>OX352255.1:5106668-5706668 GCA_947086465.1 Eupithecia exiguata
TAATTATAGATGAAAAAAATAATACGATAAGTCAATTTGTTTATTAAAACTAACAAACTAAAGAAGACTGGATTACATTTAACAGGAACAAACTAATATATAATAATTAACGTAATTTATTATCCCTGATGAACATAAGCGATAGAATATACCCGTGCGAAGCCGGGGCGGACCGCTAGTGATACAAGATAAAGTTAAAAACTACAACCCGACTACGTGAAAGTTATAAAAGTTTGAAACATTTACATTGACAAAATAGAATGACGTATCGGTCATATTTGATAGGCATAGAGTTGAAAATGAAAATAGGTCGTAGGTATTGTAATTTTTCTCTATGGGGCCTGCAGCCTGCGGCTACCTAAACTTTAATACGCGTTTTGTAGGCTTATTCGGGGTCGGAGCCCTAAATCCTATAGCCTATAACCATCGGGGTATTGAGACGAATCAATCGATACATAATTTGTTGAAATCGAACCAGTAGTTTCAGCGCTACGTGGGAACAAAGAAATTGGCCACATACATACAAACATACAAATATACAAACATACAAACATACAAACATAGGGTGCTAACCTCATAACCCTCCCCTGTCGGTAGTCGGGTAAAAAAGAGTCAATATTAATGTTATTTTTCTTTTGAATAGAGAAATATTCCATTTTCGTATAATTCTTGTCCTTGTCATAGAATTGAGATGGGTCGGCTTGTCAGTTATAAGACAAATTAACTCTTAGATGTCTGGTCTAAAAGCAACTTCCTCGACGTTTAGAATCAACTTACTTGATTATATACAGCTATACAGCTTCATCATTATGACATTCTTTGACATGTAATTGTACATAATTATATTTTGAGTTTGGTAAAAACAATTTCGAGAAGGAGGCCAAGAGGAGGATCCAGCTAGGTTAGGCAGCGTTTGGGAAACTACGTCGAGTATTCTCGTCATCCATACCGCAATGCTTGAAAACGGAAGTTTTCAATCAGTGCGTCCTACCCGTCATGACCTACGGAGCTGAGACGTGGACACTCACGGTGGGGCTTGTCCACCAGTAGGTATACAAGACAAGTTTTGTGTGAAGGAAAGGAACACCATAAGGATTGTATGCAGAAACAGGAATTCCCATAAATATAAATAAATTTTTAACACATAAAACATACAAATAATCAACTATAAAGGGGCCTAAATAATAATATAGTCAAACTCAAAATATCATCATCATCAGCCTATATCAGTCCACAGCTGGACATAGGCCTCCCCTAATGAGCGCCATAGCGCCCTGTCTTCAGCTTGCCGCATCCAGCACCTGCCTGCAGTCTTTCGCAAATCATCTTCCCACCTTGTAGGAGGGCGTCCTACACTACGTTTGCCGAGTCGCGGTCTCCACTCAAAAACGCACAGATACCTAGAGCCTATTCAGTGATTGATAATGTAGCTTTCTAACGGCAAAAGATTTTTTGAAATCAGTCCAGTAGTTTTTAAGTTTACCTATTCGTTACATACAAATATACAAATCTTTCCTCTTTAATATATAAGTGTAGATTAGAAAATTAAGCACCTTAATAAAACCAATTTTATTTCTAAGTTTTTATTTATTATAGTACTCTGGGTAATTTCTAAGAAATTAATAAATCCCAAAAATTTACGATCTCGACGGGATTCGAACCCGCACCTTCCCCTTCAGCGCAGGGTTGCTCTTTTTCCAACTAAGCTACGTGATCTTACGAGATCAATTTTATTTCATTTATATTTTGGAAAATTTGGTTTTTTTTGTAGATTTTTTGCACAAAATCTCGTATTTTCGCAAATGCTCCAATAATACAAGTGAATCGAAGTTGGTTTTCCCATGAGTTCACAAAAAATGGTTTACGATTTGCGGTCAAGAACTTTCCCGCTGGTTTTATTGCTTGTGGAACGCAAAAATAATTAATAAAACCAGCCAGGTGCGAGTCAGACTCGCGCACGTAGGGTTCCGTACCATTATCTGTAAAAACAGCAAAAAAAACGTTTGTTGTATGGGAGACCCCTTAAATATCTGTTTTATTTAATTATTTATTTTTAAAGTGAATATATCACTTCATATTCTGTGAATATTTCAAGCGTCCACTTGTTCCAGTTATCAATATCGAGCTAAAAAATTACGTTTGTTGTATGGGAAAAAGAGAAGAAAATTTTATATTTATTTTATTCTGTTTTTTAGTATTTGTTGTTAAAGCGGCAACAGAAATACATCATCTATGAAAATTTCAACTGACTAACTATCACGGTTCATGAGATACAGCCTGGTGAGAGATGGACAGACGGACAGCGGAGTCTTAGTAATGGGGGCCCGTTTTACCCTTTGGTTACGGAACCCTAAACCACAAATAAAATTGAATCGCGCGCCAACCCGCGTCGAACCTTAATAGCCTTATATTTGGTGCTCAAATGGGAACACCTTTGGTGCTCAATGCATAGGTGCCCAAAAAATAGGTGCTCAAACGGGAATACTTCTTCGGTTCTTATATCCGCCAACGATAAGACGCCAGACACGGATAAATCAATTGACTGTCTAATTGAATTTAACGATTGCAATAAATAAGCTATCTCTTTATACATGTTTATGTACCATCGTGCAACAGCGTGGACGACCGCCGACCGGTCCGACCTTGTCATTGCACTTGTATGTACCCTTGTAACGTCGCGAGGTAAAGTGTTACAGAAAGAAATGTATTATTTACTTACCTACAGGTTTTTCAAGATTTTCAAACATAAATCAATAGGCTACTTGACTACTACTGGGAAATAATTCTAACGTATTGTTTGATAAAAATTATGCAAAATGTAATTAATATTTCTTCAAGGCCAGTCGTATTAGTTATGAAACCTAATTTTAAAGTTTGAATAAAATAATGCCGCGACAAAACTATAATCTCTCTCATGGCTCCCGTTTTCCAAGCTATGACGTCACACCGCCATACCACACCTAACAAGAAGAACTCATTGACACTGTAATCTGTAAGTGTGACGTCACTTGCGATCCAACCAAACACAGCGTTTTCGGTCACGTGATCATATATCAAAAAATGTGAAATTTTAATCCCGTTTTTCTACCCAAAAAAGGCATTTTTTAATTAAAAATCACCTGATTACGCTTTGTTACGTTGTCACTGACTAGGATGAAAACAATTTGAAACTTATTTTTACCGTAGTCAAAAAGCCTATTGGTCTTTGTATTTAGGCGCATACCCCAGTCGAACGTAGTATTGCCTAAACTAATTAGAATAAAACTATTACAGAGGAATAAAAAAAAAGTTTATAATAGGTAGCATAAACTGTGCGATGGATTTTTGAAATTTCCTTTGTTAAACGGAATAATAAAATAAAGTAGGTGGCGGCCCGTATTATGAAAGCTTCCCCAAGCATTACTTAAGCAGTCATTACGTGATCTCTACTCAAGCGTTAATTACTCAAGTAATGCTTGGTAACCGTTCAATAATATGTCTAAGCAGTTACTCGAAGGCGTGGACGGAGGAAATCCGCTCTTGACGGCTACTTGAGTGAGTGTAGATTTTGACATGAGCTCCCAAGCATTGTTTGAAAATTAGTATTCACTCAAAACTAGACATAAGCATCACTCAAGCAGAGCTCGATGACTGAGCATGCTTTCATAATACGGGCCTAAGTGCGTAACACGTTCTGGGGAAATTCTCTAAAAAAAAATCGATCTCGGCAGGACTCGTAGGGTGCGGCGCGGGTTCGAGTACACCAACTCTTTGTAATATCCCTAGATGAGAAATCTACAGGGTTAAGAGGCCTGCGGATGATGATTTGCCCATACAAGCGTACTACCAAAATGATTTGTAATTCGAGCATATGTCCATCATACGAGGGGAGGTCCAAAAGTCCGCGGAATGGAGGATTTATAATTAAATTAAAACAACGAAACTATTTTTCCTTTTCAATGTAATTACCTTTGAGCTTAATACATTTTTCAGATCTAGAAATTAACTTACGCAAACCATCAAAAAAATATTTTTTCTCCTTGCCCTCAAAATGAGCCAAAATCGCCGCCTTAACTTCTTCATCGTCTTGAAACTTTTTCCCCCTTAACTCTTTTTTCAAATTTGGAAATAAATAATAATCACTGGGGGCCAGGTCCGGGCTGTAAGGTGCGTGGACCAGTGATTCAAAACCGCACCGGTCTAGAGCAGCCATCGCAACTTTGCTCTTGTGAACTGGTGCATTGTCTTGCAAAAGCAACACACCGCTTGACAGTTTTCCTCGCCTTTTTTCTTTGATGGCTTCCTTTAATTGCTCCAATAATCTTGCGTAATATTCTCCAGTAATGTTGACACCCTTTTCTTTGTAGTCGATCAACAGGATTCCTTCACAATCCCAAAAAATCGTAGCCATAATCTTTCCGGCCGACTCCGACACCTTAAATTTCTTAGGGGGTGGTGTGCCCTTTTTATGCCACTGCATAGACTCCTGTTTGGACTCAGGTTGAAAGTGGTGAACCCAAGTTTCATCCCCGGTAACAATCCGCTCCAAAATAGGGGTAGGGTCTTCGCTACACAGCTCCAAAAAGTGCTTTGACGCTTCGATTCTTTGTTGCTTGTGAAGCGGCGTGAGCATTCTTGGCACCCATCTTGCACTGACTTTTGACATGCCAAGATGATCATGTAGGATCCTTAAAATGGTTGTGTCAGATACTCCTACTATTGCAGAAAGCTGTTTTTTCTTCAGACGAGCATCTTCCAATATTAATTTTTCAACTTTTTCAACGATATCCGGTGTGGTGACCTCAGTCGGCCGTCCTGGGCGGGAGTCATCTTCAATCGACTCTCTGCCTTGTTTGAAAAGACCATGCCACTTGTAAATCATGGTTTTACCAGGACACTGATCTCCATAAACGGCTCCCATCTCATTCATTATGGTTAACGGAGGTTTTCCTTGCTTGGTAAGGAACTTTATAACGGCACGAAACTCAATTTGCTCCATTGTTGCACTTTTTTTCCGGATTGACTTGTTTGCAGGGCGATATCTCGTAAACGAATGATGTCAAAGGGTTAAAAATTTGCATTTATACCCCTAATTAGTATCCAATTAGCCACATACCAAACAAAAGTAGCTACCTGCATCCCTTCCCCCCCGTTCCGCGGACTTTTGGACCTCCCCTCGTATCATGTTGTTTTTTGTATTCGAATAGTATTTATCTTGGTCCCTGGTTGGTTTTTTTCTTAATAATACACAGCTATAATGAAATGTAAGCAAAAATATTATGCAAAATGCGATTTTAGATATTTTTACGTCGAAAATGATGTTTTCGTCCTGTTTGTTTTGTATTAAAAACAATAATATCTTATGTTTTGTTTGATAAGGAACCTAGCTTATATTGTCTAGTTACAGAATAACAACACAATGTCGAAAATACAAACAGTTTTCAGTCATCATTTTTGGTATTACGGAACATAATAACTTACGAATTGAAGTTGCGAGCAGCTGTCGCCGGATCCTTAAGATCTGGCAACCTTAGGGGCCAGGCCATTTGCCCCCACGGCCTATCCTATCCGTCTACTTGGAAATCTCCATTAAAAAAATCCTTAACGTTCCGTGCACGGTAAATTGAAGTTCAAACTTCAGAAATACCATACCACCGAATCAGCCAATCACAGCCATGAGCGAGACATAGTCACGGTAATGTTAGTGACATAGTGGAGCCAATGAGAACCACGAGCGAGACATAATGGTTTTATTTAGCTATCCTTTGCTTGACTTGAACCAGTAGTTTTTGGCCGGTCAACTTGATGCCCTAGTACTAGCTACATGAAAATGACGGTTTATTTTTAATGAAAGCCCGTAGTTTTTTAAATAGGTTGCAGAAAAAAATAATATTCGAAACATGTTTTTAGGGTTCCGTACCCAAAGGGTAAAACGGGTATTATTAAGACTCCGCTGTCCGTCTGTATCTCATGAACCGTGATAGTTAGACATTTGAAATTTTCATAGATGATGTATTTCTGTTGCCGCTATAACAACAAATACTAAAAAATAGGATAAAATAATTATTAAAGGGAGCTCCCATACAACAAACATGATTTTTTTGCCGTTTTCATAGATAATGTTACGGAACCCTTCGTGCGCGAGTCTGACTCGCACGTAGGGTTCCGTAGCCGGTTTTATTTTAGTTAAGCCTAGTAAAATTTCAGTTAAGTATATGTAACCTGTCTAGACATTAAAACAGCGTTCGCTACGCTATTCATCCACCCCGTTGTTACAAAGAAGTACTTAATGTTATTATGTGTAAAATCTATTACCATAATGAGAAACATATTTGACAGGCGTGAATTATGGAACCGTTTCAAATTAACACTTTATTATTAGTCAAATATGTTTTGGTTGACTTACGTTTGTACAGTCAGCTGTATTAACATGTGCACTTATTATTTTTGATACTAAAAGCTGGCTCTGTTTGTACCACTCGTTTTTTTTTTCGAAACAGCGTGTTTCGCAACGGTGGCATTCGAATCTGCATATCAGACCCGTTTTTCTCTGCTTAATGTCAAGTAGGGCGCGAGAAATCTAGAGATCTCGCTGCAGCTGACTGCATTGAAGTACTGTTACTAGCGTGTGGAAAGGATACAGCGAACAAGGTGTTTGCGCCATGAGTTGTTGCCGGTCGGCAACAACTCATTTAGTCGCTCGCCTACGCCCATCGTGACATGTGGTCAGAAGAAAAAATGCCGTCTTGCGTAAAAAAAATCTGCATTTTATATCAAAAATCAATCCACTGCGAAGAAAAAAGATATTGGCGTGACTTATCGTCGGTAAGTAAACAGAACATCAGCTAAAACCAACCAAAACTAATTTTAGTACATTATTTTCTATTGTACCTGACATTTTGTTTGAAAATCATAGATTATGAAAATTGAACCGTACAGATGGGATACTTAAGTACCTACTAAGTTTGGTGAATACGTAGGTACCTAACCTACTGAGATTTAACTGATATTTGGGATGTATACCTTTCTTTTATTCCAGGCCAGAACTAACATTATGCAAAACCGATCAGTTCTGTATTTTTGACGTCAAAGGTAACAAACATCCATCCAACCTAAAATTATGTCTGCAAATTGATATGTAGCCCATACTCATCAATTTACTTTATTATATGTTAGATAAAGATTTTTATTTGCCAAAACGTGTGTTATGTAAGGTAATAAAATAATTAAATCCATTTTATGGATCAACATGCTTGACCGTTAATCGGCATACAAAAATATGCTTTAGAGAAAATGACGTGCAATAACTTATTATTTAGGTACCTAAAGATAAAGATAATTGGTTTGCTTGAACATTATGTAGGATAAACAGATGATACAGATTTTTTTTAGTTTCAATAATGTTCTACTAATACTAGCATGCAAATGTTACAGTATCTTATAATTTATACCTATAATTTATACCTACTAAAATTTATCATTGAAAAAATCAATATTATAATAACACTTACAAACTAGTAACATTTTCAATTTCTGTCTAAAGAGTTCAATATTTAGTTCTTTCAACTGTTTACGTATATTTTGTTTAATTTTAGGTGCCATACTAACAACACTTTTCCGCATCAGTGCGGTGTTAGCTTAATGGTGTTCGTAACCTACTATTATTTCGTAGGTTCCCGTAGGTACCCAATTAAGTAGGCAGAATATAAACAAAGTGTCGCATCTATGACGGTGACATCGAATCTTTGACTCACTAGCCGCACCCCGCGCGCCCCGCACCGCCGCGCTTGCAACCGCGATGTTTATTCTAGCTGTCTGTTCTATAAGCTAGTAATAATAGTTCAACGGCTGACTGTACTTAGGTACTTACTTATGTAAGTAGAGCTATTGAAAACCGAATCGCGTCTAGAATACTAATTAAACGAAGTTAGAGGTAACCTTGGAGTTGAAAGATTTGATTTAAGTTTGTTCCGTTCAGAGATTTGGTTGTAAATTCAAATTAGGTTTTTAATTTTGATGTTAGAATTAATTTGTAAGACATTTTTACAATACAGGTTCATTATCGCTCCACCACTATCCATATAATAACTTAATTTTAAGTACCTAACCTATTGTGAAGAGGAAATAAAGAATTATTATTATTATTATTTTTATTTAAAAGTACGTCACGCCCGTAATTAATTGGTTTTTATTATTATATCCTTGGTTCCTGTATTTCATGACATCTGTGATCCACCTCGTGTAGTTACTTTGAGGTTTACCTCCTTGCGTTTTTTTAGCTCGCCCTTCTGGACATTGCAAGAACGGACTATAACGATTATTTTTTTAGTTTCGTTCACAAAGTATATGATTGTGTACAGCCTAACGTTTACTCAGGTTATTGTATTTCAATGAATTAGTTTTTATTACGGGTTTCAAAATTAAATTTATTTTCTTTCGACAAAAAAATATGCTCAACCTCAACTTATGTAACTTCAACTTCTTTTTCTGCGCCGCTTGCGTTTCGCCGCGGCTCTCCTATATCTCTTTTCCAAGAGTCCTGAACAATGAGACGTTTTCGTTTTGCATTTTTAAAAAGAAAAAAAATAGTTCCATGTATCTCGATAGATGGCAGGGCTTCAACTGGTTACTATGGTATGTTAATGTCACATGAAAGAAAACGTCAAAATGATAATCGGTCGATCGCATGACTGGAACAAAGCACTAGAGGTAGTGAATATACCCATCTCATTCACACCAGAGAGATAAAAATATGCTTGTAGCCTGAGAAGAAATCAGATAGAATGAATGTTTCTCTGTCTCGACCATCGTGCCAGTTTTTTCATTGTTTATGTATAAACCGAGGTACAAACAATGAAAAAACTGGCAAACAAACTTGTTTTTTCAAATGCTGCAAATAAACAAAGAAATGTAACTATGAGGAGTGACAAGACAGTGGAGCAAACCCTTGAATTTTTATGGATGACATAGACATACCTTAGTCACCAGTTGACGCACTGCCATCTATCGAGATATTTAGAACTAGCTTTTTTTTTTAAATGCAACACGAAAACCCCTCATTGTTTACATAATATTTTGAAGCCGCTTGTTTGACTTTTAGGAGACTTATACTGGGAGGTTTTGCTCTACCTTGTTTCAGTAGCCAGAATTTACCAAAAAGTTTTTACGACCTCTGGCGCGGCGGGGTCCACCTGCTACGCAGGAGGTTGCGGGTTAATTTGCAACCTCCTGCGTAAACATTTGTCTCGAAGCGGGAAACGCCTCGAGACAAATGATCCGCAGATATTTGTTCAGGGTGTTCTGGTTGTTTTCTATGTGTAATAAAAAGTTCTATCTGTGTATTGTATTATGTATATATCAGTTATCTAGTACCCATAACACAAGCTCTGCTTAGCTTGGGGCTAGATAATGCTGTGTGAAATATCCAGCATTATTTGTTTATTATTTACTATGAAACATTTTTGTCAGATCAGAAAATAGAAAAATAATGAATAATAATTTAAACGTTGAGGGTAGATAAAAGCATACAAAAAATAGGTATTAAAACCTTCACGGGTTTTTGGTATTTTCTAGATTCTTCGAGCAGTTTTTCTAGGAGTTTGGATTGTAACCATTGTAAGCCAAATTTGCATCGATCAAAAATGTCCGGCTTTGCCGGCCCCCCTTAGATTCACAATGCGCACGCCACAACCTTCAGTAGCAAAAGAGAAACATTTTGACATGTTAGGAAAGCTTTTCAACTAGTGTCATTTTAGCGTTCAAACCTAAAGCATGGGTAAGTGCTCGTACAAAAAATGCAAGAATCACTCGTCCAAAGTGCTGAAAAAGGATGGAATTTCTTATTTTCAGTAAGTTTATATATATTTCTTACCCGTATATTGAGATGTGAGTCATATACTTGTGAAATCAGCATAAAATATTGTTGTTTGGTTTGCCTATGTTAAAATATTAATTTTGTTCTAAATTGATAAATGGAGAGGCTATTTCTTCTAAATTTTTTTTTTCATTTTTAGTATGTATTAATATATTTTTCATAAAAATAAGTTTAATATTACTAGTTGATGATTTTTAAAATAACTAGTTGGCCCGCCCTAAAATTTCATTTGCGTAGACTCTCTAATAAAAGAAAGACTAGGTTCTTACCTAGGTAGGTAAGAACCTAGTCTTTCTACCAGAAGTATGAATTTATAAAACGTTTATTTTTTGTCCCGTAAAAAAAACTCGTGCAAAGCCGCAGACAGGAACCAGATCTTTTTAATCTAGAGTGCCTGCCTGAAATTGTATTTTAAGTTTAAATTGTTGTATGTCTGAAATGACCCTTTTGTATAAATACCTACTGTTGAGACACCAATTTATAGTTTCATCAATAAATGATTCGTTATCTTTACCTGAATTCTGTTAATTAATCCTTATAGAAAATAAACTGAGTAGGTAGCTATATAATTCTCAGGAAGGTACCTACCTACTTACAAAATAAAATAAAATGAATTCGACTCCACCAATCTCTTGTTCCGTATGGAAAAAACTTGTCAGGCTCTGCGCAAACTGTCTGCGTCAAAACAAAACGTAGACAATTTTGATTGACATTTTTGTAAGGCTCTAGGAATCTACGGGGGAGGCCGCGAACTACTTATTTTTGATCGAAGCAAATTTGTTATGAATCCATGGTAATACAAACTTCGAATCAATAGACGTTTTGTAGTTGTATTGACATTATGTTGTTTTGAATTATCATGGTTTACAAATAATTGACGCAAAACGACCTAATTGCAAACCACTATATTTGCTAAAAATATTATAACAAAAAACATTTTCTTTCATGGACAACACTGTACCTAATCAAATTATGAACATGCATGGGATATGACATGTAAATAACCTGTTAAAAAAAAATTGTCTAGCTCGTTTCGCCTTTTTTTTTCAATGTATAATAGTGTTTAATTTAAAATATTTGCATGCCATCATTAACATGGTAGAGCATAATGTACTATCAATAAATGATTCTTATTCTTATCTAGATCTAGACCTTATTTTGTATGCACATGTGTTTCTTGCAAATAAATATATGACTAGTAGGACGATAACTATGACTGTACACCCTATACCCGTAATACTTTTGATCTTACTTGTACTTTTTCCAAATTCCAATAAATCTGCGAAATAATATTGAAATAATACAGTCACAATCACAAAAAAAGTAGTTTTCAATGAACAGTTGAGTGCTCGCCGGTACACCTTATACTGGAAGTACCTTTGAGGTCATTGCCTTTGTTTCCTGTACTCAACCGGTACAAAGATAAATATTGATTTCGGAATGTTTACACTTTTATCGGCACAGATATTGAGCCCTCTTTTTTGGCCATAGACGTTTCATTCTTAAATCCGTATTTTGACAGCTAGATAAATAGATGTATGCTTGAGTCAGTGGCGGGGTAGCGTGGACTCGTACCCGGGGCGATTTTCTGAAATGTGAATTCAACATGGCGGCTGTTATAAATTATCAACTTTTCCGTCATGGGTGTCATTTTCATGGTTTTCGAGGGTGCTGAAACTGATACTGCTGTCAAAACGTAAATCCAAGATGGCGGCTGCTATAAATTATCAACTTTTCCGTCATGGGTGTCGTTTTCATGGTTTTCGAGGGTTCTGAAGCCGATACTGCTGTCAAAATGTGAATCCAAGATGGCGGCTGCTATAAATTGTCAACTTTTCCGTCGTGGGTGTTAATTTCATGGTTAACAAAGAAAATTTAACTAATTAGGCCTAATTTAAATAATTGACCTAACTGCAGACTGTTGTAAACATCAATGCAATCTACAGGTAGCTCAATTGATCCATATCAATACCAGTCGGAAGTGTCCCCAAGACGCTGGCTGCATTGCCACGCCTGTATGGTAATGCTGATGCGCTGCGCAAGATACTCACCAGCTCTCGGGTCACGCGTCGCTTCGACCAGACAAAGACATTATTATATTAAACCAGACCACATTTGTGAGCTAGTTATTTCATTTTCATTGATTGATCACTACAGAAAAAAAAACCTTCGAGGCCTGCGGATGATGATTTGCCCATACAAACGTACTACCAAAATGATTTGTAATTCGAGCATATTTCCACCATATTATGTTGTTTTTTGTATTCGAATAGTATATATCTAGGTCCCTTGGTTGGTTTTATTCTTAATAATACACACCTATAATGAAATGTAAGCAAAAATATGCAAAATCGAATTTAACATATTTTTACGTCTAAAATGACATGTGTTCGTCCTATTTGTTTTGTATTAAAAACAACAATATCGTACGTTTTGTTTGTTTAGGAACATAGCTTATATTGTCTAGTTACAGAATAACAACACAATGTCGAAGATTCAACAACTTTTCAGTTATAATTTTTGGTATTACGGAACATAATAATTCACGAATTGAAGTTGCGAGCAGCTGTCGCCGGATTCTTAATAAAAAAATATATATCAAAAACAAGTTACAACCCTTAGCTTCTAGATCTCGTTGCTTAGTTGATTAGAGCGCACCTGTACTGAAGGTGAGGCGCGGGTTCGAATCCTGCCGAAATCGAAATTTTTTGGGATATTATTAAAAAGTTTTCGTAGAATAGTAAATAGTAATGCTGGACCACTCACACAGCATTATCTAGCCCCAAGCTAAGCAGAGCTTGTGTTATGGGTACTAGATAACTGATATACATAATACAATACAATACATAGATAGATATTTTTTATTATACATAGAAAATGACCAGAACACTGAACAAATGTCTGCAGATCGTACACACATTTGTCCTGAGGCGGGAATCGAACCCGCAACCTCCTGCATCGCAGGCAGACCTTCGCCCTCCGCGCCACATCGGTCGTCATTACAAAAGAAAAGAAGTTACAACCCTGTTGCTATAATGGAGCGTTGGTATTTATTTCATCAACTAGGCTTAGTTTCCATACTGTCCATATGTATATGTGCCTTAGATCTTCGACAACCATATTACAGTTATTAAATAACACGATACATTACAATAATAGTTAGGTAAGAAACCGAATACAGGGTGTATTTTTTAGATGGGAGTGAATAGCCAATTCATAAACCACGAGAGTTAGAGAAAAGTCGTGAAAGGAGTCATGAGCTCAATTTACGAGAAAATTAAAACTGTATATTTAAAAGTTAAAAGTAATTGCAATAGAAGAGAGACTTTTTCGCATCTTCCACTAGTGGACAAAAAAATTAAACGAACAAAATCAATAACATTTTGTTTCTTGTTTGATAATTACTATTCATAAAGCGATCATTATTAACAAAGAAAATTACAATCAAATAATAGAATTAAATTAAAACTAGTATTTACAATTGAAACAATTGAGCTAACTGCAGACTGTTGCAAACAAAGCTGAGAGCTGGTGAGTATCTGGCGCAACGCATCAGCATTGCTATACAACGGGGCAATGCAGCTAGCGTCTGGCACGCTTCCGACTGGTATTGATATGGATCAGTTGAGCTACTTGTTGATTGTTTGCAACAGTGTGCAGTTAGCTCAATTGTTTTATAAAGCTGTTTGTGTATAAAATTTTACTTGTCTAAGTTCTTTTTTAAGCCTAAAGAAATAAAGATATTGACTTTTGACATGAGCTCAATTTATGAGAAAATTAAAACTGTATGTTTAGATTTTTTGAATCGTATACTTTTGCAGGAAATCGAATTCTTCCCCTACTAAGCATCAAAATTTTAAGATTTGGTCGTCCACTCCCATCTCAAAAAGCCACCCTGTATACAGGATGTCCTATAATGGGTGGTACCTAGCACTGTTTTAATTAATGAGGTTCCCATAACACAAGCTCTGCTTTCTTTGTTACGGTTTCTCTTCGAATAGATAATGCTGTTTGAAATATCCAATACTCTCTCTACTACGTTACGATTTTTCCTGTAAGAAAGAATTCAGTGTACCGTATTAATCATTATGTAAATACGACTGTATTCTGGTCAAACTGAATCTACAATATTTGTAAACATTGCCATACTTAACCTATAAAACATTTTCTTGTTGTCGGGCGTTCTCGTCAGCTCGATTTAGAGGTCTTTACTAGCGACATCTAGTTATGAAATCAGGTAGCAATTTTATAAAAACATCAATTTTTCGACTTTTGTTGTTAGGAGACCCCCTTCAATTTTCAATTTAAATTTATTTTTATTAGTATTTGTTTTCATAACAGTTATGTTTACTTTTATAACATTTCATGTGTCTCTAAGAAATGAAATAAGTTCCCAAAAAATTTCGGTTTCGGCGGGACTCGAACCCGCGCCTCACCCTCAGTACGGGTGTGCTCTAACCAACTAAGGAAACCCGGAAGTCGGTTCAACCAAAATTTTTGGGACCTCTTACGGACTATAGCACCGGTGGTATTTTGGGAACTTATTTCATTTCTTAGAGATACCTAAAGGGCGGGTAAGCACTATAACAAAAAAAAAAAAAATAGGTAGACAAATGTTTTTTTTTTGTTATAGTAGTATTGACAAAAATAACCAAATAATCACGTTATTTTTTTTGCGGGACCAAAAATCCATCATCTGTGAAAATTTCAACTGTCTAACTATTACGGTTCATGAGAAACAGCCTGGTGACAGACGGACAACGGAGTCGTAGCAATAGGGTCTCGTTTTACCTTTTGGGTACGGAACCCTAAAAACTACTGGACCGATTTCAAAAATTATTTTGCAGTTAAAAAGCTTACTTTTCAGGGAGTCACATAGGCCATGTTTTATCACGGAATTTCCTCATAAATAATGCTATGGATTCTCCAGCATTATTAATTTAAAAATAAAATACGAAATAGCAATTCGCCAATCCATAACTAACCATAATTCGTGTGAAAATAGAAAATCGAACCCGCAACCCACGACCTTATCGGAAATAGAAGTCACCGACCGACGCTCTCTAAGCTAATTACCAAAACCTGTTTAACTTTATGCAATTCTTTAAACTTTATAACTTAAATTTATATCTTAAGGTGGTTCGACGCGGGTTGGCGCGAGTTTTTTTGTTTTTGTTGTTTTAATTTTTTTTTATGCCTTCACAAGCAATATAGCGGAAAAGTAATTTGCCGCAAATCGTTAACCATTTTCTATGAACTCATGATAAAACAACTTCGATTTTAATTAAAAGAAAGAGATTTTTTTATTGTTTAAATTTTTTCGAGGCTTCAACAAGCAATAAATACAATACAATACAATACAAAACACTTTATTGTACACCAGAAAAAGAACATTACAAAAAGACATTACATATCACAAGTACAATGGGCGGCCTTATCGCTTAGAAGCGATCTCTTCCATGCAACCTTTGGATGGAAAGAATTTTGTGAATTTAAGAAAGGCAGGGGATGTCCTAAAGATAAACTGATAAACACATAAACTAGATATACACATACAATATTTATAATATACTAAAATATACTTAATAAATAAATAAATATTATGTAAGTACCAATATTCACTATTCTGACAGGAAAAATTCCTTGACGCGAGATTTAAAAACTGGTAAGGATACTGTTTTTCTAATGGGCTCTGGTAGTGCATTCCACAACCTTATGGCCTGGATGGAGAAGGATTTGTCGTAGAAACTGGTTTTAATAAACGTAGCAGAAAAGTTATTTTCCGCAAATCGTTAACCATTTTCTATGAACTCATGATAAAACCAACTTCGATTTTATGTATAATTTTGTAGCATTTCAGAAAATATGAGATTTCATTTCATTTATAAATACTTTATGAACAAAGAAAATTACAATCAAATAATAGAATTAAATTAAAACTAGTATTTACAATTGAAACAATTGAGCTAACTGCAGACTATTGCAAACAATCTACAGGTAGCTCAACTGATCCATTTCAATACCAGTCGCGCGCGTGCCCAAGACGCTAGCTGCATTGCCCCGCTGCATAGCAATACTGATGCGATGCGCCAGATACTCACCAGCTCTCGGGTCACGCGTCGCTTCGACCAGACGCTCAGATAATTTTTTGTAAACCCGGAGAGTACCTCGGTACCCCACGGACCTAGGGTTTCGACTCCAAGGGGAGCAAATGCGTAGGCTCTGTCGAGACCTGCATATTAATTAATTTATTAATTGATCCAATTAGTCTAAGTTAGTAGTACAAACACCCTATTGGGCACTGCAATTTACATTGTAAGTCATTTGCATAAATAATTAACATGAGAATTTCTACATATTGATAACCTCTTAAAACTAAGGCTTTATGTTTTAAGGTTCTAATAAAGTTATAATTAGGTCTAATGTCAAAAATGTTAAATAAAAAAAAATGTCGTATAAAATGTGATTTGTGGTGAAACCGCCGGGAACAGCTAATCTTTTATACCATACTAGCAGCGCTTCACGGTTTCACCCGCGTAGTTCCCGTTCCCGTGGGAATTCCGGGATAAAAAGTAGCCTATGTCCTATTCCAGACTATAATCTATCTCTGTGCCAAATTTCATTCAGATCCGTTCAACCGTTCTGGCGTGATAAAGGAACAAACATCCATCCATCTATCTATCCATCCATCTAAACTTTCACGTTTATAATATTAGTGAGATTACAAGAGGATCAACATCCACGCCGTTACATACTAGTGCAGGCGAATGATCTCACCTACATATTCGCAACCAATGAAGCGCAGTACATTACGTAAGGAATCAGGCTGGAAAATTCTTGAGTTCCAAGAATTATTGGAGCTTCTCGTACAAAACCGCATTTGCATGTTGGTACACTGGATTCTTTCCTTCTTACGAAACATCTGTGTCTGAAAAACCTGCGTTCTTAAATTAATAATGCTGGACAATTCACACAGCATTATCTAGCCCCAAGCTAAGCAGAGCTTGTGTTATGGGTACTAGATAACTAATATACATAATACAATACATTACATAGATAGATATTTTTTATTACACATAGAAAAACGACCAGAACACCCTGAACAAATGTCTGCAGATCGTATACACATTTGTCCCGAGGCGACTATTACTTATTATTGTATTATGTACTTCGATCAAAAATTTCCGGCTTTGCCGGCCCGGCCGCGAACTACTTATTTTTGATCGAAGATTATGTATAACAGTTATCTAGTACCCATAACACAAGCTCTGCTTAGCTTGGGGCTTGATAATGCTGTGTGAATCGTCCAGCAATATTTATTTACACAAGCAAGCCGCGTGCAAAAACTTGTACAAAATAAAGTAAATAACGAAAACAATAGAGCTTACGTAACATTTAAATAAAGGTTTCAGAGTGTTAATTAATATCCTGAAGCATAAATAGAATTTCTGAAACAAAACACCCTTTGAAAATTTCATTAAACTCAGTTATTGGAAACTGGAGCGAAATATCAAATAATCTATACTAATATTATTAAAAGGAAAGATTTTTATTTTTGTATGTAACGAATAAACCGGTCAAGTGCGAGTCGGACTCGCGCACGAAGGGTTCCGAACCATTATGTGACGACCGATGTGGCGCGGCGGGCGAAGGGCTGCCTGCGACGCAGGAGGTTGCGGGTTCGATTCCCGCATTGGGACAAATGTTTGTAATATCCGATTGGTTCTGGGTGTTCTGGATGTTTTCTATGTAGTAATAATTAATGTTGTAATGCCTGCTACGCTACGGAGACCGTCAATCTTGGAAAATGCCCACGGGATCTCGAAAAAATTGTCCCGGGACTTCACTAGTCCCATTATCATCATCAGCCTATGTTAGTCCACTACTGGACATAGGCCTCCTCAATGAGCGCTATCGCGCCCTATCGCCAGCTTGACATATCCAGCATCTACCTGCAGTCTTTCGCAGGTCGTCATCCCACCTGGCCGAAAGTCGTCCTACACTACGCTTACCGAGTCGTGGTCTCCACTCAAGAACACGTTTACCCCAACGGTTGTCGGTTCTAAGCACTCAGCAAAATGAAAACGTTTCGTTTGATTCGACTTTCTGAATTAAATTGGTGAAATTCTGCGTTACTAATTGTAGATTTACACGAAACTCCATGAAGCATTGCGACATTGATCTTGTAAATAAATAACATGCAACACGATTTTATAACAGAACGACTGCTGTGGCGTAGTGGTGGACGGGCAGACTGCTGCCATTGGGTTTTTAGGCTTCCGTACCCAAAGGGTAAAACGGGACCGTATTACTCAGACGCTGTTCGTGTGTCACCAGGCTGTATCTCATGAACCGTGATAGTTAGACAGTTGGAATTTTCACAGATGATTTATTTCTGTTGCCGCTATAACAACAAAAACTAAAAAACAGAATAAAATAAGTATTAAAGGGGGCTCCCATACAACAAACGTGATTTTTTGACGTTTTTATAGATAATGGTACGGAACCCTTCGTGCGCGAGTCCGACTCGCACTTGGCCTGTTTTATTTTGCTCGTTTTTGCTCGATATTGATACCGGCAACAGGTAGACGCTTGAAATATTCACATAATATAAATAAATAATAAATTATTCTGGCTAATGATATTAAGTCATATATAAACAATAAAACTAAAATAAAAATAAAACAAATACGTATTTAAGGGGGTTGTACAATCTACAAGTAGCTCAACTGATCCATATCAATACCAGTCGCGCGCGTGCCCAAGACGCTGGCTGCATTGCCCCGCTGTATAGCAATGCTGATGCGCTGCGCCAGATACTCACCAGCTCCCGGGTCACGCGTCGCATAGACCAGACGCTCAGATAATTTTTAAAAACCATAATTATTAATACTATTTAACGGGTATTTATCGCGTTTATTAACTTATTTTAAATACCCGTTAAATAGTATTAATAATTATGTGTTCAGATCGCGTAAGCTTAAAAATATTTATTTAAAAAAATACATAAAAATTAACAAATAATTCGCTGTAAAGGAGCCTAAAATCTATACTAATATCAATAATATTATAAAGAGGAAATGTTTGTTTGTTTGTTTGAATAGGCTCCGAAACTACTGGACCGATTTGAAAAATTCTTTCACCGTTAGAAAGCTTACTTTTCGGGGAGAGACTTGCTGTTTTATCCCGGAATTCCTACGGGAACGGGAACACGCGCGTGAAACTGCGAGGCGCTGCTAGTAATATATATTTTTGCACTCGTTAGCTCTACCAGCCGTCATGTCTTACTATACCAAAATATATCGTGCTTTAGCTGTCGACATATTTTGGTGATGTAATAAACATATACGTTATAGCTCCGTCTGTGGTCACTCGCCGATTACTATAGAAAATATACCGTAATATACCTTGCTATGATTTATATTAATATTACGATTATATCAAGGTTGCCTGGAAGAGATCGCTTCTAAGCGATGAGGCCGCCCATTGTACTTATCTTATGTGATATCTCTTTGTTATGTTATTTTCTCGTGTACAATAAAGAATTTTTGTATTGTATTGTATTGTATATTACTAGCGGTCCGCCCCGGCTTCGCACGGGTATATTCTCTAGTCTATGTTCATCATCATCATCAGCCTATATCAGTCCACTGCTGGACATAGGCCTCCCCTAATGAGCGCCATAACGCCCTGTCTTCAGCTTGCCGCATCCAGCACCTGCCTGCAGTCTTTCGCAAATCATCATCCCAACTTGTCGGAGGGCGCTACACTACTTTTGCTGAGTCGCGGTCTCCACTCAAAAACGCACAGATACCTAGAGCCTATGTTACTCAGTGATTGACAATGTAGCTTTCTAACGGTAAAATAATTTTTGAAATCGGTCCAGTAGTTTTAAGTTTATTCGTTACATACAAAAATACAAATCTTTCCTCCTTATAAGTTCAGATGTCGATTGCTCCGTCGTTGTGGGCTCAATTACATATTCGCTAAAGTTGTCAAACAACTTCTATGTTGAATGACTACCGATATTAAAACCGGTATCGATTATAACGTCATCATAACGATGTTGATTGGTACTCCATAAAACTTCACACAAAAACTGGTATTATCTCATACTGCACCTCGTTATGTAACACACATTCTGTACTGTAATGGCGGTTGTACACTGCGGCCGAGATATTTCGATGCGGTCTAATAAACTTTTCGATTTTTGAGTCACCCACGTGAGTTTCTGAATTTCAGAAACTAGTTTTCGAGTCTTCGACACGGAATTTGATCAATTCGCGCGATATTCAAATATTTTTGCGGTTTTGTTGTTTTCTCCGTTCTGCATCTGCTCTCATCTTATGTTTTCCGGATTTCCTGGGAAGTTCCGAGAACCGGGACCCCGGTACCAATCCCTACCGCGTACGATTTCGATGCCGATGCGGTGGACGTAATATAATATAAATAAAATTAAAAAGTTCAAAAAAAATTCAATAACTTTATTTCTTTAGGCTTACAAAATAAGCACTTAGACAAGCTATAAATATAATATAATATAGCCTTTATTTAAACTGACATACATTTTACATTATATACATTTTTGAACACCTAGTTAGTTTGCCGCTTGGCAGAGGCCTCCCCCAGCCTCCTCCATTCCTCCCTGTCCTGAGTTTTCCTTGTCCACATCCTGCCTGCTTCTTTGACAAGCTCATCTGCCCATCGAGTGTAAGGTTCATGCGGTGGACGTACAGCTCAAAAACGAAGCCTATGGTCACAAAAAAAAAGATAAAAAAAAAAAATGAAAAAAGAACAGAAAAAAAAAACCTAAATATGGACACGAACAGTTGCGAAATTGCACTGATCGCTTATTTGTATTAAAGTAAACAGCCGATTATGCAAAATGTTAGCCTAAAAATGTCTCCGATCCATATCGGAGGAAAAAAGGCGGAACAAACAAAAAAAAAAAAAAGCCTATGGTCACGATTATTTATTTTGGCTAAGCAGCAAAGGTCACCCATAGATATATCACCCGAAACCTGCTTTCTCCGATAGAAAGTTATCTAACGTTAGTTACATAACTAACATCCATAACGGTTATACCTAAAGACCTACAAGTTATGTATTTGTGAGAATTTAAGACCGGCTTAAGATAAACAATGACGACTCCTGTGGCGCAGCGGAGGATTGCCTGCGACGCTGGAGGTTGCGGGTTCGATTCCCGTCTCGGGCAAATGTGTGTACGATCTGCAGACATTTGTTCAGGGTGTTCTAGTCGTTTTCTATGTGTGATAAAAATATCTATCTATGTATTGTATTGTATTATGTTTATCAGTTATCTGGTATCCATAACACAAGCTCTGCTTAGCTTGGGGCTATATAATGCTGTGTGAATTGTCCAGCATTATTTATTTATTTTATCTTAAGGTTATCCACTCATTATGGGACATCCTATATAAACAACTAAGGGTCAGCCCACACCGAGACACGATGCAAAAATTAAGAAAAATGGGTATTTTTATATACTTCGATTAAAAAAATACGGTAGGTAGGGAAAAAACCTGTAGAAAGCGAATAATCGAATAGAAGTTTTGAAAAAAAAAACTGGTTTCTTTTATAATAAAAATACAAATTTCGTATAAAAACGGTTTAAGTTGAAATGCTAATTATTATATCAGCGACAACACCACATTTTTTTACGAATTACATAGCCAGACTAATGTTTTATTTAAGTAATCGTTTACTTTTTGTATTTAATGCTTATATTTTAAATAATTAGTAGATAATAAGCAAAAACTTTTGCACGGACGTTGTTCTGTTCTGTCTCGCTCATCTGAACGCGAAATCCTATGCCTAACCTTTTCACGAAATGGCGTCATTTAGCAGTTTTAGAGTTTTGGCCGAAAGGTGTTAAGTTCCGACGGTTCACTGGCCGCTTACAAGGAGACACCACCGTGCACCGTCGTCAGCTGATACCCTGGTTGCGTCACGTCTCGCCGTAAAATACCGTGTCTTTAATTTAGTTTTTAATATTGTATGTATGTTAGTTTTAAGGTATATATTACTATGGACCGTAGAATAAGTTAAAATAGGATATGTAACTGTTCTATAGTCTGAAATAAATGATTATTATTATTATTTAGCGCACCCTTAAGATACAGCACACTGAGATACAACGCACTGAGTGTGATCTGACCCTTGCATCAAGGTCGACGCCTATGAATTATTGAACACATGACGTGCATCTTTATGCACGTGTAGGTTATTTGTTCGTGGCAGATACCTATCGATGTATCTATCAATACCTAGTATTGATAGATACATTGGTAGGTATCCGCCATCGAACATTTACATTTTAAATATTTTTAAGCTTACGCGATCTGAACACATAATTATTAATACTATTTAACGGGTACTACAGTATGTAAACCTGTCGAAACGTCGGGAAAAGTAGGTAAATAAACGCGATAAATAGTATTAAATAGTATTAATAATTTACATTTTATATATTTACGCACCAAGTCTTGGTTATTATAATACAAAATCGAGCTTTACATGTGCATGTGTGTGTCGCATGTGTTGCCATGTGCAAAATAACATTATTTCAATCATTAAGTAGGTTACTTTTCTCTTGCCAAATTATAAGAAGCGGATGAAAAGCCGGTTGTCAGTCAGAGAAAATCCGCCGAAAAACATCTAAATTAAAAACCATTGATCCGGAATCCGGAGCGGAGCCTAGAATTTGTTCTCAAATAATCAAAGCTGCCTTTGACACAGTAAAAATGTAACAGTGAATAAACAGTTTTTTTTTTAAATAAAATATTTTTGAAATAAATAATACTGGATAATTCACATAGCATTATCTAGACCCAAGCTAAACAGAGCTTGTGTTATGGGTACTAACTACTAAACATAATTATAATACAAAACATAAATAGATATTATTTACTATACAAAGAAAACGACCAGAACACCCTGAACAAATGTCTGCAGATAGGACAAACATTTGTTCCGACGAACTCGCAATATCATGCGTCGCAGGCAGACCTTCGCCCACAGCGCCACAGAGGTCGTCAAAGCGGAAGCAAGAACCTGACTCTATGGATAGATATCATTTCTAATAAATTATGTTTTTCAGTTATCTAGTACCCATAACACCACTCTGCTTAGCTTGGGGCTAGATAATGCTGTGTGAATAATGGTTCAGCATTATTTATTTATTTATTTTTAAGTTTTACTGTTTTGAACATCATCGGTAGGTACACCTGTCCTACTGTTAAACCTACACTATGCCTTTAATCTCAGGTATTGTTATAAAGGGTAAATGCCAAGGTGTAGCGTTACCATCCATTCTTATTCCCAGACAATTTTGTACCTACATGCTATGTATATAAATGCGAGAGTCTATTGTCTGACTTGTAACTTGAGGTTTTCGACATTACCTATAGTCTAGAATATCGGTGAATAGGAACAATAGAAAATGGTAAATAATAGATTCAGGCGTTACTTTGCGGAAATCCATTGCAAAATATAAGGATGAAAATATTTAGTAACAATTCCGAAGGCGAAAGCTTTTTTCAGTAATTTTTTTTTTTTTAATTTTCTGTAATGCCTCATCTCCCTTTTTTTACTTTTATCGAAGGAGTGAGATAAACGTTGTTAAATTTCAGTCATAATGAATCAAGTAGACATATATATCCTACCTACCTATGCATTTCTACTCTCCTGGTACTTGGAGTGAATTAAAAACGTTGTAAATTTTAAGCACAATGAATTAAATAGTGTATAGTATATTCAATGCATTTCTACTCTCCTGGTACTTGGAGTGAGATAAACGTTGTTACATTTTAAGCATAGAATCTAATAGTGTTATGTACCTTAATATCCTATGCATTTCTACTTCCCTGGTACTTCACGTTAGATACCGTAGTTAAAAAGTCGTACAGAAACAACCAATAGCTAAATTACACGAAAACGCTTTCGTGTGATGTGATGACATAACTTAGTCTACTTTTCTGTTATAAATCTTAAAATGGGACGAAAAAGGAATGAAATCAGCATTGCATTTGATTTTCCGTATTCGGATTACTTTGGGCCGAAGCCTGGGACGAACGCGGAATAACTCGAATCTAATGTTCTTACCTTAGACCTACTTCGCAATGCATTACATCACTAAGTACCTACACCTGATCTGTTATACAACTAATGCATCTTCACACGATTTCATTGTGAAGAGTTAAACGAGCTAGCCGATTCACAGGAAGATATCTACAGGGACTCTACAATAGTCTCTACAATATAGTTTCTCTCTGTACCATACATATCATATCAAATCAAATCAAATCAAAAATTCTTTATTTCCATAAATACAAAAATGTACACTTAGAAAAGGTCAAATTCTTAAAATAAAACACTGACACGGAAATAAAGTGGTACTTTTGATTTCTGTCGCTTCGGTATGTAGACTAAAGTAAAGAAGCGACTAAGAAATCTTTAGCCTGTTAGTTGTTATTTTTCGAGTTGGAGCAAAACCTATATCATACCCGATATCTTTAATATGGATTTTAAAGTTTTCTGAGCAGCATTAGCACCGCTGATTTTTTAAATTACTGGTTGATTTTTACCATCTGAATGGAATTTACCTCTTTTATGTAGTTTAAAATTATCACATTGGTTTGATCAGCTCCTGCAACTCCTACATCGTTCCACCAAACCCCCTGTATAGTCGAAGTTCCTAGAACCTGTAATGTTCATTGGCCTCAGATCGCAATGCACCATTACATCACCAGCAGTGCGATTACAGTAAAATATTCAATGGAACGCCATCCGGAGACACTGGGTATTAGCGATTTCGGTTTCTATCTCATATGTTACAAAAACAAATATTAGGTCGTTACATATGAAATTGGCGTTTTGTATGAGAGGAACATAAAGTCGATTTTTTTATATATAAAATATTTTATTAATCAAAGTATGTACCATTACTATCTATGCACTTTTGCCATCTCATAGGTAGTTCATAAAAAACTACTAAAAAATCCATTCGGACGGGAATCAATAAAATCAAATCAAATAAAATCAATAAAAAAGGCGGTTCGGACTGTTTCATCGGAGTTGAATTTTTTCCCTTGCAAGAAGTTATACAAATTTAGAAAAAAAAATGGTAATCTGTCTTCTCATACAAAACGCCAATTTCATATGTAACGACATCATACAAGATTCGAAGAATTGACGACGAAGTTGACAACGTCAAATTATCACTATGTCGAAACCATTTATCCCACTAATTCCCACTATTCCCACTAATATTATAAATGTCAAAGTTTAGATGGATGGATAGATAGATGGATGGATGTTTGTTACTCAATCACGCCAGAACGGCAAAACGGATCTGGATGAAATTTGGCACAGAGATAGATTATAGTCTGGAATAGGACATAGGGGCTTTTTTTTTTAGTATTTTTTATCACGAAATTGCTACGGGAACGGGAACTACGCGGGTGAAACCACGAGGCGCTGCTAGTATTGATATATTTTCATTTATACTAAGTTACATAGCGTAAAATCTCATTCTTATGTTTCTCACACTTGACTTTGTTTGGCTCGACTACTATTTGTAACTTAGAATTAAGATTGCTGAAATCGAGTAAAAGGTCAAATGCGAGTAATCTGATAATCTGACAATTAACTTTGACTTAGGTTATATCTTGGCGCTCATTAGGGGAGGCCTATGTCCAGCAGTGGACTGATATAGTCTGATGATGATTATGATATCTTGAAGTTGGGTTGTTAAATTCCGTCGTTGATCGGTTCCATCCAGCCAAAAAAATTTATGTATTTGTTTTTGTACTATGTGATTGAAACCGAAATCGCTTACCTACAGAAAGAACGTGTGCGAAGCCGTGGGCAGAAACTAGTCTATATCTATAACACTAATATTATAAAGAGGAAAGATTTCGTTGTTTGTTAAATCGAAATCGCTTATACCCCGTCCCCTGGATGGCGATCCATTGGAATGGGAGATTTGAGAGTAATCGCACTGCAGAACTGTTACACAATTGATGGGTCTTCGTACGATTTGATTGCGAGTAACTATAAGTGATGGATGATTGGATAATAATTAGTACTCGAGTGTTGCACGTGTTGCGTGATTGTACGCAACTTGCGTACTTCTTAACACGATGTAAACATTGATAAATAATGTTGGACAATAGGCTACTTGACTACTACTGGGAAATAATTCTAACGTACTGTCTGATAAAAATAATGCAGTGTAATTAATATTTCCTCAACGCCAGTCGTATTAGCTATGAAAACTAATTTTAAAGTTTGAACAAAATAATGCTGCGCCAAAATGATAATCTCTGTCATGGCTACCGTGTTCTGAGCTATGACGTCACCCCGCCACACCACACCTAACAAGAAGAACTCATCGACACTGTAATCTGTAGATTTGTGACGTCACTTGCGATCCAACCAAACACATAGCGTTTTCGATCACGTGATCATGTATCAAAATATCACTTAATTTTTTGTACGAATTTTAGCAGTGCCTACTAAAGGTTGTTGATTTCGTGTTGGCTCGGGATTCAATTTTGAAATAGAAAATCGTTTACCGTTTGCGACGAATTACTTTTCCGTTAGATTTATTCCAAACGCACGTAATTTATGGATGCCCCTTTAGCCGTAAACAAGAACAAACATCCATCTCTAAACTTTTGCATTTATAATATTGTCGTGATATTATGTGACGAAATTTATGGCGCGGTGGGCTTAGGTCCGCTTAGGTTGCGGGTTCGATTCCCGCCATGGGTGGGACAAATATTTGTAAGATCTGCAGATATTTGTTCCGGGTGTTCTGATCGTTTTCTATGTATATTAAAAAATAACTATCTATGTATTGTATTGTGTATATCAGTTATCTAGTACCCATAACACAAGCTCTGCTTAGCTTGGGGCTAGATAATGCTGTGTGAATTGTCCAGCATTATTTATTTATTTATAATAGGAGTGTGATGTGATGCATTTTATATTATCCTGTATAGACCTCTGTAAAAAGGAAGGTTCACTTACGTACCTTTCAATTTCTTTAATGAATCTAACAAACGCATCAACTTCTATTGATTCGAACAAAGTATAATAAGAATAAATGAAAACAGTATAATTCTAGACCTTAAGAATCCGGCGACAGCTGCTCGCAACTTCAATTCGTGAATTATTATGTTCCGTTATACCAAAAATGATAACTGAAAACTTGTTGAATCTTGGACATTGTGTTGTTATTCTGTAACTAAACAATTTAAGCTATGTTCCTTATCAAACGAAACGTACGATATTGTTGTTTTTAATACAAAATAAATAGGACGAAAATTTGACATTTTAGACGTAAAAATATGTTTAATTCGATTTTGCATATTTATGCTTACATTTCATTATAGGTGTGTATTATTAAGAAAAACCCAACCAGAGACCTAGATATATACTATTCGAATACAAAAAACAACATGATATGGTGGAAATATGCTCGAATTACAAATCATTTTGGTAGTACGTTTGTATGGGCAAATCATCATCCGCAGGCCTCTTAAAAAAACGTTTTTAATGTTACATGCATGCATACTCAAATTAAGTTATATGAACACTTTTGTGTCTTAATTTACTAAATATACATTTGAAGATAAACCACTACTAATTAAACCTACTAATTACGAGTCGAGTTGAGTAGATAAGAACTAGAACACGACTCCAAGTGGTGATATTAGATACCTATTATAGTACTTTTTAGCTGCATCAAAGAACTCTAAGTGGTGATATTGTAGTGATTTTTCACTGCATCAAAGTACTCCTTCCTCTTCCGAGCAGCCATTTTGAGGACCCTCTTCACCAGCGGGTTTTGTTTTAAAGCTTTCCTTATTTCTGTCTCATCTACCACTGAGATTATACTTGGTGTTACCTAGAACACAATAAAAAAACACATTTTTATATAAAACTTTTGTGTAACATTTGATTGGTAAACTACCGAAGTCCATCGTCCCACTAATATTATAAATGTGAAAGTTTGGATGGATGGATGGATGTTTGTTACTCAACTACGCCACAACAGCTGAACGGATCTGGATGAAATTTGGCACAGAGATAGATTTTAGTCTGGAAAAGCACATAGGTTTTTATGTTTCTAATTTTATTATTAATTTTTTTTTCTGACCTAGGAGACTCCTAACAAGGGCATTGTATAGAATTTTAATGACATTAATGTTCTTAAATTAGCACTCTGCCTAAGAATGAAACCCAGGTTTCTGAAAGATTTAACGCACACGTTTATAATACGGCGGCGGAACCTCAGGTCGGGGACCATCTCAAGGCCCAGGTCTCGAACGGACATCGCTCTCGCCATCCCTACCCCCTCCACCTCGTACTGGTACTGCAGAGGCGCGTGTCCGCGGCTGTAGCTCATCACGGAACATTTAGCTACATTGAACAGTAGCTTATTGGATCTACTCAATTCGACCACCCTATCTATGTCGCTCTGGAGCCGCTCGCAATCAGAAGTGTCCGCTACCGTTGAAAACACTTTTAGGTCGTCCGCAAAGATCAAGCAACCATCTCAGATACGTATTCACCTGAGATAGCGGGTTCAGCTCGCTATATTAATAAAAACCCGGCCAAGTGCGAGTCGGATTCGCGCACGAAGGGTTCCGTACCTATAAAAAAGGTACAAAAATCGCGTTTGTTGTATGGGAGCCCCCCTAAATATTTATTTTCTGATTTTTTAGTATCTGTTGTTATAGCGGCAACAGAAATAATCTGTGAAAATTTCAACTGTTTAACTATCACGGTTCATGAGATACAGCATGGTGACAGACGGACAGATGGACAGCGGAGCCTCAGTAATAGGGTCCCGTTTTACCCTTTGGGTACGGAACCCTAAAAAACACAATCTTACCTTTGTTGCATTTTGGCTTTGTTTTTGTTTCGGTGTCGTGCTACTCTTATTATTCCATTCTTCTATCTGAAAAAATAATTATAGTAATGTAGTACTGAACGCGACTCTAGAACTCTAGAACTACTGAAAGTTTGGGAAGATCTTTGCCCAGCAGTGGGCAATAAAAGTTAAAAAAACGTAGTACTGTAGCTTACCATAATAAAGTATATCTTGTCCTTCGACACAAAACTTCTCTACCTATCGCTAGTAGCGTCTAACTTATAGAGATCTAAATCCCGAGTCCATTTGACGATATTATCGAACCGTGATCGTGACGTCTAATACTTGTATGGTATTTGCGTTTTTTTAAATAGTCTATGGACCTTCGTTTGACCACAATCTCACGTGATGGAAAGTGAAGTTCAATAATAGTCCGCATGATAGCGCGGTACCAAAACCTATGGAAAAATGAGACGTAATAATAATTGTATTAAATTTGCATTTCACGTTCAATTTATGTTAATTTAAATTCTAAACTATATTAATTTATATTCATACGCCTGTTAAGGCAGATTTCGGTAGTAGTTACTATAAGAATAATTTTAAGATCTAGATATGTATAAACCTGAAATTTTATGAATAAATGAAATATGAAATATGACGCCACGATCACGTTCACGACTCGATACTGTCGCTTCGTACTCGGGGCTCTGCTTCCACTTCGTCAATCCGATTTTGACAATAACAAAATGTCTTGTCTACTTTTAAAGAAATAAATAGGTATGCTGGACAATTATTTTACTGTACAATATGTACATGTAAGCAAAATGTATAAATACCTCTTCCAACAGTTCGTTGAAATGTTTTTCTCCTCGACTCAGCTTCATCTTCCTTCTATTCTCGTTATGTATCACATTTGCGAGTTTCTCCATAACAAGCGTTTGTTTATTCATTGCATCTATTATTTGTGCGTCGTGATCATCGTCGTCGTAAACAACGTCTAAGATCTCAACTAAGCCCTCGTTACGTTGGTTGTCCAAATGTGATTGATGGGAGTAGTTGTATACTAGCTGTTTCGATGGTAAGCGTTCGTACGTTTGTGGTTCGTTGTTTGAAAATTGTGAGGTTTCGTAGTTTTGCGGTTCGTAATTTCTGGGTTCGTATGGTACGTAGTTTACAGGGTCGTATTTTGACGGTGCATCGAAATTTGCAGGTTGAAGATTATCGGGTTCGAAATTTGATAATAGTCGGGGTTCGAAAATGACGGAATTGTAGTTTGATATTTTTGGTTCTGGATTGGAATTTATTTCTGGTTTATTGTGATAATATGTGGCTGTTTCGTAATTTTTAACTCGCGGCGGATCGGTATTCGATTTTGGAGCTGGTTTGTTATTTGAATATGGTTTGGTTTCTTTACTCATGATTCGATGAGGTGTCTGATGAGCGCTAATTGCGACACTTGAAACTATTGGCGGCAAATAAAAATAAGATATAACGGGACTGTAGTTTTGAAAATCGTTTAAGTAAAGTTCCGAAACCGTAGTAGGTTTAAAATGTGAAACGGTTTCCGTTTGAAACTGGTGTCGGTTTTTGACGGGTTCGTATGTAAACGGGTATGGTTCATATATTTGTGGTTCAGTAGTAATCGCGATGTTTTCGTTTGTTGGTTCCATTTTATTTGAGGAATTAAGCGAATCATATTTTACAAACAAAGCATATTTTGGCAAGTCTTTCATTGGGAGTTGACTTGACACTGATTTGAGTTCAGAATCAACATGTGTAAAGTTATTGGGTTCGTTATTCGTTTCTAGCAAGGATTTATTATATCCTGGTTCGTCATTTTTAACAAGTAAGATTTCGTACTTTTCGGGTTCTGGTTTTGAAACCAGCGAGGTTTTGTCACTTAATGATTCGATGTTTAATCCAACGTCAGGATTATTTGATGAGACTCCGGTGAATACAGTTACAATCAAAGGTTCCATGCTAGCGTTTTCTTTGCTAGATACAAGTACGCGATTACTGTTTTTGGTTTCTTCTGTGGAATTGTCGGTTTTATTTGAGAGTGCGTTAGTTTCTCTGTCTCTCGAGAGAGAATCAATAATGTCTTTGAGTATCCTCCTGTAATGTCGGCGTCCATCGATTTTGTGTTTTCTAGGTTCGATGATGTTGACGGTATTATTTGAGAATGGTGCGTTATGTTTTCGATACATAGCGAAATTGTCAAAATTTCTTTGATGGTTTTTGATTGTTGTCTTTTCTAGACGGCGCCGATAGACATTTAGTAGTCTGAAAGCATACAAAAAAACAGCTGGAAGTAAAGACTATTGACACTAAGGCCCGTATTATGAAAGCTTCCCCAAGCATTACTTAAGCAGTCATTACGTGATCTCTACTCAAGCGTTAATTACTCAAGTAATGCTTGGTAACCGTTCAATAATAGATCTAAGCAGTTACTCGAAGGCGTGGACGGAGGAAATCCGCTCTTGACGGCTACTTGAGTGAGTGTAGATTTTGACATGTGAAAGGCATAGGATTTAAGATAAATAATAGATTCAGGCGTTACTTTGCGGAAATCCATTGCAAAATATAAGGATGAAAATATTTAGTAACAATTCCGCAAGAAAACCTTCTCCGATAAGTTCTAACAAAATGTAGTCCGCGTTGTAGAAGAAAACGACGCCAACTACAAAATGAAAAAATAGCTATCAAAGCAAGACGTCAACTAGTTTCGTCTCTCCACGAGACATCATCAGGACACCACAATACTCGACCTTAACACTGAGAGCGCCAAGCAACAACGGCTGAGTCCCACGAGATGTTGCCACTCCGAGCTCCGCGCGCCAAGTCTGGTATTCCCGTGTTTAAAATGGAATTACATAATTTTTTTTTCTTTGGATCCTTCAACGTGATTATACAAATAAGAAAAAACCATGAAATTGCTCTGTTTTGCACATCATTTGGTCGAGACCTTAGGAACCCTGTGGTGTATTGAAATGAATTGTTTTGATTCGTAGGTTATTACTAATTACTTGGTTCCTTCAGACAAAAACGCATGCTCTGTCCCGCTCCTATTTACGCGAAATCCTATGTCTATCCTTCTCACAAAATGGCGTCGTATGGTACCCTCTTAAAAATCCGGCGACAGCTGCTCGCAACTTCAATTCCTGAATTATTAGGTACGTTCCGTAATACCAAAAATGATGACTGAAAACTTTTTGTATTTCCGACATTGTGTTGTTATTCTGTAACTTGACAATATAAGCTATGTTCCTTATCAAACAAAACGTAAGATATTGTTGTATATAATACAAAACAAATAGGACGAAATCAGGTCACTTTCGACGTAAAAATATTCAAAATTCGATTTTGCATATTTTTGCTCACATTACATTATAGGTGTGTATTATTAAGAAAAAACCAACCAGCGACCTAGATATATACCTACTATTCGAATACAAAAAACAACATGATATGGTGGAATTATGCTCGAATTACAAATTATTTTGGTAGTACGTTTGTATGGGCAAATCATCATCCGCAGGCCTCTTAAGAACGGCCCACTGCCACTAGCTAATTCTTTGAACTATGTCGTTAACTTTGGTCGTTAGCTGTGGTAACCCATCATTATATCGTTTTGATATATTATTTTTCTCACTTACTTATAGTTTTCGTTCCAGTTGATACCACCAATTGCTCGTTTCTCGAATTTCGGCTCGTTCATGATTATTTTTGGCTTGTCATTGATGCTGATTGATGGATTTCGGTTTATTAATATAAAATCTGGTTTCTTGTCTTTTCTAGTATTTTGCAGTGTGATTATTGAATCTGTAGCTAGGCATGCAGCTGAAATATAATAATATCTATTAATGTCTGTGAAGGAACTTAGAATCTTGTTTGTGATGGAAGAAACACCAGCGTTTCTATTTATACCACCGGGTGTACTCAGCTACGTTTCTGCTATGTCCTGTTTTACGTTTCTTTTAGTTTCAAATCAAATCAAAAATTCTTTATTTCCATAAATACAAAAATGTACACACTTAGAAAAGGTCAAATTCTTAAAATAAAACAGTGATACGGAAATAAAGTGATATATTTGATTTCTGTCGCTTTGGTATGTAGACTAAAGTAAAGAAGCGACTAAGAAACCTTTAGCCTGTTAGTTGTTATTTTTCGAGGGCAAAACCCGTCCCAAGCTTTTTTATCTTCTAAATTATCTGATGTTTTGTAGTAAGCGTTTTTGCACAGAAAGGTTTTGACAATTTGTTTGAATTTATTTATTGATAGTTTTTGCAACTCACTAGGAGTTTTGTTGTAGAAGCGTATACATTGCCCTTTAAAAGGTACATTAATCTTGTGAAGCCTGGTTGTGGGCACAGCGAGTTTATGTTTATTTCTAGTATTTACATTATATATATCGCTATTTCTAAGTCCTTTTACTTTTTTGATACATATTCAATACTTTTTCCTCATATCAGAGTTCTTGTACGTGGATTCTTATATTAATGTTGTTATTTTGAAATTTCAAAGAAAATACGATTTTTGACTAGTTTATTCGTTTAAGCCGATCAGGGCTTTGTTTTACGGCAACTGTTGACTCGTATAAGCCCCGATCAGGACTCTGGGTGTATAGTTTGTGGGCGTGGCTACAAGTTAAAGGTTAATAAGTTTTCACTATCCATAATTTAATGACAAAACTGGTTTCGCTGAAAAAACAAGCAAAAAATCTGTGAAATATTTAATAATGTTAAAATATTCCACGAGCGCGTGTAAAAAAAAGCGACCAGAAAGAAATATTAAAAAAAAACACCTAATCACAAGTTCATCCCCAGGTGTCCAGAATCACCACCTTTCGGCTTAGTACACATGTTACGTGGCACCCTGTAGTTATCCTGATGTTATAAATGCAAAAGTACCTACCATAAAAGGATGTCGACATGTTGGCTACCTCATCATCGTCATCAGCCTATATTAGTCCACTGCTGGACATAAACCTCCCCTACTTCCCCTTGTTAGTAAGTTATGGGAGTCGAAACACGATTGACTCAACTTGACTCGATACAAAAAAATCGCAATTTCCTCTAAATTTTAATTTTTACTACGGAAAACCAGTTTCATTTGCAGTTTTTTTATTCAACATGTTTTAAAGAAATGTCGTCTTAAAAATACAACTACAACAAAACTAAATACTTTAACGATTGTGGTTTTATTTTTTTGCGAAAGAGTATTATTTTGGAGCAATAACAAATTTATTGATAACAAGATAAAGTTAAAAACTACAACCCGACTACGTGAAAGTTATAAAAGTTTGAAACATTTACATTGACAAAATAGAATGACGTATCGGTCATATTTGATAGGCATAGAGTTGAAAATGAAAATAGGTCGTAGGTATTGTAATTTTTCTCTATGGGGCCTGCAGCCTGCAGCTACCTAAACTTTAATACGCGTTTTGAAGGCTTATTCGGGGTCGGAGCCCTAAATCCTATAGCCTATAACCATCGGGGTATTGAGACGAATCAATCGATACATAATTTGTTGAAATCGAACCAGTAGTTTCAGCGCTACGTGGGAACAAAGAAATCGGCCACATACATACAAACATACAAACATACAAACATAGGGTGCTAACCTCATAACCCTCCCCTGTTGGTAGTCGGGTAAAAACTAGTGAAATTGCGCGCCGACTGGCTCTTGCCTTCCTTTCTCGCCTTCACCGTGGCGTTCGCTCGTCCTTGTCTCGAAAATACGTACCTATTACGCCATCGCATCCTGGGCCCACCACGTCATCTGCTAGGATCTCCGAGGATGGGCCCTTGGATGGACTACAAAGTAAAAAATGACAATAAAATAAAACTCACAAAATAATACTGCAGCGTGAACGGAAAATAAAAACATTGAATAAACTTTTAATACGCGTATATCGAAAAACCATTGTGAGGTGTGTCTAATGTTCAATAGCTAAGTGCGTGTACAGATTATTTTAATAGGTTCCGTACAAATTTGACAGTCCTTTTTGATATTGTTTTTTTTACATCTAATGAAAATAATAATAATAATAGAAATAATGTCCAGCAGTGGACTGATATAGGCTGATGATGATGATTCATGAATACATGATGAATATATCCCTGTTAGCTCAAAAAGACGAAATTTTTACCAAAGTCAAACAAATCAAATGAGATTTCTTATTTGATTGTAATTTACTTTGTTAATGAAAATTAAGTTAAACTCGTGCTCATAAAACTCAAGCCAGATTTTAATCTCAAAAAATGAAAATCAATGTTTCCATAAATATAATTTACATACTCTATTTCATACACTTTATTCATGAAGACAGGACGCTATGGCGCTCATTAGGGGAGGCCTATGTCCAGCTGTGGACTGATATAGGCTTATGATGATGATTCATGAATACATGATGAATATATCCCTGATGGCTCAAAAAGACGAAATTTTTACCAAATCAAATGAGATTTCTTAGTTACGAGTATCCGTGGTTTCCATGCATATTTTGATGTTCTAAATTCAAACTCATTACTCCCTTGGGAATAATGAACGTTACTCCCAAGGGGATAACGAGGTTGAATTTGGAACATGAAAATATGTAAGATTTTTTTTAACAAGAAGATCCGTACAATGAGATTTTCTTCGAAATTCGTACTATTCTTCGCTCAGAAAGCGGAGTAAAAAGAGTAAGAGTAACCAAACTTACAATACTCGCACCAAGTGTGAAAAGTAGAGTATTCACCTCGTGCACAAAGCTGCCTACGTCTTGGACGTGAATAAATTTCTCTCGCACTCTAAATTCTAGGAACTCTCTCGCTTCGCTCGTGAATTATTCTCGAATCCTGAGGTGCGCTCGAGATTCAATGACACCTGTGACGTAAGGAACTGCTTTAAGCCCTCGGTAGTATAATCTACTAGCAGCGCCTCGCGGTTTCACCCGCGTAGTTCCCGTTCCCGTAGGAATTTCGGGATAAAAAGTAGCCTATGTCCTATTCCAGACTATAATCTATCTCTGTGCCAAATTTAATCCAGATCCGTTTTGCCGTTCTGGCGTGATAAAGGAACAAACATCCATCCATCTATCTATCCATCCATCCATCTAAACTTTCACGTTTATAATATTAGTGAGATTATTAAACTAAAACACAAATGACATGCAATTCTGTTTTAAATAGGCTAAATGTACTTTAATACTCAACCCTGAAACTATAATATATTTGTTTATAACTTTTTAGTCATAAAATTTTCATAACTCTACAGTAAAGAAAAGTATCGCATATTGCATGAAATACATGTAGATGTTTTAATACCATAAATAAAATATTTCGTGAAATCTACCTGCTTGGAAGAATCGCCGTGTGGCATAGAATAGGCTACTTGACTACTCCTGGAAAATGCCTGCCTATAGGTAGCCTATAGGCTACTTTTTGTCCTGCCTATAGGTTACCTATAGGCTACTTTTTGTCCTGCCTATAGGTTACGTATAGGCTACTTTTTGTACTGCCCTAGAAATGTGAAACTCAAATTGAACACGGATTTTTGTCCTGCCCTAGAAATGTGAAACTCAAATTGAACACGGATGAAACCGCAGGGAATAACTAGTCCTAACTATCCCATCCCACTATATTATAAATGTCAAAGTTTGGATGGATGGATAGATAGATGGATGGATGTTTGTTACTCAATCACGCTGGAACGGCTCAACGGATCCGAATGAAATTTGGCACAGAGATAGATTATAGTCTGGAATAGCACATAGGTTTTTACTTTTTATCCCGGAATTCCCACGGGAACGGGAACTACGCGGGGGAAACCGCGAGGCGCTGCTAGTTTAAACTAAAGAGCTCTAATGTAGGGCAATGTATAAGCCGTAAAACAAAGCCCTGATCGGCTTATACGAATAAACTAGACAAAAATCGTATTTTCTTTGAAATTTCAAAAAAACAACATTAAAGTATGAATCCACATAAAAGAACTCTGATATGAAGAAAAAAGTAATTCATTTGTATTAAAAAAGTAAAAGGAATTAGAAATAGCGATATATATAATACTAGCAGCGCCTCGCGGTTTCACCCGCTAGTTCCCGTTCCCGTAGGAATTTCGGGATAAAAAGTAGCCTATGTCCTATTCCAGACTATAATCTATCTCTGTGCTAAATTTCATCCAGATCCGTTTCGCCGTTCTGGCGTGATAAAGGAACAAACATTCATCCATCTATCTATCCATCCATCCATCCATCTAAACTTTCACGTTTATAATATTAGTGAGATTAGTGAGATAGTGAGATTAGTGAGATGAGATAAACACTAGAAATAAACATAAACTCCTTGTGCCCACAACCAGGCTTCACAAGATTAATGTATCTTTTAAAGGGCAATGTATACGCTTCTACAACAAAACTCCTAGTGAGTTACAAATCTATCAATAAATAAATTCAAACAAATTGTCAATACCTTTCTGTGCAAAAAGGCTTACTACAAAATATCAGATTATTTAGAAGATAAAAAAGCTTGGGACGGGTTTTGCTCCGACTCGAAAAATAACAACTAACAAGCTAAAGGTTTCTGAGTCGTTTCTTTACTTTAGTCTACATACCGAAGCGACAGAAATCAAAAGTACCACTTTATTTTCGTGTCAGTGTTTTATTTTAAGAATTTGACCTTTTCTATGTGTACATTTTTGTATTTATGGAAATAAAGAATTTTTGATTGATTGATTGATTGATTAAAAGGGGAAAGTGCTGGGAATACTGATACAGATACTGATACCAGGAAAGATTGTTTCTGGCCCCAGTTGTCATTTCCATTGGTCATTTCACGTATTGGTCATCTGACGATTGGTCATATTGCGTATGCATGATGCTTTTTTCATTGGTCATTATGAGTATTAGTCAATGTGCGTCTATACGTTTACCTGCACGGTTTCAATTGGCTAAATCTGTCACTAAGCGCATGGAGTTATTTTTTTTAACTGACAGGAACTATTATAATTATTATTCAATGAATTAGGCTTACTTAAACATTGTCGGTATTTATTTCGGTTCTGTACCTATCTGACGACGACGTCACGTCTTTCGAGAGTGGTCCCAGTTGCCGGAAGAAAAATAATAAACTTAAATCTATCCGGCGACTGGGACCGCGGTCCCAATACCTAGCGGTCCCAGTTGACGGAAGCCTCTAGTCACATGTGCGACGACCTTTAAAAGTAAAAGGCCAATGTCAGTTTGACAGGTGGCAAATGATGGGAAATTTATTAGTCTTTTAATTTATGCGATTTCGTGAATTTGGAGCGGTTTTGGAGTATCTAATTTAGGGTTCCTTTTGTAGCCGAACCGATGGGTTGTCACTATTGAGTGGCAAAAAATGCCCGTTGAGGTTAAATTTCATATGCATGTAATTTTTCTGAGATACTTTTTATTCCTACTTTATATTGTTTTAAAAACTATTAGATGGGGTTTGTATATTTTTGGCCCTTCAATGTTTTTTTATTTATTTATTTAACAAAATAATGTATGTAATAAAAGAAATAGAAGATAATAATGTTCAAAACAAAGTTACGAAAATATCTAATATTAAAAACCCATTAAAACATAAAAAAATTATTAACAAAAAAATTATAGAATTAAATTAAAACAAGTATTTATAAGTAGTTTAGTTGAGCTACTTGTAGATTGTTTGCAACAGTCTGCAGTTAGCTCAATTGTTTCAATTGTAAATACTAGTTTTAATTTGTATGAATAAGTAGAGGATAATGATCGTAATATTTAAACAAATAAAAAATGTCCCATATAATCATCTCCTAAGCGTCAGGTTTCTGAGATAAACACATAGGTAATTATGAAAAAAAAAGTTTGCGATAGTTATTTTATACATATTTAGGTACAATGTGCGTCGCGATTTAAAAAAAAAAACAGTATGAAAGCTGATGTGTCTACATATAGGGTGGCCCTAACCTTCCATACAAAAATGTTTTAATTTTTTTTACTTAAAATATTTTTTTGCAATCTCTTTGTTAACAAAAATAGCTAGAAATTTAGAACTGAGTATAGCCATGACACTAAGTACACATTGCTCGATCTCAGCGTGTCGTACGGAACTCTTATGCTTTGAACACTACTCGCGCTTGACTAGTAAAAATCACTAATGAGCTACAATCCAGATACCATCATAGTTTGGTATTCGAAAGTTCTGATATCTGTGAGAACGAATTTTTATCAAAATCGATCAAGCCAATGTATTTCCGGGAAGGAAACTTTATTGTACCATTAAGGCCGCAAATGGAAAAACGCGAAGTAAACGTAGTAACTTGTAAAAAAATTGTAGGTAAGGAAATAAATTAATTTATTTTCGAACCATACGGCCTTACCTGCGACGCAGGACGTTGTGTGATTGAAATTGGTTTCGAATTTAATCAAAACTGTTCGACTGGTCCGAGGAAGTCGGACCCGATTTCGTCCAATTAAATGGACGAATTCGGGTCTGACTTCCTCCAATGATTATTTCCATTCCTATGACCAAAGTCTGTGGAAAAAGGAAATAATCATATTCAAAAGTCTTTAATAAGTCATTCGTGATTGTTTATGAGCGAGTTCGTACCTACTCTGACTCACACTTGGCCGATTTTCGGGTGGCTGTGACCACAACCTTTATTGAAGGCTGGATCCGCCCTTGGTTGTGGGTTTCCCGTTTCGGGACAAATGTGTGTACGATCTGCAGACATTTGTTCCGGGTGTTCTGGTCGTTTTCTATGTATAATAAAAAATATATATCTATGTATTGTATTATATTATGTATATCAGTTATCTAGTACCCATAACACAAGCTCTGCTTAGCTTGGGGCTAGATAATGCTGTGTGGATTGCCCAGCATTATTTATTTATTTTATTTAATAAATGATTATTTATTGTAATAATGGATTTTATTACTAAAGAAAATACAATAATAATTACAACTAATATTTACACTTAAATCTATTTTCTAAAAATCTAAGCCGTCACCAGAAGGCAAAGTGCCCAGAATGCTGGCAGCATTGCCACGTTGAATGGCAATGCTAATTCGTTGACCGAAATAAAAGCCAGCATTCCGATCACCTGTGGACTCTATTAGGAGTTTTGCTAGATCTTTGTATATTCCATGTGCCCCAGGACCCCAAGGACCTAGGGTTTCCACCCCAAACGGCTCGAATAGGTAACCTCGGTCAAGATTAGCGTATTTCCGCCGTTTGAGGGACTCCGCTGATGTTGCTGCGGAGCCGGCCCTTACTGATGTCCCTGCAAGATGAGAAGGTGCTAGGGTATCTACACAATTGGCATCCCAAACTAAAGGCCGACCCATTTTCCAAGGAATCAGAGTCATACCGTCAGGCCTTTTACCATCATCTCGCATTAGGCCACGTGGTTCGAGAGTAGCTGCCATACTGACGCTGGTAAAAGCCCGACGGATGATGTCATTAATTGAACTATGACGGGACACACGTCCTGCACTAGAGACACAAGCCAGTGCATGGTGACCGAACTTATCAACGGTTTCACCGCACTGGCAACGGTGTGCAACTAGACAGGGAGAACCTAAACGCAAAGAGGTGGCCACCCGAAATGTGTTATTGTCTAAAAGGGTACCTAGATTTTTAGAAGGCAAAACATATAACCAAAGTCCTGATTCCCACTCGGAAACGGCAAGTAAACGAGCGCGTTCTGATGAGCTGGTAGACGTATTAATTAGGTTTTTCCGTACCAACTCACATAGCGGCTCATCCCACAGTCTCTGAGAAGAAAGAACTTTGGGCATATTAGTGCTAGGACAGGCTATTTTCCAAGACGCTAATGATTCATCGAAACCTGTTATTTGACAATTTTGTGAACATTTATCCAAAATTTTATGAATCAGATCCTTTGTACCATGAACTGAAGACAAAAAAGCTGGGAGTGAAACACTAGAAATTTCGCGGACACCTAGACCCCCCAATCTGATAGGAAGAGTGGCCTGGTGCCACGCTCTGTCATCTAAAGGTATATTAAAAATTTTGATTAATGTGTCGCGCATGATGCTGTCCAACTGCTGTGTAAGTTGAGGATATTTCCAGAGTTGGGAGCATCGTAAAAAGTAAGTGAATTTGGGAACAAAAAGGCAGAAACGTAAAATAACAAAAGCCACGTGAACATTGATGTTTTGCAATTTATCGGAAAACGAAAGGAACTTTTGAATTTTTTCATTTATAAAATCAGGCAAAGACTCATCCATGATCGGAGATCCTAAGAGGCAAAGCGAAGATTTATCTATCAACTTCAGGTTTGGGGCTAAACTTTCGAAGCGACTCTTTATATTTAAAAAATTAGGAGAAGTCGTTGCCGTTTCTGGAACATAAAGTTCACATTTTGCAAAGTTCAGCTCCAAGCCTATAAGCTTAAATTCTTCTATCAAAACACGCAAATCTTCCAAAATCGTGTCTTCTTCGCCTCCTAGAGTACCATCATCCAGATACCAAACATTAAATTTTGACTCTAAACGTTTTATAATGGGATGTATCGCGAGACTGAAAATAGCCGGTCCTAAAGGATCGCCCTGCTGACAACCAACCTCAGAGGACAATAACTTATCTTTATATACTAATTTTGAAGGTGTACCGTAACATTGCCAAAGAAAGGGGTAAACATCAGGTAATTTATCTTTTATTTGTGTCAGAAGGGCGCCCCGGTCTACAGAGTTGAAAGCATTTTTAACATCCACCTTCAACAAAAAATCGTTTGTGTGGTAAGACACAAACGATCGAAGTGAGTGTACCGCAGCTTCACAACCACCACGGGATCCAAAGCCCAGCTGGGTCGGTTGAAATTCCGACCTCAAATCTGAGCTTTTGATTCTACAGCAAATTTTGGCTGCAAGCCGGCGGTATGTCGTACCAACTGCGATTGGTCTAATGCCTCCATCTTTTTTTGAAAGTGCACACAGATTTGCACCATATAAAATGTCGATGATGTCTGCACTGACCTGACCGGATAGCATTTTGTTCACTAACGACGTAATCGCTACTATGAGGCCTTCGCCCATTTCACCACAACCAGCACCTGTTAAATCTTTTAGGTGTTGTGGTGAAAGGCCGTCAAGGCCACCAGCAGAGCCACTCTGAAAAGAGTTAATGCTGAAGATTACGTCGTCAGGAAGCACTGACAGAAAAGTGCAGGAATCATCCGGTGGTGCTGGGAGGCATAGATCAGGCGCAGCAGGTGGATGTTTTGATGCTAACGCCGAAAGAGTTTCACTAGAATTTGAGGCTAGCGTGTCGTTAGAAAACAAAAGTCTTGCTGCACCTCTGATATCTCCATCACTGACTCGGTTTTCTACCATACGATAGGTGATATCAGAGTTTGATCTTTGTCCGAAATGTCTAACAAAGGTGTTTGAATCAAAACTTGTTTGTGAATTATAAATTTTGGTACAATTTTGCTTGATTTTGGCTGTAAGAGAAATATTTCTATTATCCCTTTCAGCATGCAGTATCCTATAAGGAAAAGTCAACAAATGTTCCCAAGCAGTCCTTGAATTTTCCGAAACTGCACTTTTTATATCTTTTGTCAAGGACTGTGCAACACACAATCTAGCACCTCGGGGGATGCGTTTTACAATTTGAAAATTTTGTTTACATTTTGATAACTTTTGCCAAAGAGTTGTGGAGTCCGGGATTAATGATGAATTTTGGTTGCAATTCGAAATGGATGCTGTAGGGGGGGCATTTTTATGGATTCTACTTTCGTGAATTTTAAGTCCCCGAAGGCCCTTGAAATATCGTGTTTGGGAACATTTGTGGCATGGGACTAAATTTTCGGACGACACTATGTTGCTAGTACTTACATTGTTTTGGGAGGCCAGATCTGCAGAAACCACAGGGTCCACTAAAGCCATTTGCTGGTGGCGACTGGGTTGATACAATTTATTATAAAAATAAACTAGCAGACACAATACACAAACCAATAAAATAAACATAAAAATGACACTTGTCAAAAAAAATTCTTCTGCAGCGCTAGGCGCGCTGCTCTGTGGCGCGCTGCCTAGCGCTGCTCAGGGCTCCAGCACGAAAAGTAGCGCTTTCAATAATTGGTTATGGCCATAGAACAGCAGATTGAGGCGCTCTCGCCCAAAGAGAATATAATAACTATTATAGGTAGGTACGTAAGAATCTCGCCCTTGTCTTGATGCTGCTGGGACGGACCAAAGAGATTAAAACCACTACGTTGGACGGACAACGGAAATATTCACTCGTAGAAAAATTATGTGCGTCCAAATTTAAAATTGATGGCCAAAATTGCTAGTTATATTTTTTATCTTATGAAGTTTGTAATATAAATAAAATGCACAGTAAATTTGGAGAGGATTACGATTAAATTAAATATAGTATAAATTTTACGTGTGCCATCTTTCAGTTTTTTTTTTTTATAATAATTAAATTAATAACTCTCAAACGATGTTGATGAACTCTCAATCTCTCTCAAACGATTCTCAAACAAATGAAACAAAAATTCAACGTTCAAGTACATTTTTGCCGGAATGACGGCCAAGTTCACACAAAAATTTAAAATGGTATTTACATAAAAATTAATAACTCTCAAACGATGTTGATGAACTCTCAATCTCTCTCAAACGATTCTCAAACGATTAGCAATATCGAAGTTTCAAAAAGACAAAGTCTGGCGGCCAACTTCACAGAGGTGATTTTAATATGTTATAAATTAGTACCTCCTTTTTATTTAATTATAAATAAAAAACCAGTGAATCTGCACGCGGGCCGGCCATTCCGCGGGTCTTGCCTTCCTTTCTCGCCTTCCCGCGGCGTTCACTCGTCCTTGTCTCAAAAAAGCGAGCCTATTTCGTCTCGAATGTGATTTCCGTAGCTGACTGTCCCAGTTGTTTGTGAATTAAAGGAAGCTTCAGTAAACACGCCAAATCAATTTGCCTTTTGATCGGCTTTTATAAAATATCAAAGGGCTTATTTTTATACTTTTCGAATAAAATATTTAGGTTCACCTACACGGGCGCTTGTATCGCCGACGTAAGTGATTCCACACAATAAGTTTTCTTGACATTTAAAGGGAAATTTTAACGTGCGTACAATGTCCCTGATGTTGCAGGCTGACGCCAAGTATATAGATGTTTGTAAAGGAATGTTACTAGTTGAAGCATTGAAGCCTATGAAAAAAAAATATATCTATCTCTTTCATCGCGGCGAATTTCTATTAAGGTGGTTCGACGCAATAAGAGATTTTGTGCTAAAAGTCACATTTTTAGGGTTCCGTACCCAAAGGGTAAAACGGGACCCCATTACTAAGACTTCGCTGTCCGTCTGTCACCAGGCTGTATATCATGAACCACGATAGTTAGACAGTTGAAATTTTCACAGATGATGTATTTCTGTTGCCGCTATAACAACAAATAAAAAATAATCTAAAAAATAGAATAAAATAAGTATTTAAGGGGGCTCCGATACAACAAACGTGATTTTTTCCGTTTTTATAAATAATGATACGGAACCCTTCGTGCGTGAGACCGACTCGCACTTGGCCGGTTTTATTCAAATGTTCCCAGGATACAAATTAATCAAAGGTGGTTTAACCATGAGTTTATAGAAAATGGTTTATGATTTGCAGCAAATTACTTTTCCGCTAGTTTTATTGCTTGTGGAACACAAAAAAAAACTGCCAACCCGCGTCCAACCAGCTTAGCGCCGCGAGACGATCGCCTATGGATGTGGTCCTTTAGGTTCGTCGGAATATTTTCTCTCTTTAATATTTAGGTGAGAAAAATATAATGATTTCACAAACATTAATGCCGATCGTGATCGTGAAGAAAAATATTATGAACGCTCTTTAAGAATAGTTGATTTGTTGCGAGGCTTATTTATACAGGGTTATTTGTAAATTAGTAGCACTACGTGAACTGGTAGGTCCTGCCCATCATCACAAACACGTACGTGAAGATGCCAGGTCTAAATTCGTAAAAAAAAAAAAAAAACACATCTGATACTAAATCCCCAAGTCGCTGGCTGTATTGCCCCGCTGTAATCTATTATTTATTGTCCAGAATTATATCATCATCATCCGCAGCCGGATTTTACCCACTGGGTATAGGCCTCCCGAAGTTTGTGCCATCCACCACGGTCCTGTGCTATCCGCCTCCATTGACGCCCCTCGACGCGTACTACGTCATCGACCCTGTAACTGGGCGTCCGATATTTCTTTTTTCCCTAATTGGCCACCAATCAGTTGGTGTTTGGGTCCACCTATCATCACCTCGCCTTGCAATGTGTCCAGCCCAATTGAGCTCCATGACTTGAGTATCTACATCAAAATTCAAAATTCAAAGTGCTTTATTTTCTTTAGACCTTACATGACTCTTGGACACGTCACAAAACTCAGATTACATAAGTAAAAGTAGGAAATAAAGTGATCACTTTGATTTTTTGTCCACATCAATCTTTTTAAGGTAAAGTAAAGAAGCGAACAAGAAACCTTTACCTTGTTAGAATGTTAGTTTTCGAGTTGGAGCAAAACTCGTTCCAAGCTTTTTTATCCTCTAGATAATCTGATATTTTATAGTAGGCCTTTTTACAAAGGATGTGTTTAACAATTTGTTTGAATTTATTTATTGACAATTTTTGCAACTCACTTGGAGTTTTGTTGTAGAAGCGTATACATTGCCCTTTAAAAGATACGTTAATCTTGTGTAACCTAGTTGTGGGCACAGCGAGTTTATTCTTATTTCTAGTATTAAATTTATGTATATCGCTATTTTTAGGGAACCGATTGATATTTTTATGAGTATACAATATGTTTTCATAAATATATTGACATGGTACTGTCATTATGTTTATTTCTTTGAATTTATCACGCAGGGATTCTCTGGGACCCATATTATAGATTGCACGAACAGCCCTCTTCTGCAGCACAAATACGGTGTTATCATCATGGACTTTCGTCCTTCGTCGGATCTCGGTGTTTGGAACTCTGTCTGTCAGAATTATTTATTATTATTTAAGTTTATTTATAAATATTATTTATTTCTTTGCAGGTAGTAACCGGTGTCCACATAGAGCCAGCGCACATAGTCAAGAAGAGAAGCATAGACCAGCCTTTAAGAATAAGTATATTTTACGATGAGTCTGTTTATAGGTGAGTAACTTTTATCTCAGAAAAAGGGCTCTGCGAAAAATTGCCCAATGGGCTATTTGACTATTGAAAAAAAGTTGCAAACAGTTTTCATCCTAGTCAGTGACAACGTAACAAAGCGTAATCAGGTTAATTTTATTAAAAATTTGCCTGTTTTAGATAAAAAACTGGATTAAAATTACACATTTTTTGTTATTATGATCACGTGACCGAAAACACTGCGTTTGGTTGGAGCGCTGGTGACGTCACACTATTACAGATTACAGTATCAATAAGTTCTTCTTGGATAGGTGTGGTATGGCGTGTGACGTCATTGCTCAGAGCACGGGAGCCATGACAGAGACTATCGTTTTGGCGCGCCATTATTTTATTCAAACTTTAAAACTATTTTTATTACTAAAACGACTGGCCTTGAAGAAATATTAATTACACTTTGCATTATTTTTATCAGACAATACGTTAGAATTATTTCCCAGTAGTAGTCAAGTAGCCTATTCAAACAGTTAAGCTAACTACACCGTTGCAATATAGTTCTGTGGTTGCAAAAAATCCTGAGGTAGCTCAACTGATCCAAATCAAAACCCTAAAAAGATCATTCGATGTTGCAAGCCAACCCTGAATCGGCAATTATCTTAGGTAAATGGCGTAACGGCCAATTATACGATACTATCGTATAATAAGGACCAGCAGTTAGCGTTAGCACAGCAATTACGGAGAAAACTTTAGAAAACTGCATATATTAACAACTAGTAAGGTTGACGTTATAACCTAGTATAAGGATGAAAATATTTTGTAAAAATTCCGCGAAAAAACCTTCTCCGATAAGTTCTAACAAAATGTAGTCCGCGTTGTAGAAGAAAACGACGCCAACTACAAAATGAAAAAATACCTATCAAAGCAAGACGTCAACTAGTTTCGTCTCTCCACGAGACATCATCAGGACACCACAATACTCGACCTAACACTGAGAGCGCCAAGCAACAACGGCAGAGTCCCACCAGAGATGTTGCCACTCCGAGCTCCGCGCGCCATTGGTGCGGAATTGTTACTAAAATATTTTCATCCTTATATTTTGCAATAGATTTCCGCAAAGTAACGCCTGATTCTATTTTTTTTTATTTGTGTATAAATCTTACTTTTGTAAAACTCAGAGTACCTACCTAAATGATTTATCTAAAAATCTCGTGAAAATACTTCTCTATAAATACAATAATACAAAAAAAAGAGAAAGAATAAAATCACCCCTCAACCACCAATCAACTCTGCGCTGAAGGGGAAGGTGCGGGTTCGAATCCCGTCGAGATCGTAAATTTTTGGGATTTATTAATTTCTTAGAATAAAATCACCTATAAACCTCTCTCAACATTAAAAACGAGATAAAACCCTGCTCAGCCATGTTGAGAAATTTTTATTAGGGAAAACTAAAGTTGGTTTAAAAAAAAACCGGCCAAGTGCGAGTCGGACTCGCGCACGAAGGGTTCCATACCATTATCTATAAAAACGGCAAAAAAATCACGTTTGTTCTATGGGAGCCCCCTTAAATTTTCATTTTATTCTGTTTTTTGGTATTTGTTGTTATAGCGGCAACAGAGATATATCATCTGTCTATCACGGTTCATAAGATACAGCCTGGTGACAGACGGACAGCGGAGCCTTAGTAATAGGGTCCCGTTTTTACCCTTTAGGTACGGAACCCTAAAAACAGTGTAAATACTTAAGAATTTCATGCAGTTTTTTTTAAACAATCAAATTATTCTGCCTTTCTTAAATTCAAATAATTATTTCCATCCAAAGCTTGCCTGGAAGAGATCGTTTTTAAGCGTAAAGGCCGCTCATGGTGCTTGTCTCATGTTATGTCTTTTTGTAATGTTTTTTATTTCTGGTGTACTTAAAGTGTTCTTGTGTTGTTTGTATTGTTAGTTACCTGATTGATAATTCTTTGTTTTCTTTTCATTTCAGGTTAGAAGATGAAAAATTCGTGATGATTAATGTAAGTTATCGTTTTTGTTCTTCTCAAACTTAGGGAACGTTCACACTAACGGTCTTATTAATAGGGTCCCGTTTTACCCTTTGGGTACGGAACCCTAAAAAACAAAGTTCGCTCTTTAAATTTTCAAAATAACAATTTTTTTTTTGATAGTAAGCAATCACTTGATTTTTGCGCTTATGTCGCTCTGCTCTGTCCCGTTCTTATGAACGCGAAATCCTATGCCTACCCTTTTCACAAAATAGCGTCCGATGGTACGGATGCGGATGGCAAAAAAACCCGAAGTCTTACCTCGGGTTTTTTAACATTTTATATAGACCTTCGTTTGACTACAACCTCACCTGGTAGAAAATCACGAAGTTGCCGACGATGTATTACGTTCGTTCCAACTAAACCAATCCTTCTTTGTAAACTAAATTAAATTTGTTGTTTACAATCAAGTAGATATACAAATGCATATAATTATCTAAACAGAAATAAAACACCAATGAAATAAAGTAAATAATTTTATTTACATGCACATTTAGTTTTCTTGCTATAAATCTACATATAAAACCTTACAACAATAGGTAGCCGGTAGCCAGTGTTGCCACAGTACATATCCCTCAGTGCTTGTTTAATATAAAAAATACCGTATACTAGCTAGTAATATTATAAATTCGAAAGTACTAAACTCTGTCGGTCTGTCTGTCTGTTACATTTTCACGCCTAAACGGCTGAACGGATCTCAATGAAATTTGGCAGGCAGGCAGATGGTATCCCGAGGACGGACACAGACTTAGGCGCTAGGGACTTTTTATCACGAAAAAGCGCGTGCGAAGCCACGAGCAGAAGCTAGTATACTATAAATTTCTAAAGAAGTAAATTATATTTTCAGAATACAATACTACCAGAAGCTGTGAAGTTTTGGGAGCAAGCGCTTAAAGTAAGAAAAACTGGAGGACCCATCAAACTAAACAGGTAATTTTACTGAAAGTTACTATTTTAGGTAACATACTAATCTGTACGGTGAATTTCCCGCGCTATAGTATAATTTGATCTTGTCTACGGTGAATGTCCCGCGCTATAGTATAATTTGATCTTGTCTACAGTGAAAGTTACGCGCTATAGTATAATTTGATCTTGTCTACGGTGAAAGTTCCGCGGTTTAGTATAATTTGATCTGGTCTACGGTGAAAGTTCCGCGGTTTAGTATAATTTAATCTTGCCTACGGTGAATGTCCCGCGCTATAGTATAATTTGATCTTGTCTACGGTGAATGTCCCGAGCTATAGTATAATTTGATCTTGTCTACAGTGAAAGTTCCGCGCTATAGTATAATTTGAGCTTATCTACGGTGAATGTCCCGCCCTATAGTATAACTTGATCTTGTCTACGGTGAATGTCCCGCCCTATAGTATAATTTGATCTTATCTTCGGTGAATGTCCCGCGCTATAGTATATCTTAGACTCGAGCACCGGTCGCTGGTAGCCAATCAACTGGTTACAGTTCGGACAGTAGTGGTTCTTCTTATTTTTAAGGGTAAGGTTGTACTTTAGTGACGCATTGAGGTTTATGCCACTTTCTCACTAGTATCACAGCGTCTGACTCCAACCACTTGTTACGCAAAACTAAATACGTCACCATCGTAATGACGAAAGGTGCCGGACTCGTTATGAAAGGGATACATACAAGAGTGCGTTTCTTCTTTTGTAGCCGTATAAAGGCAGTTTCTGAACTCCTTGGTGATAGAGCGCATTGTTTGAGTCGTTCTGTATACCTACTTAATTCACCAAATTTTTGGATTGAGCCAGTTTACGACTGGAAGTGCGATAAGTACCTAACCTACCTACTCCTAGAGGTTATTTGCTTACAGCTCTAAAGATAGAATGATAGAATACTTAAAATACTAAGCTGCGTCCAGGAACAAAACATAAATTATAAACATAACATCTTAAAAGTGTCTTAACTCGTTTCTAGAATCCTAGATATATTTATAAACAAAAGGGTTTTAAAAAACTAAAGAAATATTGGTGAAAAATATTTTACGGCACGCGTATCAATATACGCGGCTTCGCACGTGTTCTTCATAGATAAAAGTATTTATCTATAAAGAACACGTGCGAAGCCGCGGGCAGATGCAAGTTACTCTCAAACTTGTGTTTACGGTATATGTCCCGCGCTATAGTGTATCTTGGACCCGAACACTGCTCGCTGGTAGTCAATCAACTGGTTCCAGTTCGGACAGTAGTCGGGTAGCAAGTGACACTTTAACGTATGTCTACGTGAAGGTCCCGCGCTATAGTATATCGTTGGCGAATGTCCCGCGCTATAGATATATTTGATCTTGTCTGCGGTGAATGTCTCGCGCTATTGTATATCTTAGATCATGTCTACGGTGAATGTCCTGCGCTATAGTATATCGTTGGCGAATGTCCCGCGCTATAGTATATATTTCATCTTGTCTGCGGTGAATGTCCCGCGCTAATAGAATATCTTAGATCATTTCTACGGTGAATTATCCGCGCTATAGTATATCTTTGATCTTGTCTGCGGTGAATGTACCGCGCTATAGTATATCTTAGACCATATCTACGGTGAATGTCCCGCGCTATAGTATATCTTAGACCATGTCTACGGTGAATGTCCCGCGCTATAGTGTATCTTAGAACCGCACAACGGTCGCTGGTAGCCAATCAACTGGTTACAGTTCGGACAGTAATGGTTCTTCTCTTTCAGGTAGTCTGTGCAGTATATGAAGACAACTAATGGTATAATGCTGAAACAAAACGATTTTCATAAGTTACTTTAGTTTTACTATAAAAAACTATCGTAGTTTGACGAATTCATTACGGATGTAAGCGGGTTAACAACGAACCTTATTTGTGTTAGAAGAAACGTTGGTGTTCTTCCAACACAAATAAGGTTCGTAGTTAACCCGCTTACTTTAGTTTTGTTGATTTATTAGTGATTTTGGTTTCGACAGGACACCAGTAAGTCGATTCAAATGTCCTCGTGTACAATCAAACTATTTACACGGATCTGTGGCCGTATTTCGTCAAACAAATTTTTTGATGGCAAAAGTTTGTGTCGTAGCGAAACTCAAAATTCAAAGTGCTTTATTTCCTTGAGAGCGTTCTCACATTACCGCCCGGTACCGTAGGTGCGGTGCCGCAAGAGTTTCGCAATGACGTTGTCCGTTGTACGAGATGCGGGACAGATGCGAAACTATTGCGGACAAACTGCGGACCTCGAGTTGCTGCTCCGCAAATTCGATTCCGCGCGGTAATGTTAGACGGGCGTTGGACCTTACCAGGACTCTTGGACACGTCACAAAACTCAGATTACATAAGTAAAACTAGGAAATAAAGTGATCACTTTGATTTTTTGTCCCAGAGCAAGGGTTATTTCCATCTGATCATATGATCAGATTGTGGTTGCATCTGATCAAACAAAAAGTTCCCGATGGATCATTGATCCGATGCAACTGCTTTTTTGAAATAATTTTTGTGCCAACGGATCATCTCACTAATCTCACTAATCTCACTAATCTCACTAATATTATAAACGTGAAAGTTTAGATGGATGGATGGATAGATAGATGGATGTTTGTTCCTTTATCACGCCAGAACGGCAAAACGGATCTGGATGAAATTTGGCACAGAGATAGATTATAGTCTGGAATAGGACATAGGCTACTTTTTATCCCGAAATTCCTACGGGAACGGTAACTACGCGGGTGAAACCGCGAGGCGCTGCTAGTATTTATATTTCACTAAGCTTAAGATTGTTCTCCTTAAATACTATTGTCGGTGCGGAACTGGGCGACATTTGGCCAAGCATTAACATCATTAATATAATCATCTATGGAGTAAAAGGCTTTCTTGATAAGATTTAGTTTTATGTACTGTTTAAATTTACGAATAGGAAGCTCAGTTGCTTTTTATCCCGAAATTCCTACGGGAACGGGAACTACGCGGGTGAAACCGCGAGGCGCTGCTAGTAATATATATTTCGCAATAGCCCCCAGATGTTTGGCCAAAGAGAACGCGAAAACTGCTGAATGGATAGGGCTGAATTTTGCACACATAAAGATCTGGACCGGAGCTGGGTAAATTACTTAAATATACTACTACTTCATGGCACTCGACACACTCGTTAAACCGGAGTGTAGCTGGGCAGTGAATGGGTTAAGGATTGCAATTACCAATCCGCTTCCCAAGCTTGGTGATTAGGGAGATGTCTACGTACCAAATCAGTAGAAAGGAGAGCGCAAGAGCATGCGTAATGTATCCACTTTCCCGTATAACCATCGTGTGTACCCTCGTACCGCAATGCTGGCAGGTCAGGTACTTGCGGCCAGGGTTCGGCATACCCATCGGGGTGATGGGGAAGACGTTGTGCTGGTCTGTTTGGTAGGGCTGGTAGTCTGGAAGGAAATGGAATATCGTGAAATACAAACTACTTTCTTCTTTACACAAACTAGGTTTATTGTTAACCCGCTTGCATTTTATCTATCTATGCAACGTATTAATAAGTATGTCAGATATCTAGTACCCAGCTATATTACAATACAAACTACTACTCTGAGCATTGCTAGGATTTCGCGCGATCCGTGGTTTTCCGTCGAGTATTTCAGTGACAGTAAGATTACCGCTTACCCATCTAGATTTCGCTCTTGCTATTTATTGGGTAGCGAATGCCGCGTGGGTTTGAACAAGCCAAGAAATGCTTATCCTAAAACATGCCAAATGGGAAAGTCCAAAGTTAAATATGAATGAACTGGGTAATCGGACTATGGGGGAAACTGCGGACGCCTGTCATAAACATAGCCTCAAAAAACTGTGAAAATGGTAGACGATGCCTTGCCAAATGCTCGATGGGTTCCTCAAACTGCCAGAAAGGATGAACATCGGCGCAAACGACTGAAGGGTGTCGAGATTATTATATTATATCCAGGTAGTATAACTTGCGTGTCGTCTTAAATCCTTGGACTGCTGGCTGCCATTCTCAAAAACTATAAAAAGCTGTAGACGACGCCTTGCCAAATGCTCGATGGGTTGCTCAAACTGCCTGAGAGGAACAACACCGGCACAAACGAATTATTATACCTCCAGGAAGTATAACTTGCCGACTTCCGTATGAGGTGGATCCACCACGAGCGCTTGCACATCCTTATACACTTGTGTGCGTTCAATCGAGGTCGTGAACGTTCGGTCTAAAGGTTTTCGAAGTAGTCTGGTTCAGGTATTCTGTTACTCGGGTCATTACCTCCTGGAAGTATTACTTGCGTCCTAGGAGGCCTTGGAGGGCTGGCTGGCGCCCGGGGTTGTTCCACCACGGGCGTCTGGATCTCCTCATACGCAGGCGGCGGCTCAGGGAACTGGGAGGCTGGTATGGTCTCGAAGGCAGGGCTTCCGTAGATGTTTGTCTGTTTTGACATTAGAGCTGGCACGTTGAGAGGCTGGCGTGCTGAAAAAATAGGTGGCTATTTATTTATTTATTTTATTTAAAAATTTTGGAGAAACTTACAGTTAAGTTTACAAATAATCAAATGAAAATATAGAACATGCCTGGATAGACCAGTACATGTTTGTTGACGGCTAATTACAAGTTTCCGCAGATTGACTTGAAAACTGTATGATATAGAGTAGGTAAGCTGACGACTAACTAACATAACATAAGAAATTAATAAATCCCAAAAATTTACGATCTCGACGGGATTCGAACCCGCACCTTCCCCTTCAGCGCAGGGTTGCTCTTTTGGGATTTATTAATTTCTTAGAAATTACCCAGAGTACTATAATAAATAAAAACCTTAACATAACATAACTAACTAAATAACATTAACTTAGTTAATACTAAAAATACTAAAAAAACACATCGAGTTAAACATTTAAATCTTAATCTAATCTAGTTAGACTTACACTTGAAAAAATAGATCACTAAGTAAGCGTCTAAGCTTACATGTACTGGTAGGTATAGTTTTACAATGCAGAGCACGGTGACACAGCGTCATCTACTTCAGCAGAGCTGCAGGGATATGCAGAAGACAGCAGCCTGTGCCGTGGCTGCCTCCAGGAAGAAGAGACTGTGGAACATGTTGTGGTTCACTGCACGGCCACAGAGGAAGCCAGGCGGAAAACAGGACTGAAAAGCCTAATAGGGGCAGCAAACCTGTCCACATCCACAGAAAAGCTGAAACGAAGCTGTCAATCACCAAAAGTCCTGCTCCGGTACTTCAAGGAGCTGGGCTGGTTAGGGCCTAGTTAGGCAGGGGGACAATGCACAATACACTCCCATGCGAGTTGTCAGTGCAGATCCCAGTTCCCCCACTTCGAATTAGAATTAGAATTAGATATGCAGAAATTCTGTTTCCGAGTTCTCGACATGGAATCTGACTGAGATTCGCGCGAAATGCAATATTTAAAGGCGACCTATGACGCCATTTTGTGAAAAGGGTAGGCATAGGATTTCGCGTTTATAAGAGCGAGACAGAGCAGAGCGACGACGTAAGTGCAAAAAACATATTTTATCTTATTATATATTAATTAGGACATTTATTTGCAAAAATAAGCCAAAGGTTCCTTTGGTATTCTTTTATTTGATACGGTGATGACAATAAAGAAAATATTGCTATTGATAGTTTAGGAGAAAAACGGTATTAACTAAGAAAACAGATGGTACTTTGCACAATTATTTCTGATATTTAAAATAGTTTTTTTTTCTTATTCTTCTATTAAAAAAGTTTTTTTCTTATTATTATTATTATATTTGAAAAGAATAGGATATGCCTTGTATGTCATAGATTATTAAGTAAATATTTTTTCGAAGTTGCTTCAATAAAGATAACGAAGAAAAAAGGTTTTAATGGTAATTCCAAATTAAAATTTCGAAACCAAATTCAAATTTCCAAATTCGCCCAATTTACACAATATGTCATGTTCCGTCGAGAATTTCAGTGACAGTAAGATTACCGCTTTACCATCTGGATTTCGCTATTGCTCTGGGTAGCGAATACCGCGTGGGTTTGAACAAGCCAAGAAATACTTATCCTAAAACATGCCAAATGGGAAAGTCCAAAGTTAAAGATTAATGGCCGGGGTTAATTAGAACGGTCCTAGAGAACTACTTACACTAACTAATTTAAAGTAATATTATACAAAGATTAGAGATAAAAAAGGAGCAATAAAATGAGAATTAAGTATAAATTAATAAAATTACAAATTTCAAGTAAATACACATGCATAGTAAAGATTACAATAACAATAAATGATTTAAAATACAAATAAGAAAAAATAAATTACAAAATTAAAATTTCACGAAGTTAATGTCAAATCACAGTTAATTATTATCCGTCAATCTCACAAAATCTCATGCATTCACTGATAAAGTCCTTCCATTCATCATCAAATATGTCTATGTGTGGATAGTTAGCAACTAGCTTGCTGAGAGAGTTCAGAGCACGAGGCAACGGGGAGTTGGCGCGTGCGACGCGACGGTTCGGCACGAGGGTGTGTGTGACTAAATAAAGGAATAAAGTGCTATGGGGAAAACTACGGACGCAACGACGTTCCAATGGAAGTAAATCCAGCAGTAGTTTTCCACAAATCATTGACCATTTAAACCTATATTGTAACAACAAATACCTGTAGAAGGACCAGCTCCGCCAGGACCGTTGAGGTCCAATACATTCGGCCTCCGCGCTGGTCTGCTGACTGGCTCATCATCAGAGTCTTCTTCTCCGTTCTTGGACCAGTCAATCCTTCTGTTGTCGAACTGGTCGTAATATATTGTGTCCTGGAACAGATAGTTATAGTATAGTATGTTTGGCGGAGGGAAGAATCTCATGTGACAGTGACAAAATCGAACAATAAAATACTTAAGATCAAGAGTAGAGAATCTAGTGCCAACACAACGAACAACTGCAAAAATTAGCAGATTTTTTTTTTCGTAATATAATAATATGCCGAAACCGGGCTTGCCTGACACCCACGTGATCTGACTGTCTGTCAATGACGTATTTTTTTTTTCAGTATTTTCAGTATTTTATTAATTGCATTCATACAGTCAGGTCTTAGTAGTTAGGTGAGTGTTCATAAAATGTTCACAGTATTTAGGGTGTTGCAATGGAAGACAGGCCAGGTTTCATGACTTTCTACTTATGATGTATTTACTTATTATTAATGCATTCAATACCTATTACAAAAATTACGAGTCGCTAAATTTATCATTGAAGAAATCGTCAAGTTCGTAAAAACATTTTTTTATGAGTATCGCTTTTAGTTTGGATTCAAACATGTCATTTTTTTCTATACATTTTATGTTTTCTGGTAAAGTGTTGTAAATTTTTACCGCCATCGAGTTGGGGGAGGATTGGTGAATTTTTAATTTTGATGCGGGCATGACAAGGTTACAGAGTATGACACGTACGTACGTATGACAGTGACAGTTTGCTTGGCGATATAAGAACACACGAGATAGTGTGTGTATGCATGGCATCTAGTACCTGCATACACTACAATCGTAAATTAATTACCTGAACGAAAGTGGGTTCCTCTGGGGTGACAGGTGTCCGAGCCACGTCGCTGCCGCTAGCTTCTGGTTCAGGAAGGTCGATATAGACCACGGGGGCGTCTGATTCTCGCTTTCTGTCTGTACTTGTGTCGGGGGACTCTAACATCTGGAACAGATTATTTGCAACGGTTAGACATTTATTAAGGAAATGACAAACTGAATAAAACAATTACTACTAATATTTACACTTTTATCTATTTCATAAAAAAAAATCGAGATTAAAAAACTAATTTGAACATTTTGGCTTATTACACAATACACATGGTCGTTGGAACCCTGTATAGAATGGGCTATGTTTCCGGAAAAAATATATTATTAACGACCTCTGTGGCGCAGTGGGCGAAAGCCTGCCTGCAACGCAGGAGGTTGCGGGTTCGATTCCCACCTCGGCGGGACAAATGCTTGTACGATCTGTAGATATTTGTTCATGGTGTTCTGGTCGTTTTCTATGTATAATAAAAAATATCTATCTATGTATTGTATTATATTATGTATATCAGTTATCTAGTACCCATAACACAAGCTCTGCTTAGCTTGGGGCTAGATAATGCTGTGTGAATTGTTCAGATCTTACATCCAACTGACGTCATGACTACAGAGCCATTGGCATCCACTGCGTCCAGCCAGCGTTTTCGTCGAGTTACGCGCGCAACTATAATTTTTTTTTATTTTAATTTCTATGTTTTTCGTGGTTCATTAGCACTAAAGAACCTAATTGAGATACTTCACAAACGAGTGTCATACCGTATTCCAGGATACTGACCTCAAAATCATGACGCTCACTGCTATCCAGCCGCTCTGTGACACTACTAGCGCCATCTTCCGGCAGGTCGATGTAGACCACGACTGGGTCGCTGCCTTTTCTGCCTTCCTGTGAAAAGGTTAACACTTTCATTGCCCATGACGCACATGGACTTGTTCTGCGGCGGTACTAAGCTGGGAGTGTATGGGTGCTGAACTCAAAATCCAAGTGCTTTGTTTCCTTTAGACCTTACAGGACTCTTGGACACGTCACAAAACTCAGATTACATAAGTAAAACTAGGAAATAAAGTGATCACTTAGATTTTTTGTCCACTTCAATCTTTTAAGGTAAAGTAAAGAAGCGAACAAGAAACCTTTACTTTGTTAGAACGTTAACGTAGTTTTAGAGTTTTAGCAAAACGCGTCCCAAGCTTTTTTATCTTCTAGATAATCTGATATTTTATAGGCCTTTTTACAAAGAATTAAGATTTTTTTGAATTTATTTGTCAATTTTTGCAACTCACTTGGAGTTTTGTTGTAGAAGTGTATACTGCCCTTTGAAAGATACATTAATCTTGTGTAGCCTAGTTGTGGGCACAGCGAGTTTATTCTCATGATCCTAGGTCAACGGGAAGTACCTACCCTGTTTTTTTGTGAATAACCTAGAAATGTACCGTTTTCAGGTCGTTTCCTTTATTTGTGCTAAAAGACATTTTATAAGAAATGAAATAGGTCCCAAAAATTATCGGTTTCGGCGGGATCCGCGCCCCACCCTCAGTACGGGTGTTCTCTAACCAACTAAGCCACGAAACCCTTAGTCGGTTCAACCGAAAATCTTTGGGACCTCTTACGGACTATAGCCCGGTGGCTTCACCTACAGAGATCCTGCCGAAACCGATAATTTTTGGGACTTATTTCATTTCTTAGAGATATCCAGAGTGCGGGTTAGCACTATAACAAAAAACCTTAGACATTTTATGTTTTAGGTCAACGAGAAGTATCCTATAGGTTTCGTGTGCCTGCGATTCCCTACGAAATTTCAATAAATTTGGGCATAAACGGCTGTAACTTTTTATTGCTTCGACCTAAAAGTTTTATATATTTTATATCACGGCTCGAAGAGGTTACGGACCTGAGTACTTAATGTTCATTTCAACTCAATACCTCCAACCGTTCCTGAGAAAAGAGGGTTGACAGACGGACAACATTGAGCGGTGACGAATTTACACTAGATTTTTGCGATGACAAATTTACCCGGTGACAAATTTACCCTAACCCAAATGATCCTGGGTTCCTTTTTTCCTTTAGCGGTACGGAACCCTAAAAATATATTAATTGGAATACAAAATTGTGTTTGCCATGTGAAGCAATTTTAATTCACGCTATTCATTATCTTAAGCATCTTCGCTATTGTTTGTTGGAAGTCGATACTTACAGGGCTATCTGGAACTGCATTTCTTCTCCAGTTCAAGTCGATCGGTCTCCGAGGCAGGTTGTTCCATCTGTAATAAAAATATGTTCGTAGCAAAAGACAAAGAATGAGGGTAGATCGGTATGTCTGCCAATAAAAATCAACTCGCAGTGACTTTAGTTCTTCCGTGATCATGGCGCATGAAACTGTGCCGAAATATTGGAAAACTCAAAAATTGAATCATGGGAAATATCCCGTTCTAAATGATTTCTATAGTAATAACCATGATAGTTTCAAAAGTTTTAAAAATATGTTCACCTTAGTTTCGCAATTTAAAATGACCTGTCTAAATCTATCGCCAAATAATAAAGACAAGCGGCGAGCCAAGACATTTTGTATTTATGTCTTGGCTCGCCGCTTGGCTCCAATATCTTACAATAAGCTGTTTGTGTAGATACAAGAAATTAATGAGCTAATTACACTTTGACGACCTCTGTGGGGCGGTGGGCGAAGGTCTGCCTACGACGCAGGAGGTTGCGGGTTCCATTCCCGCCTTGGGACAAATATTTGTAAGATCTGCCGGTATTTGTTCCGGGTGTTCTGGTCGTTTTCTATGTAGGTATAATAAAAAATATCTATCTATGTAATGTATTGTATTATGTATATCAGTTGTCTAGTACCTACCCATAACACAAGTTCTGCTTAGCTTGGGGCTAGATAATGCTGTGTGAATAGTCCAGTATTATAAAACACTAAAATTATAGGATCCCTGACAACGATTTTTCTGTGGACTGTCGTTACTTCAGAACGACTTCGATTTGCATGAAACATAGCTAAAAACAGAACGAAATTACTACTTTTTAGACACTAATTTGGCATGTTTTAAAAAACTACAAACCGATTTCAAGTTCCTGAGTAATGATAAAATACAGCCCGCTGACAGACACACAGACAGACAGACAGGAGGCTTAGTATTAGGCCATTTTGGGTTGGGGCCCTTTGCGTACAGAACCCTAATTAAATCACCAGTCCAGGATCGGTCTTTCTTCGGTTTAGGCGATTCTCCATTTTTCAACTTACACCTAGTCATCTTAACGGCTAGTGTTTGACTCACTTGGCTGCGTCATCAGCGCTGATGGTCGGCACGTCTATGACACTCGGGTTGATGTAGGGATATCCTTGGTAGGGTCGCTGCGTCGTCGTCCTGCTTGGCTGCTCACTGCGTCACAGAGGTAATAAATTCAAAATAAATCACGAAATAGTGGAAGTGATATAGTAACCAATACATATGAATTCCATCATATAGATTACGAAAGGTAGGCAAATCATTTATGGGAAATTGCGTACGCTTCTATAACAAGCTTCCATCTGAAGCAACTGAGCTTCCTATTCATAAATTTAAACAGACATAAAACTAAATCATAACAAGAAAGCCTTTTACTCCATAGATGATGATATTAATGATGTTTATGCTTGGCCAAATGTCGCCCAGTTCCGCACCGACAATAGTTTAAGGAAAACAATCTTAAGCTTAGTTTTAAATAAATATTGACCTGTATCTAAATCACATTATATTTAGACTTAGATAGCCGAATAACATTGTATTACATTTTAAGCATTATACAAACTTACTAGTGGTTTATTTTTCGCTTCTTCCACTAGTGGACAAAAAATTGAAGCGAACAAAATCAATGACATTTTGTTTCTTATTTGATAATAATTACTATTTATAAAACTGTTTATGTATAAAATTTGACTTGTCTAAGTGCTTGTTTTGTAAGCCTAAAGAAATAAAGTTATTGAATTTTGAATCGATCTGCTTGGTACCACGGGAATTAAAACATAAGAAGCTAGTGTTTTACTTACTTGGGGGCGTCATCAGCGCTGGTCGTAAGGACCTCTGTCACAGTCGGGTTGACGTAGGGGTAGCCTTGGTAACCTTGGTAGGGGCGCTGTGTTGTCATGCTTGGCTACCTGAAAATAAATAATTATCTATACTAATATTATACATTCAAAAGTAACTCTGTCTGTCTGTCTGTTACTTTTTCACGCGTAAACGGCTGAACGGGTCTTAAGAGCGTGCCTAGTAAAAAAATGTGAAAAGGATAGGCGTATGATTTCGCAGTCATAGGAGCGGGACAGAGCAGAGCAACGTCAGTGCAAAAATCATTTTTTTGTTTATTATCTAATAATTATTCAAAATATAAGCATTAAATAGAAAAAATAAACGATAACTTAAGGATCCGGCGACAGCTGCTCGCAACTTCAATTCGTGGATTATCTCACTAATATTATAAACGTGAAAGTTTAGATGGATGGAGGTTTGTTCCTTTATCACGCCAGAACGGCAAAACGGATCTGGATGAAATTTGGCACAGAGATAGATTATAGTCTGGAATAGGACATAGGCTACTTTGTATCCCGAAATTCCTACGGGAACGGGAACTACACGGGTGAAACCGCGAGGCGCTGCTAGTTATATATATTCCGTGATACCAAAAATGATGACAGAAATCTTTTTGTATTTTCGACACTGCGTTGTTATATGTAACTAGACAATATAAGCTATGTAACTTTACAAACGAAACGTAAGATATTGTAGTTTTTAATACAAAACAAATAGGACGAAAACATGTCGTTTTCGACGTAAAAATATGCAAAATCGCATTTTTCATATTTTTGGTTGCATTCCATTATAGGTGTGTATTATTAAGAAAAAACCAACCAGGGACCTAGATATATACTATTCGAATACAAAAAACAACATGATATGATGGAAATATGCTCGAATTACAAATCATTTTGGTAGTACGTTTGTCTGAACAAATCATCATCCGCAGGCCCCATTAAAAAATTAAAATTAATAAAACATTAGTGTGGCTACAGATTTAATAATGTCTGACTATGGAATTCGTAAAAAATAATGTGGTGTTGTCGCTGATAATTTAGAGCATCTCAATTAAAAATACAGTTTTGCCAAATTTGTACTTTTTTTTATTAGAAACCAGTTTATTTTCATAAATTCTATTCGATAAATTTTTGAAACTATCATGGTTATTACTATAGAAATCATTTGTGGTCATATTCGTAGCAAAAGACAAAGAATGAGGGTAGATCGGTATGTCTGCCAATAAAAACCAACTCGCAATGACTTTAGTTCTTCCGTGATCATGGCGCATGAAACTGTGCCGAAATATTGGAAAACTCAAAAATTGAATCATGGTAAATATCCCCTTCTAAATGATTTCTATAATTCTATTCGATTACTCGACTTATACAGGTTTTTCCTTACCTATCGTACTATTTATTTTATTTTAACTATTCGTTACCATAAATCTGTGTTACTTATTTTGCTTGATTTTTTCATTAGGCGCACTCTTAATGAAATTTGGCAGGGACGTAAATTGGATATATTCCCAACCACCCCATTAACCTCCCCATCAATGGGGCGGTTGGGAAAAAAATTCCCATCCGCCCCATTACACAAGTCAATGGGGTGGATGGCATTTTCTGCCCCATTGACTTTTTAGATAAAAAGAATAGAAATATTAAATCTCGCTATTCATATATTTATTTTGCTATTCACATAATTGAGTATTAGTAGGAACAGTCGGAAATCAAAAGGCCAACTTATTTGAGCTAATCAAGTTCGTGTTTATTGTCAATAACATTTTTCGTAAAATAATCACAACGCAAATTTGTAAAATCAAATAATAATCTTAGGAAAAACAGTGAGTCATTAAAGCATCATACGCTTTGGTTTTCTAACTAGTAATCTCTTAAGTATTGAAGGTGTTCTGGGGACGAACGTAGGTAACGTACTTAAAAAGCGCGTGCGAAGTAGCGGCCCGCAGCTAGTAATATACAGAGTTACAGGTATTCAATAACCCCATAAAGGCGACTTGGGTATATCAAGACTAACAACTTTTGTTCTATGACTTTTTCCAATTCAATGTTTTTTTTCCATAAAAAAAATAAATAAGTAAATTTTCAGTTCTAATCATCTTAGCTCTATCTAGGCGGTCACAGATTAAAGCCATAGGAAGGAGGCCCAGGGTTGATAATCTTTCTGCTACGCGGTCCTAATCGCTGTGTAGCACGGAACTCGGCCGGGCGATCGCGTAGCAGTCGTAGCACTCAGCTGACTGCGCATGCGCACACTAACGAGAATCGAATGAATGAAACATAGGTAGGTATTTAAGGCAAGGCTGATAGGACACTCGCTGAAGCTGCAACGCGGGCCAAGTACCAGCAAACCAAGAGAGCACATATTGCCAAATCGCGTTGTGAAGACTTGGAACCGGTTACCGGAATCAGTGATCAGTGCCCCCTCAGTGAACTCTTTTAAAAATAGACTGGACAAACATTTAAAGTGCACTGACAAGAATAGAATAGAATAGAATTTATTTGTTAAAAGACTTACACATACTTAAACAAAAATTCATAATAAAATTGGCTTAAATACAAAAATGTAAGTCCAGTAACAAAATAATAAGAACTATGATATGCACGCATCAGCTTAAGAGCTGCCTGTGTATTCAAATAATATTAATAATAATATTTACGAGACATAGAGCTAACAATTGTTAGAAATTCCCCCAAATACTAAAAAAAACTTGAGATGTATTACAATTCGGCAAAAATCATAGAACAAAAGTTGTTAGTCTTGATTTACCCAAGTCGCCTAAAGAGGTTATTGATTAGATACCTATAACCCTGTATAAGCCTATGCTACTGTTTATACATATAGGTTTTTTTATAAACTATACCTTATTATATTACGGAAACATACATCAAACCACGAACTTTGCAAACAGACGATTTCTTCTTCGATGTTAGTTTTCAAGACTTGTGCAAGGTTCGTGGTTTGTTGTGGTAAACACGAGATTTTAAAAATTCCCAAAGGAAAAAGTCTATCGCCGTTAGACCTGGCGATCTAAACGGCCAGTTCAAATCTCCAAAACTCGCTCTAAATTGGTCTCTTCTGAAATTGAGTTAAGTCTGAAATGTAGTTAAGCATCTCATACCTATTTATAGAACAAATACTAGCACGCCAACCATCTTTTTTTTTTATACCACCGAGGTGGCAAATAGGCATGCGGCCCACCTGATGGGAAGCGGTTACCGCAGCCTATGGACGCCTGTCACATCAGGGACATCACACGCGCGTTGCCGACCCTTTAAATGCCTTAGAAGGCCCTTTTTAAAAAACCCCATGTTAAAGTCCAGAGGGAAAACCCCGGCAGGGAGATCATTCCACAACCTGACTGTTCGCGGGAGGAAAGTCCTCATGAACCTAATGCCGGGTACAGACCAAGCGAGCGAGAGCGAGCGAATGCAAACGATTGGGATTTGACAATCGGTACGTTCGTTCCATATGGCTTTGATGTAGCGCCAGCCGCCGGAGCACGGCCGAAGACGAACAAGGCCCTTGTTTGGACTCGCTTGCTTTCGCAATGACGTCCACACTGATACTTTTGCTTTCGTTCGTCAGCCTTCGCTCGCTCTCGCTCGCTTGGTCTGTACCCGGCATAACAGTCCATCTGTTTTAAACATTATGTTATTGGTCGGCAGGTAGAAAATGCCTCGGCATTAAGCCCACCCTTTGTACCTTAGTGCAATAAAGTTTTAAATAAAAGAAATAAGTGAAATTGGTAGTGCTTCAGGTGTGTATCGGTCCATGGCTTGTTTCAAGCATACTCCAGCAAACTTATGCAGGTATGCAACCCCGACGATACCTTATCGGGTATCAATGGTTATCTATAGGTATTTGAAGTAGGTAATCAAATACCTCAATGTCGCTGACTCCGGAAATACTTTAAATTCTTTAGCTAGAACAGGAACTTTGTTTTATATCACGGCTAGCGTCATCTCGCGGCTTTGCACACGTTTTCCGTGACTAGTAAATGGATTGTGAATTATCAATAAAAATTAACATTTTATTAACACTTAGGCCCGTAGCATATAATATTTATTTATATATTAATTTATGATAAATATCTCGTTAAATAGGTTCTTCGGATTGAAATAGATTTGTATTATCAAAGATATGAAATAAATAATAAAGATTACTTACATTGTATACCTACACACTTTTTACGTCACTGCATATTTGATAAACACTTAGCCATAGAGTAAAAACGCGCCTAGTTATTCTTAGCACTTAGCAATTTGATTGTCTATGTCAAGAATTATTTTAAGTCACTTCATTGCATTTTACACACCTAAAACGATTTAAAAATGATATAAAAACTCGGGTACCTAATTTAGAAAAGAAAAACTGATTTAAGGCTGTGGTATGCGTCAAACTAGCGCCGCCACCTATTTAAGGTTAAGGTTAAGGTGGAAGTACTCCTGTATCCGCATTTGGACTCCGTTTGGTCCATGGCCACCTATTTAATCTTATTATTACGTTGAACAAAGGAAACTTCCAAAATCCATCGCACAGTTTGTGATACAAATAATCAAATAATCAAATATTCAATTTATTGGTAATAATATTATTATATGTCAGACAGAAAAAAATATTATTATCGCTAAGTATATATCTTATATTATATATATATTATAATCAAATAATCAAATAATCAATTTATTGGTAATAATATTACATGTCAGACAGAAAAAATTATTATTATCGCTAAGTATAATAAATAAGTAATATCATTTTTTAATCTTATAATGATTTCATTACAATATAAAATTTTATTATTATTCTATCTTTTGTATATACTCGTCCACACTGTAAAACGCCCTCTCGACGAACCAAGATTTAAGGCGACGCTTAAATGATGACAGACTAGGAGCAGTGACTATCCGATCTGGCAAGTTGTTGTACAACGCGGGTCCCTGTACGTGTGTGAGGCTGTCCGACTTAGCCAGTCTGTGAGACACCGCAGATAGCTTGCCAGCTCCGCGGGTGTTGTAGCATCGCGTGTGGTGATCTCCGCGTGTTTTGAACCAAACACGACATCCATCGCACAGTTTGTGCGATGGATTTTTGAAGTTTCCGTAGGAATCATATGAATAATAAGATTAAATAGGTGGCGGCGCTAGTTTGACCCATACCACAGCGTTAAGATGGAACGTCACTTAAAGAAACAGATTGTCATAAAATCCCTAGATATTTAAAAGAAAACCTTAGTACTACATTGTTTAGATATGATTATGAATGGCCTTGCGGTGCTGGCTTTGAACTTTAATAATAATAAAAATAATTTATTGCCTGAATAATTCCGTAGCTAAATATAAGTATCTATATACAAAACATACGAGTATAATATATTATGAACCAGCATGCATAGGTATACAAGATAATAATAGTAGATTATACACTAAGGGGATAAAGCACTGTTTTATGTCACGGGAGCGAATTGAATCCCGAACGTAACGAAGGACTCATAATTTAACTCCTGAGCGTAGCGAGGGAGTTATAAGTTAATTCCTGAGCGAGGGAAGCGAGGGAATTAAGACTGAGTCCTGAGTGCAGTGAGGGGTTCAACCGCCCAAGACTAAAACAGTCTTATCCCCGAGGTGTATACTCTACTTTTCACACCTTATGCGAGACAAAAAAACAGGCTCAGTAGATAAATAATGTTTTCCTTTGACTTCTCTGGCAGCAGATTGTTGACAATGCCTATGGCATCTAATTTGATAAACTCAGGAGTCAAAACACTTTCATCACTCGACATTTTCAATATTATTTTTGAAATTAAATCTTCTATAGGCACCTACAAGAACTCGATTTGTTCGTCACGCGTGAACAAATGAAGGCGCGCGACGTTCCAAATTCGAAAGCACAAGCCGTGGTCCTAGATTCGAAATTCGAATTTCGAACACCGCGCTCCTCCGGACCGGGGTTCACACGGAGGCAAACTTCATTTATTTTGTCAAATCAAGTAGGCCATGGCCTAGGACAAATTGTGTTTAGCAAAATTAAACTTTATGCATATAGTAATAAGAATTATGAAAAGTGAAATCATATTATTAACCAGCGGGTTATAATGAAATTCAGTACAACATTATAACCCGGCTAATACCAAGGGATTTAATGTCTTGCTTTCGGTAGGGTTTACATGACCTATAATTCGGCATTGTCGAGCATGTGGTTTGAAAAAGAACTTATTAATTAAAATATTTAAATGTATACATTACTAGCAGCGCCTCGCGGTTTCACCCGCGTAGTTCCCGTTCCCGTGGGAATTCCGGGATAAAAAGTAGCCTATGTCCTATTCCAGACTATAATCTATCTCTGTGCCAAATTTCATCCAGATCCGTTTTGCCGTTCTGGCGTGATAAAGGAACAAACATCCATCCATCTATCCATCTAAACTTTCACGTTTATAATATTAGTGAGATTAGTGAGATAGTGAGATTAGTGAGATTAGCCAAGTATAGTTTTTTCAGGCAAAAGGGATAAACTCAGCATAATGCCGACAAGCTTATCAAGCATGTACGGCGCTGGTTTTCAGATTGTATTGCATCACCCCATCTCTTCCCGGAGGTGTCATAAGAGATATCCACCGGAGACGAGCAGCAGCGCCCCCTAAGGAACAGATTCACCAACGAACGATTCTTTTCTTTTCCTATGTATATTATATATATTATGTTAAAGCTCATTCATTAACTCTAAGCAAGCTGTGTTCACAACGAGTAGGTTTTACACTCATTCTTGTTAATTTATGCCTACTATGTTATCTTTCGTTTAATGTGTAACAACCAGTTTTGTGAACCAAATAATAAAAAAAAAAAAAAAAAAAACTGCGATCCCTAACTCGCATGTCCAAGAAATTATTTTTGATGGTTATTTGGGGGATATCCTAATGATAGAGTCAATATGACGTTGATCAGGGGAGGCCTATGTCCAGCTGTGGACTGGTAAATGCTGTTGATCTGATTCATGCGTGGCAAATTGTTTCCGTGATGTTACGATCGGAAAATTATAACTGTACAAAGTCATTCAAAATCAATAAAAAATATATTTAATAATTGTATTGTCATGGCTCACAAAAAAAAAGATAAAAATGGAATTCTTTTGACTTTAAACAAATAAATATTTTATTCATGATTATTTATACATGTACGTTTAGACACAAATAACATAGATAAATTGATTAACAAGGAAGATTACAATAAAATAATAGAATTAAATTAAAACTAGTATTTACAATTGAAACAATTGAGCTAACTGCAGACTGTTGCAAACAATCTACAAGTAGCTCAACTGATCCATATCAATACCAGTCGGAAGCGTGCCCAAGACGCTGCATTGCCCCGCTGTATGCAAAAAAAAACTGAAATGATACAAATTAATTTGACTTTTAAACATTAATCTTTTGGAGAGGTTTATACTAGAGATGGGCCGAATATTCGTTTTATATTCGGTATTCGGCATATTCGGCAGCTTTACCGAATATTCATATTCGGCCGAATATTCGGCTGAATCACCTAATGTTCGGCAAAGTCATACTCAAAGTTTTTACTGTTAAGACCCGTGTATTATCATGATTTGAGTGTACAGTGTAATGAAGTAAGTATTTTAGAGTGTAGCTTTCTGATTTTGTCGTCACTGAAGCTTTATTTTCAATGAAAGTAGGTTGGTAAAAAGATAATAACTTCAATCAATATCTTCACGCCGGATCCCTTGCAGGGTAGGCAAGGAATCCAAAATAACTTAATGCAAAATATAGGTATCTAGTTGTTTTGGGATTAGGCTTCTGTGTTAACTCTTTATAATAATATATGAAACAGGCCTTAATTGAAGGAAAATAAACAAGATATTTATTTCGGTCAGTCTTTATTGTGTTAGAGAATAGCTGAATCAAATCACAAAACCTTAGTAGACTATGAGTAATATTTTTTTCTAGTTTCTACTCAGCATAGAGTCGCAAAATATATTTATTGATATTAAATGTTTAAACCTATCCTATTCAACCAATATAGTTCTTTATAAAGAAAATTAGTAATTTTTTTGTACTTTTCAGGTTGATATTTAAGAGATCAATCACTTAATCTACACATTAAGAGTTAGGAACTTAATTATAGTCTACTGAGATATAAGACAAATATGACATCTCATATACGACGGAACGGAATCAAATGTACCGAATATTCGGCCGAATATTCGGTTCGGTAAAAAAATTACCGAATATTCGGCCGAATGTTCGTATTCGGTGAAACCCATGTTCGGCCCATCTCTAGTTTATACGTACATTCAGCTGCCGACGACGTGTTTGATGATGATGATGATGAAATAACGATGATGTACTTTGTAATTGAACGACCGTTTTAACAACACAACACGTTTATATTAGATTTACTGATCAACTGCAAAATTTAACTAGTAAGTAGTCTCTCTGTTTGTATAATTAACGTTTCACCACAAAATTGACCCCTAAAACGGATTTATAAAAAAATTACGAATTTTTCACACAGTTCTGGCTATTTTTTCGAAATGACTGACGCGTAGATATTTCTCTTCACGATTGTGGTATCAGGGTTTATGATAAGATATGGAACGAAATGATAACAATATCTATATTGTTCTATGTAACTCTGATTATTAGTCTCGCTTTGTATGCAAATCCTGTCGTGGTGTAGTGGACAAAGGTCTAGAATATAAGATACTATACTACGATTTAGAATCTTAGATATTTTTTGTAAACAAAAGGTTACAAAAGCAAAAAATATTGACAGGGCGGCGGCGTCCCACGGACATGCCACACAAGACAAAGTACCTTGAATATTGTAGATGGAACATTTTACTGAAGGAAGACATTATTTGAATTAAAAAAAAATTAAACTGCTTTCATAGATATTTAAATAATTACAAGGTTGAACCGGGAATCGAACCCGTTACACGAGAAAAATGATCATCCTGTAGCTTTATCATACCGATCGAAAGGCTTCATCATAAGGATAATTTTTTGCTGAATAACATAGTGTCAGAAATAAAAGGAACACCATGAATTTTAAAGTAGTATTTTTAAGTACGCAATTGTCGACGACAAATTTTTTTTTGTGTTCACACCTTAGTTTATTATGTTTCTATTAACTAATGCCTATTATTAGCTTTCTGTATCTATTTTAAGTTATATTGTAATTAGTGCAGCTAATGGCAATCCGATATAAATAAATAAATAAATCGGCAGCAATACCCCGATTCAAAAACCTGGATATATTTTGTATACAAAGTGGTAACAAAACCTAATGAATGACGACCGATGTGACGCGGTGGGCGAAGGTCTGCCTGCGACGAGGTTGCGGGGTTCATTCCCGCCCCAGGAATGTTAATAATGCACAGAAGGAAGTTGCTGCTTTATACCAATACTTTTTAAATCATCATCATCATGATCATACTTTTTAAATACGTGTGATTAATTAATTAATTAATTTTTGCCATGTTTGTTTTCTTCAGGAAATGCCCCAGTCGAACAGTGTTCCTCCGAGGTGGCAGATCACACTGCATAGAGACTTGCAATGCGGAGACCATGTGTGGAGAGGTGGTGGTTCCTGAAGAACACCTCAATGTAAGTCTTCTTCTTCCGGAGCTTACCCCACGCTAGGTGGGGTCGACCAATGACATATTATAAGGGTTGCGAGCTCTATAAATATATATAATAATATTCGTTTATGTCAGACTATAGAACAGTTACAGATCTTATTTTAACTTATTCTACGGTCCATAGTAATATATACCTTAAAACTAACATACATACAATATTAAAAACTAAAATTAAAGACGCGTTATTTTACGGCGAGACGTGACGCAATCAGGGTGTCCGCTGACGACGGCGCACGGCGGCGATGTCTCCTTGCAGGCGGCCAGTGAACCGTCGGAACTTAACACCTTTCGGCCAAAACTCTGCGCTTAAGTAGGTCGACAGATGTTCAGTTGGAATTCTGACCATAAATGAATTGAAGCTCACTTTATGGCGAGAGTCCAGCTTTTCGACGCGCATCGAGAGTCCAGACTTCCTTTCCAGGTACTCCTCCACAGCTTTGGTGTCCACACAGAAATGAACGAATGACCTACAATCTAACCTAACCATGCTCTAACCAGCTCCTTGAAGTACCGGAGCATGAATTTTGGCAAATTGACAACTTCCTATCAGCTTTACTGTGGGTGTGGACGGATTTGATGCTTCTATGAGACTTTTCAATCCCGTTTTCCGTCTGGCCTCCTCTGTGACCGTGCAGTGTACCACAATATTTTCCACAATCTCTTCCTCCTGGAGGCAGCCACGTGACAGACTGCTGTCTGTCACCCGACACTGACTGACACTGCGAACTTAACCACTATCTTTTAAAGACGGGATCTTAAAAAGATGGTGGTGGTCTTTATAAAATATAAGATAATATGTATGTATTATTGAATATAGGTACTTAGTCTATAAGGTTTTTCCATAAGGCAAGAGCGAAACCCTCTAACACAGGTATCTCTATACTTAAAAAGGGATTTCCAAATTTTCCAAAGCAATTTAAAGATAAGTATAGATTAAGTTAAAGAAATAAACTATACAATACAATACAATAACACTTTATTGCACACCAAATTAAAAAGATACTTAAGATAGGAGAGAACTTAAAATACAGATTTCGTTGTACAATGGGCGGCCTTATCGCTTTGAGCGATCTCTGCCAGGCAACCTTTGGACGGACAGGGAGTGGTGTAACAAGTGTAGACGGTGGCGTGTTATAACAGGATAATAACAATTTAATTAAAAAAAAAAACACATGAACAACCTACTATAAATATTAGATAGATAGATAGATAATTCTTTAATCACCTTAAATTAAAAAGAAAAACAGATTGTGTAAAATTAAAGAAAGCAAAGGATTTGGCGGCCTTATCGCTTAAAGCGATTTCTTCCAGGCAACCTGCAACCTATTAATACATACATAAAATATTACACTACTATATTACACAACTACTATATTTTTTTTATTATTATTAAGTTCGCAGTGGCCTGTGATGATGTCCACTTTACTTACACCCTTCTTACCCATGTCCTCTTTCACAGAATTCATCCATCTTTTCTTTTTAAAGTCCTTGGTCTTCCACTCCCCTTATACACCACAGCCACACACACAGCACACAGCTCACAGCAGCACACAGCTCCGGTCGCAGCACATATCGCGTGTCACACGTCGCCGACTCTACGTGGTAGTAAATAGGTAGGTATATATTTTATGTATGTTAGAATAAGGTATATATTTTATATGGGCCGTAGTTTTTAAGTATTTTACATCCTGTACTAGACTAACGTTGCCTGAAATAAATGTTTTATTATTTTATTATTATTATTATATCTCTCCACATTCAAACCTTATACTCTTTTCGTCACGTTAGTATTTGTAGTATTTAATGAAGTTTCGAAAAGGTGTCATTAAAAGGTGTAATTGCAGTGTGTAGTTTGTGCTAGTTGGATCCGTATTTGAATCGCAACTAGAATCTGCTAGCAGACCACAGATAGGCACTATCACAGATAGTCATCCCATTTATACACTAGCCAAACTCAATGTGGAATAATAAAACACTGTTGTAACCGGATTGATCGCGTATATTTTATATTTTGTTTATAACCTGACGTTTCGGAGGAGAGTACCTGCTGCTTGGGATCCAGTCCTACATCGAGTCAGGTCCCACACCCAGCAATCCATAGCTACAACCCATCAAGACACTGTTAGTGATTACTGCGTACATACGGAACGTTATAATTAAAGTTGTATGCAAAATTCAAATTACTTGTAAAGATAAATGTCACCTCAGTCTGCCTGTGACCATGGAAGCTGAAAAGCCTCCGAAACGTCAGGTTATAAACAAAATATAAAATATACGCGATCAATCCGGTTAAAACAGTGTTTTATTATGAGTTCTCGCGAAAATAACCTTAGAATATTCAATGTGGAATGTTAGTTAACAAACCACGACACAAAAACTGAAACTCACTTGCTTGGTTGAGTTTTAGATATAGTTGCAAATTTTCCTACTTCGCCTGAAGGCTGCAATATTTCTCATTTATAGACACAAAGAAAGAGAAAAAGATTAACTTGTATATTAGATTGTTTTAAATAAATTAGACAACATCTCCTCATTATGCTTAGGTTCAATTCACACTGGGTTGGTAGCGGCCGGCAGCGGCGCAATGCGGCTGACCGCAAGCTGGACCGCTGACAAGACTTAGATCCTTTCGAGTTTCAGAAGTCTTCATAAATTTAAAGGTATGCGACACCAGTTGGACAATGAAAGTGCTTGCGGTGTCGCTGCCCGCTGCTGTAATTCCGGTGGGAATTGAGTCTTAAGTGTTGTTAAATTTTGTTTATTATAGATATTATATCCAACTTTCGTTTTCTACGGTGGTCGTTTCCTTAACGATACGTTTGTTTTTAACTTTAGGCAAAGCTATCGGACCACTGGTCGCTAGGAGATGATTCATAGACAAAATCCCTCGTCTCTCTACCTTTTCATTGTATTCTCTTTCGTCTATCTTCTTAAGGAAGGGAACTGCACTGGCTGGCAAATTAAGTACATCTTCTTTGATTTCATTAGAATCTGCTAGTCTATGGTGCGGACGTTTTACCATAGATTTATTATCTTTCGGCATGTCGGAACTGGCCTTGTTTTTATTTGTTGTTTGCATGAACTGGATGTACCTGGACCTCTCTGGTGTTGATGATTCAATCCCTTGACGTAGGATCATCTTACCTTCCAAGGACTGTGAATCATAATCATTTTGGATCTTCAGTTCATCGGAACTTTGTGATTCGTTTTCGTCTGGTTTTTGTTTTGGATTTCGGGGTTTCGTGTTTTCTATCGGTGCAAAGTTTCTCTCAAATGAGCTATCGCTTTTTGGTTCATAGTCTCTCGTAGGTGCAATTTCTCTTTTCTTTCCAATGTCTCTCTTCGGTTCAGTATCTCTTTTCGGAGCAATATCTCTATTCAGATCATAATCTCTTTTTGGTGCTTTTCTGTTTTTCTGTCCAATATCTCTTTTCGATTCGGTAGCGGATTGATCTGCTTCTTTGCTTTCCTCTTTCGACTGTTTATTGAATTTCAAATCGAAATCATTCGTCGGTTTCTCTGGTTCGTGTTGATATTCGTGTATTTCGTGTTCGTGATCGAATCTTACGTTTTCGAGTTGGTGATCTGAGTCGTCTGGCCCAATCTGATTATTTTGTTTATTGTCATTCAATCTATCATTCCCTCTAGTCTCAGGTTTGAGTGATTTCAAGTCATTATCGACTTCTGTATCGATCATTCTGTCCTCATCGTGATATGCTAATTTCGATTTATCGATATCGCCATTCTGAAGCTGCTCTTCCTTGGATATTACGTTCATCACTTCCCCGTCCCAGTTCATGAACGTGTCACTTCTATCGAAGACTGTGGTATCTTTTGCTGAAGCTGATTCGTCGTCGTCATCACGTTTCGATTTAGTCTCGAACCGCTGTCGTTCTGCGTCCTTGCTAGCTAGCTTATATGTGCTAAACAACTCGTTCGATATATTTTCAAACTCGTCTTCATTCTGCTCGTTCTCTTCTGATAGATTGGTGTTCATATGTTCTGAAGCTTTAGCTAGCATGTCTGTTATTTTGTCTGCGAGAGATTCTGAGACGAACTTCTTTGCTATTCTCTTAACATCGTCCATGCTTGCTGTTAGAAGGATAAACGCGTGTGCCACGTTTGATATTAGTAGGAGTGTCCCTGTAATATTAAAGAAAAATATAGTCCCGTCATTTATTTCATTATCTGCAACTGATAGAGTAATGTTACCACTAGTATTCTCATGTATATCTACATTTTTCTCATATAACTAAATCGTTACCAGAAGGCAGAGTGCCCAGAGTGCTGGCAGCATTGTCACGTTGAATGGCGATGCTAATTCGTTGACCGGAATAGAAGCCAGCATTCCGATCACCTACGGACTCTATGAGTCGTTTGGTGAGATTACTAAATAAATAATGCTGGACAATTCACACAGCATTATCTAGCCCCAAGCTAAGCAGAGCTTGTGTTATGGGTACCAGATAACTGATATACATAATACAATACAATACATAGATAGATTTTTTTTCTATACATAGAAAACAACCTGACACCCTGACAAATGTCTGCAGATCGTACACACATTTGTCCCGAGGTGGGAATCGAACCCGCAACCTCCTGCGTCGCAGGCAGATCTTCGCCCGCCGTGCCACATCAGTCGTCAAGATCTTTGTAATATTTAGTGTGCTTCTGTTCCTATCTAGCAGATGTCCCACTATAGGGTAGATCACCACATGACCGGAAGGCGTCCTTTACTTCGTTAGCCGACACAATGTTGTAATCCTATACTTATCAACTGCTGAGCAAATGCCTCCATCTCCTGTCAGACCTCTCTGTTTTATGCCACCGAGGTCCGGTAATTTGTGTTGAGCGCCTCGCAATTTTTCCACTTCATCATCATACCAGCCTACACACGTCCACAACTGGGCGCAGGCCTCTCCCATCTGCCTCCACAAATAGCAGTCCTGAGTCACCTCCTTGCATCCGCTTAGTGCTTCAATGTCGTCGTTCCATCAAGTGGATGGTCGGTGATTTTTTCCAAGTGTTAAAAATACTACGAACCAACGAAATGAAATTTTAACCGCCGCCGCATGTTGAAATGTTTCGATAACTGTTACATGAAATGTTATTGTTTTATTTATTGAGGCAATCAAATTGATTTAACGGTTTATGTTAAATGTAGACGAGTTTACGCTCAATTTCTTCAAAAGCGAAGTGAGGACATGCATAAAACAACCAATGAAATCTGGAACATAACTATAAACTGCATACTTAAAGAACGTGATTGAGAAACGTCCAAAATCTTCTCTGATATGATCTAACAAAATGTAGTCCAACACGGACTACATAAAATAGAAAACCACACCGACAACAAAATGAAAAAATCTATCAAAGCAAGACCTCTTGCTTTGACCCTAAGAATAAAACATTTTTAGAACCCTTCAATTTGCTACACTCTGTCCGGGTACAGAATTATTTGAATTATAAGCTACACACTTAATGTCAGAATAGTAATATAAACTTAACATTTATATTTGTGAGTTATCCCAGTCAAATGTCTATCTATGTATCTAATGATGGATGCAACAAACGAATGAAAATGAATGCCTTTTCCAGCCATGCTACGTATGCAACCGGACAGGCCATGACTGCAAGGCGTTACCGCGACCAAGGCAGCGAATAGACGTGGCGATGGAGATAGATAGCAACTCGCTCAATGACGGCACGGTTATGCCTACCAGTAAGTACGTTATACCAGCCATGCTATGTCAGCAACCAGCCACGCTGTCTATGCAACCGGACAGGCCACGACTGCAAGGCGTTGCCGCGACCAAGACAGCGAATAGACGTGGCAATGGAGATAGATAGCAACTCGCTCAATGACGGCACGGTTATGCCTACCAGTAAGTACGTTATACCAGCCATGCTATGTCAGCAACCAGCCACGCTGTCTATGCAACCGGACAGGCCACGACTGCAAGGCGTTGCCGCGACCAACGCAGCGAATAGACGTGGCGATGGAGATAGACAGCAACTCGCTCAATGACGGCACGGTTATGCCTACCAGTAAGTACGTTATACCAGCCATGCGTTGTCAGCAACCAGCCACGCTGTCTATGCAACCGGACAGGCCACGACTGCAAGGCGTTGCCGCGACCAAGGCAGCGAATAGACGTGGCGATGGAGATAGATAGCAACTCGCTCAATGACGGCACGGTTATGTCTACCAGTAAGTACGTTATACCAGCCATGCGTTGTCACGGCCAAGGCAAGCATACAAGCAACTGGACTTGGCGATGGAGATAGATGAAAACTCGCTTAATGATGGCACGGTTATGCCTGCGAGTAAGTTAACTACACTGCTATCTGCATAAGAAGACACACAAACTCACCTATCTCAATCTCATTATTATTATTTATGCATTGGAGATATGACCAGCAGTGGACGATCGTATGTGTGCTGATGGGGAAGTTTAGAAGATTTTCTTATCTCTTTCCAGTACCAGAAGAGATTGACGAAGAACCGGAAGGCGTTGTCGACACGGACTTTGTTCTATACGTCAGTGCTGTCGAGACTGAGCGATGCCGACGTGGATTGACGGTCGCGTACGCATCGCATTGTCAACAGGAGTCTGCTTTAGACAGGTATGGTGCGTTGTGTAGTGTTGTAGTGACACAGATTAGCTTCAAGTAGTCGTAGCATTTGCGTTTCTGCTACTCGGCATTTTCATTAACAAGGCGAAGCTCAAGCAGTCACTCCAAGCCACTCCTATCCATCTAACGCGATCAGATATAGATCCTTGTTTAGGATTAAGTATAGTTAAAATTGTAATTCGGAACATGTGTATTTGAATAGACTCATATATAGTGCAACGCATCTTTTATTACAACCAACCCACATAGGAAACCCATTAAATAAGCTAATACAAAATTGGTGACCCCGACGTGATGAAATAAGCTAATACAAAAGTGTTATAGTGTAGTGTGAAGTGTCATGTGGTGTCGACGCGGCTTGACCATCGCTTATGCATCGCATTATTTATTTATTTGATGAAAAACCAAAAGCTTTTATACACAGAGTGACAAATTGATAATTACCAGTAAGCTTATCGAAGGTTTTCACGGTAACTACCCATCAGAATAGTAAAATTAAGACTATCAACATAAGTGACTAACCTACACGTATTACCTATATTTAAGTGTTTAGAGCTACATTATTTTTAAAAAAATACAATTTTAATCATCCTTATCATCTTTTATGCCAAAAAATTCTCCGCTGAGCCGCCGTCTTGCCAAGCTGACGCTAGTGCCGAATAGGTCAAGGTCAAATTGTCTACATAAATGGTTAAAATTGTTATTATATTATATTATATTGGTATTATTAACAGGATCCTGCTTTAGATAGGTATGGTGTTGTGTGTGGTTTGAAAGTGTGAAGTTCGATGCGGTGTCGACGCGGCTTGACAATCGTTTACGCATCGCATTGTTAACAGGAGTGCGCCATGATCACGGAATAACTGAGGTCATTGCGAGTTGGTTTTTATTGGCATATATCGATCTACCCTCATTCTTTGTGTTTTACTACGAACGTTACCACTACCACCGGTTTCATTTTCCCGTCATTTAACGGTAAAGTCATTTTTAACGGGAAAATGATAGTAGTAGAACCATGATAGTTTCAAAAAAAAAATTCCCTGTTTTGTATTTCAGACCGATAGCAGGCCACGCAAACTTCTGTCCCGGCGAGCTATCCACCAAGAACCGAGACCTGCCATCCGTGCTGGCAACCGTCAAACACGAGATGTTGCACGCTCTGGGATTCAGCGTGTCGCTCTTCGCATTCTACAGGTACCATCATCATTAGTACAGCTTGTCCACTGTTGGGCGGCCTCCCAATGAGCGCCTTAGCGCCTCGTCTGCAGCCGCATCCAGCATCTGCCAGTATTCTTTCGCAGATCGTCATCCCTCCTGGCCATAGAGTGTCCTACACTACGTTTGTCGCTCTTTGCTTTCTACAGGTAGCAAGATCATCATGATGAGTCGAGGAGACGCTATGTCGCTCCAATGAGCGCCATAGCGTCATATGAGGTCTAGTTTATTCACTGCTGTGTTATTCACCCAACAGTGAATAATCTAGACCTCATATGATGGTATGGCGCTCATTGGAGCGACATAGCGTCATATCTTCAGCTGCATCCTGCATCAGCCAGTTATCTTTCGCAGGTTTACATCCAACCTGGCCGTAGGGCGTCCTACACTTCGTTTACCGCTATTTGCTTTCTACGGATCATCATCAGTCTTTGCTAGTCCACTGCTGGTCGATAGCCTTATTCAATTCGATTCGTTTATGCCAGTTTATTATGATAAAGTTAATCATTTTAATTTGAAGTTACGAACAATGTGCCTTCACAGATGGACGCGTGACAATAATGTTTGTGCGTCCAATACTTCACGAAAGCACTGTCCGTAGCCTTCCTAGCTACGAGTTTCAGATAGCTATTCCGCGAGCTTCGAATCTTGACCTTGACTTCTATTTATATCCTAGAAATTTGTAAGAAAATATCCTCATTTCTTTCAAAAAATAAATGAACAACCGCGTCGTTATCAAAGTATGTAGGTACAAACATAATCTTGTGATACCTGCATCAAAATACATCAAACTAGTCCACATTCAATGGCGGTAAAAATATATAATAAAATTCCAGACAAAATAAAAAGCCAAGAAAAAAAATAATATTTTTGAAACAAGATTGAAAGAGATGGTTTTGAATAAATGCTACTACGAATTTTTGTAATCACATGGTACCAACTCTTACTGGTCCCTCATTATCATCATCATAGCAGTTCCTGGCCTCCTTTAATCGTTTCCAGCCTCCTCTCTCATGTGCCTATCGCATCCAGGTGTGCCCAGCGACTTCGATAATGTCATCAGCTCAACCGTCCCGCATTTCATTTCTACGACCCCTTTAGCTTGACCTTGAAGACCACTTTTTACTAATCCTTAAAATTTGCAATTGTTTTCAGAGATGATGATGGAGAGCCCCTCACTCCCAGGAGACCAGAGACTGGGACTCCACCTTTGGACGAAGAGTAAGTGTTGCTATTGTATTTTTATTTGGCTAGTTATTTTAGGTTATTATAATCAAATTCGGTTTAACAGGTATTATTCGGTTATTTACCTAAGTTTCCCAGTCATCCCGTGGCCACGACATTGTGTAAACCTATTGAAACGTCGGGAAAAATTGGTAGATAAACGCAATAAATTCTCAATAAACAGTATTAGTACTGTTTATTGAGATATAAGAATAATCGGTTCAGATCGCGTTAATTTTAGTACGTTACTGACGATTTCAATAATGGGTGGTGTACGAGCCGTACAGATTTAGATAGCTAGAGGAATGCGGAATATATTAATAGCACGTTTCTACGTGATCTTGTAATTTACTTAGCTCTAAATCACGCTTCAATAAACACTTACTTACTTACAGTCAGTCAACAAGCTTGGTTGTATTATTCTCCTATACGGAGACCAACCTCTCATCAGCTCGAAGCTTTAGGGGAGCAACCCTTAGCTTCTACTCAGCTCACTCTAGCTAACTTAACTTACTGTTGAGCACACTGCCTCAACAATACGTTAGAATTGTTTCCCAGTAGTAGTCAAGTAGCCTATTCTGCCATTTTAGCACTAACTGCCAAATCAAGTACTACACAGACACAGGTTTATATTATGCCATTATTACTTTTCTATGCCACGAAGCATGCCTAAGCCTAAATAGAGTAAAACTATTACAGAGACATTAAAAAATAGCGTAATAGGTATCACAAACTGTGCGATGGATTTTTGAAATTTCGTTTGATCAACGTAATAATAAGATTAAATAGGTGGCGGCGCTAGTTTGACCCATACCACAGTCTTAACAGATTTTTTCATTTTGTAGTTGGCGTCGTTTTTTCTTCTACAACGCGGACTACATTTTGTAAGATCTTATCGGAGAAGGTTTTGCGCGGATTTGTTACTAAATATTTCATCCTTATATTTGCAATGAATTTCGGCAAAGTAACACCTGAATCTATTTATTTATTTCTGAACCTGGTCCCATAAATCAAAACCTTCCTCCTGGTCTCTTAATAGACAAAATAGAAAATATTTTAATTCATAGATAGATAGATAAATCGTTTATTTTTCGTCTGCAGACACACATATAACAAATAAACAAAATAACAAAAGTGATTTTAAACTACTTAAGTGTTAAATTATCCTAAACATAAAACAGAGATAAACACACATATAACAATCATAACAAAATTAAACAAAATAGCAACTACATTTTGAAATACATAACTTAGGTATTAAAACAGGGGTCATAGTTTCTATTACATTGCAGACTACAAATCCACCAGTGGTCAGACCGCGTGGTTCGTAACATCACCCGCAAAGACTGGATGGTGCGCGGTGGGTACATCGAGAGGACGTTCAAGATGATGGTCACGCCCAGGGTGGTTAAAGAGGTAAGTTACCTCAACTTTTTCAACAAATTATAATAGCCTATAATAAAAAAGTAAAAAAAAAACATATATTTAAATATTTAACAAAATATTCTGTGAATATTTCAAGCGGCTACTTGTTGCCGTTATCAATATTGTACAAGCTGTCGCATAAGTACATGCAGTAGGTACATTTTAAGTCGAACATTTCATGTAAATTTAGCTTAGTTTGCATTGACCGCAATCAGCGATTCCTGTGGAAACAATAAATTCAGTGTTCTACCATCACTCAACGGGTCGGTTATTTTAATCTCTTGTGAGTTTTTACCTCCCTCAGCTAGCTAGCATCCCTTAGCGTTTTACCCCAGCTTAGCTTATTGATTGCAACCCAATCAAATATCGAGCAAAAACTAGCAAAAAAATCACGTTTGTTGTATTCAAAAATCAAAATTCAATAACTTTATTTCTTTAGGCTTACAAAATAAGCACTTAGACAAGTCAAATTTTATACATAAACAGTTTTATAGATAATCAAATAAGAAACAAAATGTCATTGATTTTGTTCGCTTCAAAATCAATGACATTTTGTCTCTGTATGGGTCTGTTGTCTCTGTATTTTGTATCTGTATGGGAGCTCCCTTTAAAATTTATTCTGTTTTTTAGTATTTGTTGTTATAGCGGCAACAGAAATCTGTGAAAATTTCAGTTGTCTAACTATCACGGTACATGAGATACAACCTGGTGACAGACGGACAGACGGACGTGGACAGCGGAGTCTTATTAATAGCCATAGGGTCCCGTTTTACCCTTTAGGAACGGAACCCTAAAAATGGGGTGTTTGTTTGTACCTTCATATCATGCGCGCTGCGACAAAATTTGTCGACTGTTTTGTCTCGTTCTATTTTGAGCGAAATGTTAAATCAAATTCACGACATAGCCCGGCCAGAAAATTTGGTGTGTAGCGCTTTTGAACAGTCGTCAACCGCCGTCTTTCATTTCGTAAATTTTGTTAGAGAATTTTGATAGCTTATCGAACCCAAACTCGTAGTTCAAAGAAAGCTGAAGTAGCAGTTGGCCGGCCACTTCTCTGACATAAATAATAATAAAATAAAATAAAATAATTTATTCAAAATTATCTAAGGACCAATAGGATAACAAAAAAGTATGTAATCTTATTCTAATGGATTTAAAACAATGCGTGTGCCTGAACTAGGTGATAACCTGTTTCTCAGGCAAGAAGAGTGCTAAAAACAAATAAAATAATCAAATATACCTTACTAATTATACAAGACGATAATGGTGAATACTTTCAATAAAATAGTTACTTAAGTTAGTTACTAAACTAGTTTTAATATTAAAGGTGTTTACAAATGTTTGGCTTTACTTTAAAACGGTTAATAAATTTTCTGTGTCTTCGTATGACATACATTGTAGTGTCTCCTTAAGTTTTTCCTTACAACTATTATAATTTAAGGGATAAATATTGGCTAACACATTTAATCTATTATATAAGAAAGGACCAAGGAAACTGTAAAACTTATTTGTAAAAGTATGTTTCTGTCCTAATTGTTTAGGGCAAACGTTATTTTTCCTCCTTTTGTCAGTGCTTTCATAGACATATGGAAGGGCTACGTGTTGCTTAAGTACCATGTTCATTATGAATAACTGTCGAACTGATAAAACTCCACATAATTTAAAGAGGAGGTTTGTAGAAAAAGTAAAAGGACGGAAGGAAACATGGCAACCGTTACGTCTTGTTATTTTGACGACGCCATCAACCCTGGCTAAAAGTTAACCCTAAAATACTGACGTGTTCTTTCCAGGTTCGAGATCACTTTAACTGCTCCGTGCTGGAGGGGGCGGAGTTGGAAGATCAGGGGGGGGAGGGCACTGCGCTTACGCATTGGGAGAAACGACTGTTTGAGGTAAGAAAGACGGAATTTATCTTTAACTTCAGATTTAACATAGAAATCATTTAGAACGGGATATTTCCCATGATTCAATTTTTGAGTTTTCCAATATTTCGGCACAGTTTCATGCGCCATGATCACGGAAGAACTAAAGTCAAATTATTATAGTATTCGTAGCAAAAGACAAAGAATGAGGGTAGATCGGTATGTCTGCCAATAAAAACCAACTCGCAGTGACTTTAGTTCTTCCGTGATCATGGCGCATGAAACTGTGCCATAGTATTGGAAATCTCAAAAATTGATTCATGGTAAATATCCCGTTCTAAATGATTTCTATAGTGATAACCAGGATAGTTTCAAAAGTTTTATTCAGATTTAATACCTTACTTTGCCATTACTCCGGTGATATGACCGGAAAAAATCAAACTACCTGGTTGGGGTCAGCGGACACCTTAACCTTGACTGTCGAAATGATAACAAAACGAATCAAATGTTAAGAAAATTTTGAACCAATGGATACAGATATAATTGTATTTAAAAAAGACATGTTTTTTGTATGGGATATTTATTTTATTCTGTTTTTTTAGTATTTCTTGTTATAGCGGCAACAGAAATACATCATCTGTGAAAATTTCAACTGTCTAACTATCACGGTTCATGAGGTACAGCTTGGTGACAGACGGACAGCGAAGTCTTAGTAATAGGGTCCCGTCTTACCCTTTGTACGGAACCCTAAAAATTAACCTATTAGCCTATATTTGATTCCAAGGTTGGAGCTACATCTATGCAAAACTTCAACCCGATCAATTTAGTAGTTTTTTGCGTGATGAAGTAACGAAAAAACATCCATCCAAACTCTCTGATTTTTAGGGTTCTGTACCGAAAGGGTAAAAACGGGACCCTATTACTAAAACTTCGCTGTCCGTCTGTCACCAGGCTGTATCTCATGAACCGTGATAGTAAGACGGTTGAAATTTTCACAGATGATGTATTTCTGTTGCCGCTGTAACAACAAATAAAAACAGAATTAAATAAAAATTTAAGGAGGCTCCCATACTATAAACGTGATTTTTTTTGCCGTTTTTATAGATAATATACAGAACCCTTCGTGCGCGTGTCCGACTCGCACTTGGCCGGTTTTTTTAATATTAGTGTGATTTTCCAGAACGAAGCTATGACCGGCACGCATACCCAGAACTCCGTCTTCTCCCGCATAACCCTCGCGATGATGGAGGACACGGGCTGGTACCGCGCGGACTACTCCTCCGCACACCCCCTGGACTGGGGCGCCGGCCGCGGCTGTCAGTTCGCGGGCTCCTCTTGCAAGCAGTGGATGAACCGCAGTAAACTCAGGTAGGAGTAGGGCTGAAGAAAAAGGGGAAGACTCAAAGAAAGAATAAATGTATATATATTTATTGGTTTTTGATTGAGCGTCTGGTCGAATCGACGCGTGACCCGAGAGCTGGTGAGTATCTGGCGCAGCGCATCAGTATTGCTACACAGCGGGGCAATGCAGCCAGCGTCTTGGGCACGCGCGCAACTGGTATCGATATGGATCAGTTGAGCTACCTGTAGATTGTTTGCATCAGTCTGCAGTTATTTTACTATAAAAACTATCGTAGTTTGACGAATTCATTACGGATGTAAGCGGGTTAACTACGAACCTTATTTGTGGTGGAAGAACACCACGTTTCATCTCTTAACGAGGGACTTCTTCAGGTTGAGTGCGGTTCTAGGCGCGCGCGTTCCGCGCGACATTCATTGCTCGGAGGGTTAGCAGTTATCAGTTCTGCGGGTTATATGACATGCCCACTGCCCACATCGAGTATGAGTCGTATATAATCAAAGGCGGCTTTGTGTCAACTGGGTCAAAAATGCCTTTTTTTTAAAAAATAATAAATTTAAATAAATCTCACTAATATTATAAACGTGAAAGTTTAGATGGATGGATGTTTGTTCCTTTATCACGCCAGAACGGCTGAACGGATCTGGATGAAATTTGGCACAGAGATAGATTATAGTCTGGAATAGAACATAGGCTACTTTTTATCCCGGAATTCCCACGGGAACGGGAACTACGCGGGTGAAACCGCAAGGCGCTGCTAGTTCTTAATAAAATATTTTATAAGAAAAAAATTTGGGAAACTTTTTAAAATTTTGAAACCGGCTATCTGACAAAGTATGTGACATCATCTTAAATACCCCAAACGGCCATAAATAAGTCATTTTTGATCTAGCCCGGATGAAAATTGATAACCAACCCTTCTTGGTTATGAATGGTGACGAAATTTTTTTTTTCTGCTAACCACTACGTCTACAGTTCCTTCTATACTGATGTCATCTCCCTCCATATTCCGCTTCCTATATTTCCACTAACTTTTGTTTTTATCGCGTTTATTTACCAATTTTTCTCGACGTTTCATAAATACCCGTTAAATTGTACTAATAATTATGTGTACAGATCGCGTAAGTTTAAAAATATTTTGTGGTAGAAAATTTTCAATAAAATTTACATTTTAATTGTACCTTTGTGTAATTCACGGAATTATGTGTATGATTTAGCTGTAGAATAACACTGAAATTTTGTTTCAAGCAACGTAACAGAGGAAGATGAGGACAATGAGTAAGTAATTAGGTATTTTATTACTCTGTATGTTACGAATAGAAAAAAAAATGTACACGTATCAAACAAACACAAACACACGTGTTTGTGTTTGTTTGATACGTGTACATTTTTTTTTCTATTACTTATTATTATAAACGATACGTGTATCGTTTACAAGATAAATAAATAAATAATGCTGGACCATTCACACAGCATTATCTAGCCCCAAGCTAAGCAGAGCTTGTGTTATGGGTATCAGATAACTGATATACATAATATAATATAATACATAGATAGATATTTTTTATTATATATAGAAAACGACCAGAACACCCTGAACAAATGTCTGCAGATCGTACACACATTTGTCCCGAGGCGGAAAGCGAACCCGCAACCTCCTGCGTCGCAGGCAGACCTTCGCCCACCGCGCCACATCGGTCGTCGTACAAAAGGGATAAAAAAAAGTCTCCAGAGGAATGGATTTGTGACGTCAACAACGTGGATGATGTATGAAAATACAAAAAGAAAATCGCGCCAGCTTTTAAAAAAAACGTTATATATTTTAGTTCTTCCGTGATCATGGCGCATGAAACTGTGCCGAAATATTGGTAAACTCAAAAATTTAATCATGGTAAATATCCCGTTCTAAATGATTTCTATGTTATACAGGGTGGAAAGAATCTATGGGCCCTGGAGGGGAACTACCTTAAATCCTTTAGCTAGCTCATTTCACTGAAAGGAAACATTCCTTTATTTTTAAAAAGAAACATAATTGCATTCAAAGATTTTCTAAAAATTCCTTCTCACCTGGGAATCGAACCAACTAAAAATTAAAAAAATAAACCCTCGCTATTTTATTATGCGAATCAGTACGATTATTGTTCAGGATAAAAATTGTCTAATAAACATTGGACCTTTCACTAATCTGTTGTATAAGATACCCATGAAATCGAATATTTATTACATGTTCTTTATTAACAATACCTAGTATTTAGTAGTAACTTTGCACCATGTATAATAACGTTTTTTTTTTAAGAAAAATGTAGTACACTTCATTTTTGCATTTGATTTGTATTGGAGATCATGTGATCAAATAAGTTCCTAAAAAATTTCGGTATCGGCAGAATTTGAACACGCGCTCCACCGTCAGTACCAGTGTGCTCTAACCAACTAAACTACGAAATCAGTACTCGCAGACTCGAAAATCTCTGCGACCTCTGGACTGTAGCGCCGTTAGCTCCACCTACAGGGAAACATTGAAGTTTAACCAAACCTGTTTAAAGACTAAAGTTACATTTAGTTCGTTTCACGAGAGGTGTTGCTGTTGCTCAATTCTAAGATTTTCTCAATAAGTTCCCTATATTTTTTTTGGGAAGTTGTTGAATTTTTTATAGATTACCCAGAGTGCGAGAGCTTACGTACTATAATAACAAAACCTTATGTAATCCTGTAATCGCTGTCCCGTGATTCAAACCTATAACCGCTTCGCACAGACTTTTGTGGACTTCATCACAGGGGTCGTCAGAAGTAACCATCGACCTACGGGTTTTAATTTCAACTTATAAGGGTCCAGAGTAGTCTGTGCCCACTGTTTTAAAAACTTTCGATTAAAAGTGGTAATCCAGGCAGGTTGCAAAAGTAAAATGCACACGACAGGTTTAGCTGTTTTACTGTCGATATGTTGCTGTTTAGCTGTTTTACTGTCGATATGTTGCTGTTTAGCTGTTTTACTGTCGATATGTTGCTGTTTAGCTGTTTTACTGTCGATATGTTGCTGTTTAGCTGTTTTACTGTCGATATGTTGCTGTTTAGCTGTTTTACTGTCGATATGTTGCTGTTTAGCTGTTTTACTGTCGATATGTTGCTGTTTAGCTGTTTTACTGTCGATATGTTGCTGTTTAGCTGTTTTACTGTCGATATGTTGCTGTTTAGCTGTTTTACTGTCGATATGTTGCTGTTTAGCTGTTTTACTGTCGATATGTTGCTGTTTAGCTGTTTTACTGTCGATATGTTGCTGTTTTTAACCGACTTCGAAAAATGAGGAGTTTCTATTTTTCTGGTCTATATCATTTTATTTGAAGGGCCTTATAAACTTAAGCGCCATCTTTTCACATATAGCACATATCGCGTGTCACACGTCGCCGACTCTACGTGGTAATAAATAGGTATATTTTATGTATGTTAGAATAAGGTATGTATTTTATATGGGCCGTAGTTTTTAAGTATTTTACATCCTGTACTTGATGAACGTTGCCTGAAATAAATGTTTTATTATTATTATTATTTTTCAATCTGGTCAAAAAAACACATTATCCCTTGCTAACATATTAATTTGTTCTAGAAGGAAGTCTCCCGCGCCATACTGCTCGCGCATCAAAGGTAACCCTCTACGGACGGAGTGCTCGCCGCGGCGGGACGCGGTGGTCTTGTGCAACCTTGTGAAGCACGACACTATACTGCCGAGGCAGTACCAGGTGAGAGTATATACATACTGCTCGCGCATCAAAGGTAACCCTCTACGGACGGAGTGCTCGCCGCGGCGGGACGCGGTGGTCTTGTGCAACCTTGTGAAGCACGACACTATACTGCCGAGGCAGTACCAGGTGAGAGTATATACATACTGCTCGCGCATCAAAGGTAACCCTCTACGGACGGAGTGCTCGCCGCGGCGGGACGCGGTGGTCTTGTGCAACCTTGTGAAGCACGACACTATACTGCCGAGGCAGTACCAGGTGAGAGTACATACATACTGCTCGCGCATCAAAGGTAACCTTCTACGGACGGAGTGCAGCGTTCTCAATCATGATGAGAAGCGTAACAAGAAATGGCATAAAATCGAAGTCGGTTACATTTTTTGTAAACTTTCTTTAATTTTACGGAAATTTACAGTAATTAAATAAATAAATAGATAATGCTTGACAATTCACACAGCATTATCTAGCCCCAAACTAAGCAGAGCTTGTGTTATGGGTACTAGATAACTGATATACATAATATTATACATTACATAGATATATATTTTTTATTATACATTGAAAACGATCAGAACACCCGGAACAAATAACTGCAGATCAAACATTTGTCCCAAGGCGGGAATCGAACCCGCAACCTCCTGCGTCGCAGGCAGACCTTCGCCCACCGCGCCACAGATGTCTTCAAATACTATGTACTGTATTTGACGTATCTGTATCTCTAATAATATAAATAACCTTAAAATTACGGGTAGACTTTGCGAAAGACTGCAAGACTGCAGGCAGATGCTGGATGCGTCAAGCTGAAGACAGGGAGCTATGGCGCTCATTAGAGGAGGCCTATGTCCAGCAGTGGACTAATAAGCTGGTTGGTGGTGCTGAGGGCTACTCACAAATAAGCTCGTAGACAAGTCAATTTATTTTTTAACTAGCAGCGCCTTGCGGTTTCACCCGCGTAGTTCCCGTTCCCGTGGGGATTCCGGGATAAAAAGTAGCCTATGTTCTATTCCGGACTATCATCTATCTCTGTGCCAAATTTCATCCAGATCCGTTCAGCCGTTCTGGCGTGATAAAGGAACAAACATCCATCCATCCCTATATATATATATATATATACTAGCAGCGCCTTGCGGTTTCACCCGCGTAGTTCCCGTTCCCGTAGGAATTTCGGGATAAAAAGTAGCCTATGTCCTATTCCAGACTATAATCTATCTCTGTGCCAAATTTAATCCAGATCCGTTCAGCCGTTCTGGCGTGATAAAGGAACAAACATCCATCCATCTATCTATCCATCCATCCATCCATCTAAACTTTCACGTTTATAATATTAGTGAGATTAGTGAGATATATAGGTCAATTATAATATAATTTTGACTTTTTAAACTAATTTTGATAGTATTCTTTAGATTTTATGAGAGAATGTTTTTAATTTTCTTTATATTCACATTAATGTTATAGTCGTAAGTCTATTTTAAGATACCTACTCTTAATATTCAAATACAATTGTAAACATTGTTCATGAATAAACTATCTATCTATCTATCTATCCATCCATCTAAACTTTCACGTTTATAATATTAGTGAGATTATCCAGAACTTTAAAATCTTTCCAGCACTTCGACCTTCTCCCCGGAGTACCTCCAGGTGAAGAGGCTTTCTACGGAGGCGCCGTCTCTCTGGCCGACTACTGCCCGTACCTACAGGTATTTATTTAACGTTTTCTGTTATAGTGTTTACCCGCACTCTGGGTACCGGCGCTACAGTCCGTAAGTCCCAAAGATTTTCGGTGGAACGGACTAAGGTTTCGTGGCTTAGTTGGTTAGAGCACACCCGTACTGAGGGTGGGGCGCGGGTTCGAGTCCCGCCGAAATAGATGTTTTTAGAAACTTATTTAATTTCTCAGGTATTTATTTGTTTACTAACTTGGAAGAGGTACCAAAGATTTTCGGTTGAACTGACTAAAGGTTTCGTGGCTTAGTTGGTTAGAGCACACCCGTACTGAGGGTGGGGCGCGGGTTCGAGTCCCGCCGGAATAGATTTTTTTAGAAACTTATTTAATTTCTCAGGTATTTATTTGTTTACTAACTTGGAAGAGGTACCAAAGATTTTCGGTTGAACCGACTAAGGGTTTCGTGGCTTAGTTGGTTAGAGCACACCCGTACTGAGGGTGGGGCGCGGGTTCGAGTCCCGCCGGAATAGATTTTTTGAGAAACTTATTTAATTTCTCAGGTATTTATTTGTTTACTAACTTGGAAGAGGTACCAAAGATTTTCGGTTGAACCGACTAAGGGTTTCGTGGCTTAGTTGGTTAGAGCACACCCGTACTGAGGGTGGGGCGCGGGTTCGAGTCCCGCCGGAATAGATTTTTTTAGAAACTTATTTAATTTCTCAGGTATTTATTTGTTTACTAACTTGGAAGAGGTACCAAAGATTTTCGGTTGAACCGACTAAGGGTTTCGTGGCTTAGTTGGTTAGAGCACACCCGTACTGATGGTAGGGCGCGGGTTCGAGTCCCGCCGAAATAGATGTTTTTAGAAACTTATTTAATTTCTTAGGTATTTATTTGTTTACTAACTTGGAAGAGGTACCAAAGATTTTCGGTTGAACCGACTAAGGGTTTCGTGGCTTAGTTGGTTAGAGCACACCCGTACTGAGGATGGGGCGCGGGTTCGAGTCCCGCCGGAATAGATTTTTTTAGAAACTTATTTAATTTCTCAGGTATTTATTTGTTTACTAACTTGGAAGAGGTACCAAAGATTTTCGGTTGAACCGACTAAGGGTTTCGTGGCTTAGTTGGTTAGAGCACACCCGTACTGAGGGTGGGGCGCGGGTTCGAGTCCCGCCGGAATAGATTTTTTTAGAAACTTATTTAATTTCTCAGGTATTTATTTGTTTACTAACTTGGAAGAGGTACCAAAGATTTTCGGTTGAACCGACTAAGGGTTTCGTGGCTTAGTTGGTTAGAGCACACCCGTACTGAGGGTGGGGCGCGGGTTCGAGTCCCGCCGGAATAGATTTTTTTAGAAACTTATTTAATTTCTCAGGTATTTATTTGTTTACTAACTTGGAAGAGGTACCAAAGATTTTCGGTTGAACCGACTAAGGGTTTCGTGGCTTAGTTGGTTAGAGCACACCCGTACTGAGGGTGGGGCGCGGGTTCGAGTCCCGCCGGAATAGATTTTTTTAGAAACTTATTTAATTTCTCAGGTATTTATTTGTTTACTAACTTGGAAGAGGTACCAAAGATTTTCGGTTGAACCGACTAAGGGTTTCGTGGCTTAGTTGGTTAGAGCACACCCGTACTGAGGGTGGGGCGCGGGTTCGAGTCCCGCCGGAATAGATTTTTTTAGAAACTTATTTAATTTCTCAGGTATTTATTTGTTTACTAACTTGGAAGAGGTACCAAAGATTTTCGGTTGAACCGACTAAGGGTTTCGTGGCTTAGTTGGTTAGAGCACACCCGTACTGAGGGTGGGGCGCGGGTTCGAGTCCCGCCGTAATAGATTTTTTTAGAAACTTATTTAATTTCTCAGGTACTTATTAGAAACTAGTTGGAAATAAAGCACTTCGTCAACAGCCTATAATAGTCCACTGCTGGACGGAGGCAGCCCCCTGATAATCGGCTTATTGGCTTTTATCTCGTGTGGGGTAATGCCCATATTCCCCACGCTGGGCATGCGGGTTGGGGATCGCAGTTCGGTGGTAGATCTATTCTGCAAGAGGCGCTGCTGCCCGCCCCCCGGTGTATGTCCCTTAGTCGCTTACGACACCCACGGGAAGAGATGGGGTGGTGCAAATTCTAAGGCACGTGGCTGATAAATCTGATAATAAATCACGTGGCTGATAATAAATCACTTATTATTTTAGAATTTGAATGATATTTATAATTTTCTTTCAGGAGTTCTCGTGGCGACACAAAAACACGCTGATTCGCGGTAGCACGTGTCAGCACCAAGAGAACACACCTAGTGAGTCACTTTGTTCTATGCAAACACTAGCGTATAATACGACCTTAGTGGCGCAGCGAAGGTCCACTTACAACGCCAGCAATCCATAGCTACAACCCATCAAGACACTGTTAGTGATTACTGCGTACATACGGAACGTTATAATTAAAATTGTATAATTGACGGTAGATATGCAAAATTCAAATTACTTGTAAAGATAAATCTCACCTCAGTCTGCCTGTGACCATGGAAGCTGAAAAGCCTCCGAAACGTCAGGTTATAAACAAAATCTCACTAATATTATAAACGTGAAAGTTTAGATGGATGGATAGATGGATGGATGTTTGTTCCTTTATCACGCCAGAACGGCTGAACGGATCTGGATGAAATTTGGCACAGAGATAGATTATAGTCTGGAATAGAACATAGGCTACTTTTTATCCCGGAATTCCCACGGGAACGGGAACTACGCGGGTGAAACCGCAAGGCGCTGCTAGTATAAAATATACGCGATCAATCCGGTTACAACAGGGTTTTAAATTTAATTATAATGATTTTTTTGGGAATCGAAGAAAGTCATATCTTTTTGGGAAGTGCCAAAAAAATTCGATTTCGACAGGATTTGAACCCGCAACCCTCTCTCAGTACGGTATGCGCTGCTAATTGCGCCACGAGGTGAAGTGACGTAGGAGTCGAAACACTCTGCCTTATAACGCAAATAACAAATAACGCGTCTTTAATTTTAGTTTTTAATATTGTATGTATGTTAGTTTTAAGGTATATATTACTATGGACCGTAGAACAAGTTAAAATAAGATCTGTAACTGTTCTATAGTCTGAAATAAATGATTATTATTATTATGCCTTGTACCTATTGTCGTGTTTGTTTCAGAGGGCGACGTGAATTTCGCGTTGGAAAACTACGGGGCGCATTCTAAATGCTTCGACCACAGTACCAGAGTTTGGGAGCAGAAGTCTTGTAGACAGGTTTGTATAGAATAGGGTATCAACCCATTTTTAAAAAGTGTCACAATTAGGTTCTATACTGAATCACTAAAAAATACATTTTTTTTATCTCCAAGTGTCATAACATTTAAAATTTACATTTGTAAGTTGTGTGCGTAACTCGACGAAAACGCTGGACGCAGTGGACGCCATATTGCTTGGTCATGACGTCAGTTAGATGTGAGACCTGAACAGATGCGCTGATGTTGCTGATGACAGTTGATACTGCCTACACAGCCGTATGACATAAAAACATTGCGCCTTCTATTTTACGGTGTTTAGAAACAGATTAAAAAAACATTCGAATAATAAATTTAAACTAGTATTTACATTTGACACAATTGAGCTAACTGCAGACTGTTGCAAATAATCTACAGGTAGCTCAACTGATCCATATCAATACCAGTCGGAAGCGTGCCTTTATTAAGTGATTATTGCCGTATATTCATTTATAAATTGCAATGGAATGATAAAAGCTGAAATAGTTATTATAAATTATATTTGCTTATTGTCACGTTTTGCAGATACGAGAGTGGCAACACTGGGGTTCCGGGTGCTATAAGTATAAGTGTGAGAGTGGAAGACTGCATATTATTGTAAGTAATATTTATTTTTTAAATACACTAATACTGACTTTAAAATCCCTTAGTATTTACACAGTTTTTTAAGTTTTTCAAGACGAATACTTATCGTACCATGTCAATATATTTATGAAAACTTATTGTATACTCATAAAAATATCAACCGGTTCCCTAAAAATAGCGATATACATAAATATAATACTAGAAATACGAATAAACTCGCTGTGCCCACAAATAGGTTACACAAGATTAACGTATCTTTTAAAGGGCAATGTATACGCTTCTACAACAAAACTCCAAGTGAGTTGCAAAAATTGTCAATAAAAAATAAATTCAAATTGTTATCCATCTGGGATGATAATTTTATGGGACCACCTCTCGGTCCTTAATAGAAGATAAAAAAATACATAGAGCCGAAAATAGAACTTGTTCTTTTGTTTTTCGTTGCGTCGGCCTGAAACAATCATTTAAAAAATACTAATACAAAATTTATTTAATGAAAAAATGATATAATAAAACCGGCCAAGTGCGAGTCAGATTCGCGCACGAAGGGTTCCGTAGCATTATCTATAAAAACGGCACAAAAAACACGTTTGTTGTATGGGAGTTTCCTTAAATATTTATTTTATTCTGTTTTTTAGTATTTGTTGTTATAGTGGCAACAGAAATACATCATCTGTGAAAATTTCAACTGTCTAGTTATCACGGTTCATGAGATAGAGCCTGGTGACAGACGGACAGCGGAGTCTTAGTAATAGGGTCCCGTTTTACCCTTTTGGTACGGAACCCTTAAAAATTAAATTTATTTCTGTTACACTAGGTGGTAATGTGTACATTGGTCTTCAGTCAATCTCTGGTATCTCTTGTCTGCCATTATTCTGACTGCACCAAATCAAAACTAAATATTTGACCTAGATGGCACTACCAAAAACAACGCACAAAAATCCCTCAATTCATCTCGAATTTCGAGCGATCAATGAAATTAATTTTACTTTCCAGGTCGGCAACTACACATACACGTGTTTCCACGCGGGGCAAGTACTGCAAGTGCGGATAGTCAAGAAAGGCTGGCTGCACAAGGGCGGAGTCGTCTGCCCGCCCTGTAGGGAGATGTGTAAGGAAGAGTTTGATGTAAGTACACTAGTTTGTCCCCAGACTATGATACCGTAGCTCGAAATTGACTCGCACAGTGCAATGTAAACAGGATTAGAGATCTCTCGTGTAGAAGTTTCATTGTGAAGATGTTGCTACACAAGGCGGCGTCTTCCGCCCGCCCTGTAGGGATGTGTGTTAGAAAAAGTTTGATGTAAGTATACCAGATTGTCCCCAGATTGTGATGCCGTAGCTCAAAATTGACTGGCTCAGTGCACTATAAATAGCATTAGAGGTGTAGAAATGTAGAAGTTTCATTGTGTAGATGTGGCTACATAAGGGCGGCGTCTTCCGCCCGCCCTGTAGGGATATGTGTAAGAAAGAGTTTGATGTAAGTGTATACTTACATAGAAAAACTAAAAACTAGTATTAGTTAGTATTATTAAATTCTCGTAAAAAAGTGCCACAGTGCGAGTTACGCACTATAAAGCAAGAACCGTAGTATTCGTTTGCCCCCAGACTGCGATGCCGTAGCTCAAAATTGCCTGGCTTATGACAATATAAACGAGATTAGAGATTTCTCGCGTAGAAGTTTCATTGTTTTGATAATTTTTAAAGAAATAACACTAAGTTATGTATTGTATTATGTATATTGGATATCTAGTACACATAACACAAGCTCTGCTTAGCTTGGGGCTAGATGTTACTGTGTGAATTGTCCAACATTATTTATTGAACCCCTAATTTGGTTTCAGGCTAGGAACGAGTACTGCAAGCCGGGTGAAGAGCCTCTCCCACCAAATCTATACCCCAACGACTTTCTCAAATGTAGCGCGAGCTCCGCCACCCCCGCCGCCATTTTGTTTGCGCTCGCCATTTTGTTTTACACTTTACAATGAAGAGAATTGACAATGGTGCCGATTCTGTATAAACTAAACTAATTTTACAGCACTAAAATGTATATGTCAACGGGTAAGGATTTTATCTCACCCGAACGACGCCCACTGCTGGACATAGGGCCCTAGTTACTGGGCTGCCCGCATCCAGCGGATCCCTGGTAATCCAGTCAATGAATGTTTGTAGACGGAATGGTATCCAGCAGAAAGTTTTGACTTTGGAACTTTTATTGGAGTAGTTAGGAGACAAGCATTCTAAGGCTCGTATTACGAAAGCTTGCTGAGTCTATGCTTGAGTTTCTCAAGCATCGGTTAGTCCATCTATTGCTCATAAAGTATTCCTCCCAAAAGTAATACATGTCCATGTATTTCTACTACATTATCCAACCAATAACACTTTGTTTCTTATTTGATAATAATTACTATTTATAAACCTGTTTATAGTAAAAAAATTACTTGTCTAAGTGCTTATTTTGTAAACGTTATTGATATTTGATAAACACCAAAAAAATATGTTGGAAATATGTTCGAATTACAAATAATTTTGGTATTACGTTTGTATGGACAGTTCATTCGACGCTGGCGCCTTATCAAAATGTAACATAAAATTAGGAAACTGGCAAAATCAGCCGTCACTCAATATGTGATATGGCTCAAAATATCGTCGTCCTTTTTATTTTTATATGAAATAGAGAAAGAAAGAAAGGGACGGAAACACTTAGTGCTGACAAATTAGTTTAGCAAAAGCCGACGCCATTTTGGTTTGAAAACGACACTGTGTTTAAAACCTGTGATTAAATTTTTATACTTTATTTATAACAATTATGTTCGAATATTTATTTGAATGTACCGTTTCGGTTTTCCAAAATCTTTATTTTAATATTTTATTATTTAAATATTGGAGCCCTATTTGAGACTGTAACGCGATATACAGACAGAAAGAGTTGTCGCGGCAGCTGACAGCTAGCCACCGTAGAATATTTCCTTATGAAAATTCGCGAAAATAGAGTGATGCTAATAAAAGGGTGCATTTCTGTGCGGTCGGCGTGCGGGTTTGTACCAGACTACCAACAGGGGAGGGTTATTCCTTATATTTTGATGGTCCGATTTTAAAAATTATTTGACTATTATATGTAAACACCAGTGCAGATTTACATTAGCTATGTTTTATTTAGCTAGATAAAACGAGATTGACCGATTTTAACAATTGTTTCACTATTTAATGGGATACCTACATTATCGGTTCAGATTGACATAAGCTATGGTTTATCTAAAAAATCAGATTTTAGAAATTATTTGGCTGTTTGATAGATACATTAACCCAGATTGACATATGCTATGTTTTGTTAAGATAAATCTGGGATAATGTATTTAAAAAAATTGTGCAAGAATTTTTAAAATCAGACCAGCAGTCAAGCACGATACCTAGGTACCGTGTGAAATAAGCTACGAATTAAAATTATCAATAACCGAATAGAAATCCAATATAATGGAGATAATGGATCCACTGATAAATCTGAGGTAATGTATTTATCAAATAGAGAAAGAATTTTTTAAATCGGTCAAGCCCGATACCTAGGTACCGTGTGAAATAAGCTATGAACTGAAGTTAGTTATCAAAAAACGAATAGAAATCCTACGAATAAATAGACTTATTATTAATTCGTAGTAGAAATCCAATATAATGGAGATAATTAATCCACTGTAAGGTTTCGATAGCTTTAAAAAGGAAATTTTGGTCGTAAAAGTACTTAAATTTTGATTTTAATTTTGTAAAGAATTTCCTACTATTGGTAACTTAATTATGTAAAAAGCTAACTCTTTTTGATGTAATTTTTGGATAGCTAATAAGATCGCTGTTTTGACTGTGGCCAGCTTTCGTAAAGGAATTTTTGAGCCAATTATGATAAGATTTATGTCTTTTAGTTAAGAACAAAATATTTGTGTACTTAGTTAATATAGAAAATATCTCTATTAAGGTACTTCTAATTTATTTATTTTCGTCGATATTTTCTTGACTTTTTATTTAGATCTTGATTATTTTGGTAGAATATTTATTTTTATACTTTGGGATTAATGTAATTATTTATTTTCGAATTTCTTATTTTTCTTGCTTATAATTAAGTTTTCTTTAAGCTGTGCCTACTTTAGGGCTCACCCTCCTGTTGATGTATATAAATTTTTTAATAAAAAAAAATTCTTTGTAGAAAACTTCCAAAAATGCTAAAATTATCAAAAGCATCTAAGTATGTGTTTCTAACGTATTTAGTTTATACTGAGGTTTCTGAGTTTAACCCTAGTAGTATGTATTAAATGTAGTCTGAGTAAATTTTTAATATGACCAATTGTACATAGCCCATGTAGTCAACGTAGTTTTAAGTGTAACTGTAATAATTATAGAATGCTAAAAAAACTTATAATTATAATTTTCATAACACATTTAGCAAAATGATGTTTATTGTGTCGTCATAAACACTAAATTATAATAAACTGACATCACTTAAAATATGCGTCCGTTTATTTCGATAAGAAAGTCGACGAAAACGGTTACATTAGTGCTGTCAAATCAATTAAGTTTTTAAGCCAACTGAATAGACCTTAAAAAAACAAAAACGAAGGTATATTCAGATTATAAAAAAAAACAATCCGTTAAAACCTGCCGTGTTCCCGTTTAGCTCTGAATTAAGTCTGTCATCTTTGTATTCATATTCATTTATTGTGATTTTATGCATACATATTCTTTCGTTTTACTAATTTTAATGACAAAGCTAATTTTACTATAAAAACTATCGTAGTTTGACGAATTCATTACGGATGTAAGCGGGTGAACCGAGGAAGTCCCTCGTTAAGGGATGAAACGTTGGTGTTCTTCCAACACAAATAAGGTTCGTAGTAAACCCGTTTACATCCGTAACAAAGCGAATTATTCAAAAACCGGCGTTTTTCACATTTATTGGAATGACCATAAAAAAGCATTTAAGATCAAAGAAAATCACAAAAACAAAGTTTAAATACTAAATTTTTTTGTAGGTTAATTGATTGAAATTTCAAACAAAAATTGATCTTTATAAAACTGAAATCTTCACTTGATGTTACTTGAATTTAGTATAAATTGTAAATAATGAATCGGTGCTTATAATGTGATTATTTCATTCCTATTAAGTACCTAATTTCTATTTTAAGTTATTTTTCATCCAGTCCATTGAGTTTAAAGATTATATATACAGGGTTGTTGGTAAATTAGTGACAATACGTCAACTGCAGGTCCTGCCCATCATCACAAACACGTTCGTGAAGGCGCCAAGTCTAAATTCTAAAAAAAATATAAGTCACCTCTGATACTAAATGAAAAAACATCTTTGTCTGGAACCCAACGAGTTACAAAAGACCGATCTTTCACTCTCATATCTTCTGTTAATTCAGGGCAGAGCTGTTTTTGAGTTTCAAATAAAACCTCTCTAACGAACGATTATTGAATTGCGGGGGTACTCAATACCAATACCAAAATTAAGAATTAAGACCTGGCGTCTTCACAAACGTGTTTGTGATGATGAACCTGCAGTTCACGTATTGTCACTAATTTACCAATAACCCTGTATAAGCTTTAATATAATTATATAAAAAATGTGTCTTTAGCTGCTTATTGATATATGTGGCTAGTTTTTCTAACAATGTCTTTAACGCAAAAACGCGTTCGAGACGCAAAAATGCGCTCAAGATGCAAAAACGCGTTCGAGACGTAAAAACGCGTTCAAGTCGCAAAAATCGCTTTCTGTTATAGATGGTTTGTAGATGCGGCTGGATTTTGATGATCTGTTCATATTGTACTTAACTGTGGTTACCTGTCGCAATAAAGAGAGTATTTTTAAAACGATTCGGTTTTTCATTTACTGCCCTAAAACCCTTTTGGGGGTTCCGTACCCAAAGGGTAAAAACGGGACCCTATTACTAAGACTATTTTTGAAAATTCGTTTGGGGATAGTAAGAAAAAGTTAAGGCGCTTATTTTGCTTGTTTATACTTTCTTTAATATATAAATCTACAACGTCCGTTTGTCACCCAACTCCTAATAAGAGCGTTTTCCCACGACGTACGACACCACACGACAAAATGCGGTGACATCTCCGGGCGTCATACATTTCTATGAAACTGTCGTGCTGTGCGGTGTCGTTGCGTGTGTAAACGGTTCATAGAAATGTATGACGTCCGGAGTCGTCACCGCATTTTGCCGTATGGTGTCGTGCCTCGTGTGAAAACGCCGTAACGGTCTGCACTGATTTGGATGAAATTTTGTTTGTATTTAAATGGGTCCTTGGGTGATTTAAAAATAAAATGGATCCCGGTAGACGGCCACCCTTAGAATAGTACGTCTGTCGGGACCGCTAGATTTTCATAGAGTAGGGAGATTGCTTGCTCCAGAGTTCAAAGATTCTACACGTTCCTTGCACCTAGTATTGTCTGTGGTTCTTTGCTCATAGACGGAGTTCTATTGGTCTCTGATGTGTCAAAAATTATCTAAATAGTAGGTACCTTCTACGTTCTGTCAAGAAATAATTAACAAAGATATGTAGGTACCTAGGTACTGTTTAGGCATCGTACTTAGGTAGGTACATAAAGATATAAAGTAATATAGCCTAAAATAGTGAATGCTTTTGATCAAAACTGTAAACTTGCTTGGTTAGAGAGAGTCGCAGGAGAGCACGAAATCTCATATTTCCCAAATGCTCCATCACTAACCAGTGAGCCGGAGTTGGTTATATCAGGAGTAAATACAAAATGGTTTACGACTTGCGGCAAATTACTTTACCGGTAGTTTTATTGCTTGTGGAAACAACAAAAAAAAATGAATCTCGCGCCAACCCGCATCACCTTAGACCGACAGTGTGAATTTCATGAAATTCCATTTTAACAAAAATAAGAAAAAATGTGAATGCGCTGGTTTTGCTTGTTAAAACCCACAACAGACGGAGCTCTAATATAATAATAATAAAACATTTATTTCAGGCAACGTTAGTCTAGTAGGTACAAGATGTAAAATACCTAAAAACTACGGCGCATATAAAATATATACCTTATTCTAACATACATAAAATATATACCTATTTACTACCACGTAGAGTCGGCGACAGGTGACACGCGATATGTGCTGCGCGCTGCGACCGGTAATCGTCCGCGAAAACGCCGGAACACACAGCACATTCTTCGGCCAGAATTCTTTCTTAGTGAAGGTCGAAATATTCTCAGTTGTTAAAATTCAAAATTCAATAACTTTATTTCTTTAGGCTTACAAAATAAGCACTTAGACAAGTCAAATTTTATACATAAACACAGCTTAATAGTAACTATTATCAAATAAGAAACAAAATGTTATTGATTTTGTTCGCTTCAATTTTTTGTCCACTAGTGGAAGAAGCGAAAAATAAACCACTAGTAAGTGTATAACGCTTAAAATTTAATACAATGTTATTCGCCTATCTAAGTCTAAATATAATGGGATTTAGATACGGGTCAATATTTATATAAAACTAAGCTTAAGATTATTCTCCTATAATACCATTGTCGGTGCGGAACTGGGCGACATCTGGCCAAGCATTAACATCATTGATATAATCATCTACGGAGTAAAAGGCTTTCTTGATAAGATTTAGTTTTATGTACCTACTGTTTAAATTTACGAATAGGGAGCTCAGTTGCTTCAGATGGAAGCTTATTATAGAAGCGTACGCAATTTCCCATAAATGATTTGCTTACCTTTCGTAATCTATATGATGGAATGTGTAGTTTGTTCTTGTTTCTTGTATTTCTGTTGTGAACATCACATTTTTTCAAATGTTTTCAAAAGTTAATATATAATTATTATTATATTAATATTATATTACAGCTCCGTCTGTTTGTGAGGTTTATTCTGGGAGTTTTTACCCTAATAGGTTCTTTATGAACTAAATATAAAAAAAAACACAAAATCACACAAAAATTAAAATCCACGCTTTATTATTTATTCATCTTTAGTAACAGCTTTGTAGATCGTGGCCGCCTTCCTAGCGATGGTGTCCACGTAGCCTTTCACAGATTTGGAGGACAGGAGGTCGGTCATGTCCTCCACGATGCGCTTGGTGTTGATCTCGTACAGCAGAGAAGTGTCGTCCTTGCTGCGGAGTTCTATCGGTCTTGGTTCTGTAAAGAGGTGTACCAACTTATGATAACTTCCCTTTAAAAATAAAAGTTGTCACAGATAAGAGCCCCACTGCGACCGCACAGCATAACGTGCAACGTGTAACATGCGGGCATAGCGTGTCTTTAATTTTAGTTTTTAATATTGTATGTATGTTAGTTAAGGGATATATTACTATGGACCGTAGAACAAGTTAAAATAAGATCTGTAACTGTTCTATAGTCTGACATAAATGATTATTATTATTATTATAAAAAATGTGGTAGTGGAAACTCCATGTAACGTCACTCGATTTAACGACAAACTCCAAAGCGTCGGAATCATACGGTTTTGGTCAGTTTAGCTTGTCTTCCATACAATGATACACTCTATAAAGCATTACACCCACTCTCAATAACGACAACAATGAAACAGCTGTGTACGTTCTTTGACGACCTCTGTGGCGCGGTGGGCGAAGGTCCGCCTGCGACGCAGAGGGTTGCGGGTTCGATTCCCGCCTTGGGACAAATATTTGTACGATCTATAATTTTTTGTTGGTGCTGCGATCGGTAGTTCCACCATGGAGTGCTAATACGATTATCATCATCATCAGGTGTACCTTACCGAGGTGTTTAGCTCTCACGTTGTTGGCGCGGTACTTTGGGTTGAGGCTCGCCAAATAAGTGAAGGCTCCATTCACGAGCTTCACCAAGTCAACCTTCGTTTCCGAGCCTGTAACGAAACGATTCATGTTTACGTAAGTCCAAGCGAAGCTAACGCCGTTTCGGACGCGACTTAAGGGGCCTGCGGATGATGATTTGCCCATACAAACGTACTACCAAAATGATTTGTAATTCGAGCATATTTCCACCATATCATGTTGTTTTTTATATTCGAATAGTATTTATCTAGGTCCCTGGTTGTTTTTTTTCTTAATAATATACGCTTATAATGAAATGAAAGTAAAAACATGAAAAATGACATGTTTTCGTCGTATTTGTTTTGTATTAAAAACAACAATATCTTACGTTTTGTTTGCTAAGAAACATAGCTTAGGTACATGGTCATGTTACAGAATAACAACACAATGTCGAAAATACAAAAAGTTTTCAGTCATCATTTTTGGTATTAAGGAACATAATAACTAACGAATTGAAGTTGCGAGCAGCTGTCGCCGGATTCTTAGGAATGGATCATTCCATTAGATTGCAAACGCACTACGCGTCCAACTAAGCCGCGTTTGTTTCGTCATTTGTTCTAATATTTTGATGGGCATTGCCGCGGCCGCGCAGTTCCGCTGTCGCGTAGTGCGCTTTCACCTTTAGACCTTAAGGCCAGGATATTCGAATTTAGCCAATTTTCGATTCAATTTTAAACGATCAAATATCCTTTGTTTTGATTGGACTAAAATTTATGTTGTAGTTGGATTAACATTATTGATTATTCTACGGTTCAAAACACGATATTTATCACTTCACCTGATGATAAAAATTACGAAGAAAGGATAGTTTTTTTTTGTTTTTGTTGTTGTACTTCTAGTGTATCAACGTTTTACTCTCAAAAAACATGTCAGAAAATAGGCTACGACGACGTTTAGAAGAATATTCTACGGTTAGTTTTTCTCAAAACCTTTTTTAATTTTGATAATAAGCAAAAACTAGATTTTTGGGCTTGCGTTGCTGTGCCCTATCTCACTCTTGTGAACACAAAATTCTGTGCCTGTCCTTTTCACAAAATCGATCGAATATCCTGCCCTTAACCCCAGCCCATGGATGTCGTAATTTGTCGTACGGAACCTACCAGGAAAGGCAGCAGCCTCTCTTCTTTGAATTTTTAACCGATGCACCTCAAAACTCAGTGCTTCATTTCCTTAAGACTCTAAAGGTCCAAGAGTCCTAAACTCAGATCGCAAAAGTAAAACTAGGAAATAAAGTGATCACTTTGATTTTTTGTCAGTCATATCACTTGATTTTATGTTCATATTTATTTTAATTTAAGTTTGGTACACCCCCCGCCGTTCTTAAATTCATATAATTATTTCCATCTTAAGGTAACCTAGAAGAGATCGCTTCTAAGCGATAAGGCCGCCCATTGTACTTGTCTCATGTAAAAAAACATTACAAAAAGATTATAATGTTATTTTTTTGGTGTACAATAATGTATTTTTATGACTATGGCGCTTATTAGGGAGGTCTGTGTCCAGCTGTGGACTAATATAGGCTGATGATGATGAAAGTATTTTTGTATTGTATTTGTATTGTATTGCTATTTTTCCCCCAAAGCCACCTTACCTCCCGAGGCCGATCTACCACTGTACACCAGTGGACTCTTTGAGAAATAGTTAACGACTCCTTTCACGAGCTTCGCGAAATCCATTTCCATTGACCTGAGAACAAGCAGAAGTGAAAAATAATATTAATTTGAGAACTCTGAGCTATATTATATTTACGAGTAGGGGAGAGTCGGGTTGTACCGCGCCCCTTAGCGCGAATGCCTATATTTTAGTAAGTAGCTGGAATAGGGTTAGATATATAATATATTTTAGTTAGTTATCTAATTTAATTTAATTTGCCTTACTTAAATTCATATAATTATTTCCATCCAAAGGTAGCTTTAAAGAGATCGCTGCTAAGCGATAAGGCTAGTTTAATGTTTATATCTGTTTCTTTTAGTTTCATGTTGTTGTGGTGTACAATAAAGAATTTTGTATTGTATTGTATATTTTTTAAGGTTCCGGTAAGCATTTTTGTAAGTTATGCCTATAGCGTGGCAAAAACCATCATTCAATTCATCATTATTCAAGTATCCTATGGCCGTCCCCGGGATACCATTCTTCCTGCCAAATTTCATTAGGCATTGAGAGCATTGTCGTGGTGTTTTAGTGGAAATCACACAAAATTATACGTCGTCGTAGCAAGCACGCGAAACACAAATGCCACCGCCCGCGCCGCCGGTCCGACTATGACTGAGGTTAGGGAACATAGTTGGACCTGACTTGAGCCATACACTTTCGAGATAGTAGTACCTCAACTCCCTTTTTTACTTTTATCTAAGGTTCTGTACGATTAAAAAGTATTTAAGGTCTATAATTTAGCTCTTAGAACGCTTACAGGAGCAGTTTGTTCAGTTGGATAATGTGAATAAAGAATCTAACCTGACGTTGTGTTCCTTGCTGCGCATCTCACTCTCGCCATGCTGCTTCGTCTTCGTCTCGGAATCTGCTGCGTTGTTGTACAGATCCGCAAGGACGTCTTCGGAGTTTCGTTTGCGGTGTTTTTTGTGAGCGGTTGCGTGTCTGCGGGTCTCAGGGTTGTTCTGCGAAGGTTTTTAGCTTTTTCTTTTATTTCTATACTAGCAGCGCCTCGCGGTTTCACCCGCGTAGTTCCCGTTCCCGTAGGAATTTCGGGATAAAAACTAGCCTATGTCCTATTCCAGACTATAATCTATCTCTGTGCCAAATTTCATCCAGATCCGTTTTGCCGTTCTGGCGTGATAAAGGAACAAACATCCATCCATCTATCTATCCATCCATCTAAACTTTCACGTTTATAATATTAGTGAGATTTTTCATAAAAAAAATATACCTACCTTAATTGAGCAACGGCAACACCTCTCGTCAAACGAACGAAATGTAACTTTAGTCTTTGAACAGGTTTGGATAACTTCAATGTTTCCCTGTAGGTGGAGCTATCGGCGCTAGACTGCGTAAGAGGTCGCACAGATTTTCGACTACGAAAGTACTTTATTCCGTGGCTTAGTTGGTTAGAGCACACCCGTACTGAGGGTAGGGCGCGGGTTCGAGTCCCGCCGAAACAAAAAATTTTTAAGAACTTATGTTTAATTTCTTACATAAACAGGGTTATTGGTAAATTAGTGACAATACGTGAACTGCAGGTCCTGCCCATCATCACAAACACGATCGTGAAGGCGCCAAGTCTAAATTCTAAAAAAATATATAAGTCACCTCTGATACTAAATGAAAAAACATCTTTGCCTGGAACCCAACGAGTTACAAAAGACCGATCTTTCACTCTCATATCTTCTGTTAATTCAGGGCAGAGCTGTTTTTAAGTTGAGTTTCAAATAAAAGCTCTCTAACGAACGATTATTGAATTGCGGGAGTACCCATTACCAATACCAAAATTAAGAATTAAGACCTGGCGTCTTCACAAACGTGTTTGTGATGATGGGCTGAACCTGCAGTTCACGTATTGTCACTAATTTACCAATAACCAAATAAACTAAAATTAGAAACTGACCTGTCCGTTCATAAACATAGTGATAGACTGTGGTTCATCTTGTGCATGGTTGCGATGCATGACGTAGGCATCTGAGAAGTGCACGAAGATGGACAGTCCTGAAAATAAGGACGTGTCGGGCACGAACAGTAAAATAATTATTCTTGGATGGTGTTTGGGGGAATCCATAAATTACGTGAGGTTTTGGCGATTTATCAACTTTACGCAATGTATGGCGATGAAATGTCATTATTGTCTATTCGAATCGTTCCCACCACGCCGATTTAAAGTCGATTCCCGCAACGTCGACTCGTAAAGTCGACCGCGCCTAAATTCCCTTCACGTCGCGTCGACTCCGTTTTTTTCGAGGTGTACAGTCGGCAGCGGCATTGGGAAAGTATATTTAAAGTCGATTCCCGCAACGTCGACTCGTAAAGTCGACCGCGCCTAAATTCCTTTCACGTCGCGTCGACTCCGTTTTTTTCGAGGTGTACAGTCGGCAGCGGCATTGGGAAAGTAGGTATATATAAAGTCGATTCCCGCAACGTCGACTCGTAAAGTCGGCCGTGCCTAAATTCCCTTCACGTCGCGTCGACTCCGTTTTTTTCGAGGTGTACAGTCGGCAGCGGCATTGGGAAAGTAGGTATATATAAAGTCGATTCCCGCAACGTCGACTCGTAAAGTCGACCGCGCCTAAATTCCTTTCACGTCGCGTCGACTCCGTTTTTTTTCGAGGTGTACAGTCGGCAGCGGCATTGGGAAAGTATATAAAAACTTTGTACGGCTGATAAAATTCCATAACCTGTGTTGGTACCCTAGGCAACAATCTCAGTGCTAGCAAGCAGGCCCACCATAAGTGTAATAAACTGAAGTAGAATACCTATTTACACACACAAAAACGATACACGCAATTGCGTATAAATTGTAGAATTAAAAATCGGCCACATACATACAAACATATAAACATACAAACATAGGGTGCTAACCTCATAACGTCATAACCCTCCCCTGTTGGTAGTCGGGTAAAAAAGGCCTCCTGTGACGGACGGAGAGACAGACAGTACGGGCATGATAAAATCAAAATCAAAAATTCTTTATTTCCCTATATACAAAAATGTACACTTAGAAAAGGTCAAATTCCTAAAATAAAACACTGACACGGAAATAAAATGGTACTTTTGATTTCTGTCGCTTCGGTATGTAGACTAAAGTAAAGAAGCGACTAAGAAACCTTTAGCCTGTTAGTTGTTCTTTTTCGAGTTGGAGCAAAACCCGTCCCAAGCTTTTTTATCTTCTAAATAATCTGATATTTTGTGGTAAGCCTTTTTGCACAGAAAGGTTTTGACAATTTGTTTGAATTTATTTATAGACAGATTTTGCAACTCACTAGAAGTTTTGTTGTAGAAGCGTATACATTGCCCTTTAAAAGATACATTAATCTTGTGAAGTCTGGTTGTGGGCACAGCGAGTTTATGTTTATTTCTAGTATTTATATTATGCATAGAGTAAAAACGCACCTGTTATTCTAAGATATTATGTATATCGCGATATACTTACTTATGGGTCATTATTATCGTGGGAATCCAAAAAAATCTTGCTTACTCGGACAATTCCTATCCTACTAACATTAAAAGCGAAAGTTTGTGCCGTTATTATGTAGATGTTCAGCCGTCAAAACTACTGAATGGATCTTGCTGAAACTTTACACACAAAGATCTGAACCTAAGATAACATATAGGCTACTTTTTATTCAGATAAATGCGAGGGAAGCCACAAGTTGAAGCTAGTTCGCAAATAAAATCAAAAATCTTAGGTAATAAATAACTTACCCAGTAGAAAAACGAACATTCTTGCAAGAGATCCTTGTAAAATGTTTATCAGTAAAATTATAACCAGTGTAATAAAATTTATACGAGCTTATTTAATTTAATCGTTTGGTTAATTGTAATTATAAGAATTAAATAGCGTTAAATTAAACATTAACAATATTAGGTATGTCTAAGTTTTTATTCGCTGATAATAAATTAATTAATCTTTATTTGCTTTAAGTTTTATGACGCTTATACAAGGTGTCCCGAAACTCAACGTCAAGCCGAACGCGGAGGACAGGGGGTCATGACAACCCGAAAGGCAACTACCAACTCAGTAACTCCAAACTACTGAACCATCTAAATTTTACTCAAACCAATTAAATTTAGATAGTCACTACGAATAACATTCGTAAGGTACACAATAATAAAAATCTATTTATTATAAACAAAGAAAATTACAATTAAATAATAGAATTAAATTAAAACTAGGTAGTATTTACAATTAAAACAATTGAGCTAACTTCAGACTATTGCACCAATTTACAAGTAGCTCAACTGATCCATAAATACCAGTCGGAAGCGTGCCCAAGACGCTGGCTGCATTGCCCCGCTGTATAGCAATGCTGATGCGCTGTGCCAGATACTCACCAGCTCTCGGGTCACGCGTCGCATAGACCAGACGCTCAGATAATTTTTTGAAAACCCGGAGAGCCTCAGTATTTATTACATCTACAAATTTAAATTAAATAGCTATAGCACAAAAAAGTGCATTAAAAAAATATTGAAGGCATCAGATGACGACAGCTCGCGGGCATTTGAAGCTTGTGAAGCCATATTGTCAATGTAAAATTAATCTAAAGATAACGATTTAAATCCCATATTTGAATGCAAATGTTTCTTCTGCGTGGTAGCGGCGTTGGATAGTGTGCAGAGCTTGACACTTATTACCCACGACGCAGATGGACCACTTCCACCAGCTGCACCTGTGGCGTGTCCCCGATCATCATCATCATCAGCCTATATTTATTCCACTGCTGAACATAGGCCTACCCTTATGATATACGCCTTATAGCGTCATGTCTTCAGCTTACCGTATATTGCTTCTGCCTGCAGTTTGATGAAAAAATCGAATGACATTATACTAAAAAAAAAAAAAAACGTGTTAAATAAAAGTTAAATTGGAGCAATTTATATTCTTTTAATGTTTTCGCAATTCCAAGACAGAGTGACAGTTTTTCTCCCCTTCAATCTTCATAGAGAAAATCCGATGTTTCCTTATTCAAACCGCTGTCATGCTGCCACACCGCGCCGCCGGCCAGCGTCTCTCCTAGCTGACGTGAGGCTGCACGCACCACCTTGTCACGCAGGCTCCTTGCGCGTAACAAACGGCCAAGTGCGAGTCAGACTCGCGCACGAAGGGTTCCGTACCTACCATTAATTATAAAAACGGCAAAAAATCACGTTTGTTGTATGGGAGCCCCCTGAAATATTTATTTTATTCTGTTTTTTAGTATTTGTTGTTATAGCGGCAACAGAAATACATCGTCTGTGAAAATTTCAACTGTCGAACTATCACGGTTCATGAGATACAGCCTGGTGACTGACGGACAGACGGCGAAGTCTTCGTAACGTTGCCTGAAATAAATGTTTTTATTTTTTTATTATTATTATTATTCGTAATAGGGTCCCGTTTTTACCCTTTGGGTACGGAACCCTAAAAACATTTTTCCCCTAACCTCGGAAAGAGTATTTTTGCTCTTCTTCTATTCCGCACTCGGATATCTGAGTGCAAAAGCAGTTTTTATCCGCTAGAGGATAAAAGTAAACTGAATTTAGATCGTGTGCACGATCAGATAGGATGAAAAGTTACGTGTTGCATTCGAGTGCAAAGATTTTTTACCTCGTGCTCTTTTAATTCCCTCGCTAACGCTCAGGATTCTAATTTTTGAATCTTTCGCTTGCTCGGTCATCAAAATTGAGCACGCGGTTAAAAAGCAACTTTGCACTCTTATATAGCAAATAACTTTTAATACTTGCGTGGTTCGAAAGTAAATAATGTCTCTCTTTCTATCTGTTAAATTTAGGGCCCTATCTTATTAGGACACCAAGGTGGCGCCACCGGAAGCACAAAAATGTATACGTTTGTATGATGTGCAAAATTCATGGCCTTTCTTTTATTTCTGACACTATGTTATTTAACAAAACATAATCCTTATGGTGAAGCCTTTCGATCAGGATGATAAAACTACAGGTTGATTATTTTTCTCGTGTAACGGGTTCGATTCCCGGTTCAACCATGTAATTATTTAAATATCTATGAATGCAGTTTAAATAGCTTTTTAAATTCATTTAATGTCTTCTTTCAGTAAAATGTTCCATCTACAATATTCAAGGTACTTTCCCTCCATGTGGCACATCCGTGGGACGCCCTGTATATGGACCTGTATTACTCCTGGGAGAAATATTTTAGGAGCAATAGATGGACTAACCGGACCTAGTCTAAAAGAGTCGACCTTTGTCTAAAAGAGTTGATCTGTCTAAGAGTAAGGACTCACGAAGCGGTTTTCACCCGTGCCCGCCGCGGTGGCGGGATGGAGTTTTATTTTCAAAACTCACGAGACCGGAGTTTTGTGCGGTTACGCAGCCGTCGCGGTTGCGATTATCGCTCGCAAACTTGGCGGTTGATAATCGCAAGACGGGCGGTTGGCGGGCGGAATGGCGTCGGATTTCTAAGCCCCCCCCCCCCGCTGTCCACGCGCGTTCGCCCGCCAACCGACCGCAGAACGCGCGGGTGCAACCCGCCGCGGCTGCGGGACCGCGACCCGCGCCCGCCGGTACAAGATGACCGCCGGTGCAGCGGGACCCGCAAACAATCGCACACGTCGCGGGCGTAAAACGCGTCGTGAAATGTGCTTTAATTTTTTACATAAAATATCTGTATTCTACAAAGGCTGCGGGCCCCGCAACCGCGGCGGGCACGGGTGAAAACCGCTTCGTGAGTCCTTAGCCTAAAAGAGTCGACCGTTAATCTGACCATTTGAAGGTCTGGGCCTTATGAAAATAAAGCGTGTAAAAGAGTTGACCTTTGTCTAAAGGAGTTTAGCTTTGTCTACAAGAGTTTAGCTTTGTCTAAAAGAGTCTAGCACTGTCTAGAAGAGTTTAGCTTTGTCTAGAAGAGTTTAACTTTGTCTAGAAGAGTTTAGCTTTGTCTAGAAGAGTTTAGCTTCGTCTAGAAGAGTTTAACTTTGTCTAGAAGAGTTTAGCTTTGTCTAGAAGAGTTTAACTTTGTCTAGAAGAGTTTAGCTTCGTCTAGAAGAGTTTATCTTTGTCTAGAAGAGTTTAGCTTTGTCTAGAAGAGTTTGCATATGTTTTGCTGTTGCCTAGAGGAAGCTTTACCTATTTTCATTCACTCTTTCCGTCTACTCCTACTGGGCGCTCCTACTGGTAGGAGAACAAGGACTACAATGTCCTCGTACTCCTATCGTGATTTTTTTTTCTTTTGGAATAAGTACAATTAGCTTAATAATGTAATTTACTGAAATCAAAATTTTACAAATTCATCGGAGCATTTCCAAAAAAGTACCAACATTAATATCGTCATGTAAAAGATACATTTGTGTATTCATAATCAATGTATCGGTGACGAGATCCTCTCGACGCCGTGCTGTCGGAACATCTTTGTCGGCTGTAGCCTTTTCGAGAAAATTCAGCAATTTTAATAAAGTAACATTTTTGACTTCCCTGTTTAGGACTGAATTCCAGCTTTCAGCTACATTGTTAGTTCTGTGCCTTTCTTCAAATACACACCACGTTTTTGGAAAATCATTCTTCATCCATGTCTTTTGGAAATATTTAAAGAAAATATCTAATTTAGTATCAGGGCCAAGAAGCCTAAACTGCTGTTGAATATAGAACCAACCCTCTTCGATGCGATTAGCGGGCAGCAGCGGAAGGGCAGTACAAAGAGCTACAAATCTTCGTTGAACTTTATTTTTAATTTTAATTACCTTACTCTTTTTCCACAAGGCCTTTGTCATGTGATAATAACAGCCTTTAACCACACTTGCAGGGAATTCGTCTAACAGTGCATTTATTAAGGATTTTTCGTAATCGGTATGAATTTTCTGCGGGTTCCATCCGGGAACTTGTGACTTAATAATTTCTATAACAATGGCATAACTATGCTGTTTTTTGTCTGGCATTAATGCAAAAATTAAAGGGACTGTATTCGTTTCATGAGAGGGGCCTTGACGATCGCCGTGTATAATGAGCAATTGGCTGAACGGTTTTGGGCAACTTTTAAATGTACCGTCTATAAAAAATTCTGAAAGACTTTCAAGTAGTTGACACCCTTGCTCTGTTCCAAATACGTGTATCACCGATATAATCTCCTAAAAGGAAATGATTAAATTTCTTAGGGATCTGAACTTTTTTCAAATCATCAAATAATATCTTTTCAGCTCCAATTGCCTTGTATCTAGAATTATATAAACTTGTTTTAATACTTCTAAGTTCCGGTACTTTTTCAACTAAATTGATCCCGCGATCTTTGAGAGGAGCAGTATTTCTTTTGTAAATTTTTGGTATTGGCGTATCGGATTGTTCAGCCTCTACTCTTGCAGCATATAGGGCTAAATCTATTTCATTTTTCAATGTATTAGCTTCACACATGACTGACAGTTTTCAGTATCTCTCCATTCTGGAATAAACATTAAAATGAATTTGTTGGTAATTTGTTAACACTTGAATCCTTGATACTGGCCACGGAGGTTGCCTATGTTTTAGGAATAGCTTGTTTATGTCTTACCTGCACAGTAATCGATCCTCGGCACTTGACGGCAACACATTTGATCTTAGATTGGCAACATTGCCAAATCTCACTTCCATTTGTATACATTTTTTGCTTATAAAACTGGTAACCTGCATATAGTAGTATAGTTCCACCTTTTCTCTTTATGAACTCAGGTTTATCCTGATTTAAGCTCATTTTGTTATAAAAATTATTCAATTCAGTTTGATTCAGTTATGGTTGTTTCATTGAATGACGTAAACAATGACTACCTATTGTTTAACTGACACTTGACAAATGTGCAAAATGAGATGTAATGCATTTAATGCAGTTGTAATAGTTAAAGAGATCCGTTATCTAAAGAGGTCTGTTATCATGGGAAGTGTCAAGGGTTATTTTGGTGACCCATCTTACATGTGTTCTACTCTATACGAGTACATATAACAAATATATGCAGCTTACTGTACATTAATAGGAGTCCGAGAATATGGTAGGAGAACGAGGACATATTTAGTAGGAGTAAGAGGATATGGTAGGAGAACGAGGACATATTTAGTAGGAGTAAGAGGATATGGTAGGAGAACGAGGACATTGTAGTCCTCGTTCTCCTACCAGTAGGAGCGCCCAGTAGGAGTAGACGGAAAGAGTGTTTTCATTTATTACCGGACTACCAACAGGGGAGGGTTATGAGGTTAGCACCCTATGTTTTTTAGGAGAGTTTAGCTGTCCTAAAAGAGTTGATGCCTGAAATCCTAGAAGTGTTCCTTAGAAGCGATCGCTGCCGAGGACTAAATCTATGATCAAGCATACCTAAGATTTTAACATAAAAGCATCTAAGAAATTAATAAATCCCAAAAATTTACGATCTCGACGGGATTCGAACCCGCACCTTCCCCTTCAGCGCAGGGTTGCTCTTTTTCCAACTAAGCTACGTGATCTTATCTCGCCGAGGTGAAAATCTTTGGGAGTAACTACTGCATCGGAAGGAGTTCTTTCGGCACTTACGCCGTCAGCGCCGCCTACAGAGGAAACAATGAAGTTATCCAATTCTGCTCAGACTGAATTTACATTTAGTTCGTTTGACGATTTATTAATTTCTTAGAGTTTACCCAGAGTACTATCTCACTAATATTATAAACGTGAAAGTTTAGATGGATGGATGGATGTTTGTTCCTTTATCACGCCAGAACGGCAAAACGGATCTGGATGAAATTTGGCACAGAGATAGATTATAGTCTGGAATAGAACATAGGCTACTTTTTATCCCGGAATTCCCACGGGAACGGGAACTACGCGGGTGAAACCGCAAGGCGCTGCTAGTAATAAATAAAAACCTTAGAATAAAAGTATCTATTTAGATCCTGATAGGGCATATCGAAGTGGACAGGTAGTGAATACAAACACAGGAATAAAGTTTCAAATTCATTTTAATATCTCCACAATACTTCTAAAATAATTCATAGGCATTTATTAAAGAAACGGGATTACAACTTGTAGAAAAGCGGAGAGAAACACTTTAAAACATTAAATTATCCTAGAAAATTGATACAAATCAATTTAAAAAAAAACGCCATTCGGTCTAGCTAGAGTCGAAGTCAATGTGATCTTAATCGAAAATGTGCTTACATTATTCTAAATCAAAGCTTTTATTAATTAATACGAGTTAATCTTAATTAGTTATGTCTCACTAAAGTTGTCAGTAGTCGAATAACGCAAGACCCATGGCGTTTTGTCAGTAGCAAAAACAATCTATTACAATCAAGTCATGAATTTATCAACAAAATTGATTCTATTCAACAAGAAACAACTGTCTATAAAAATATATAAATCTTTTCAAATTAATTTAAATTATATTAAAATGCCGACTCGGTGTTGCCACGCGGCCAGCCATAGTCAGCCATTTAAAAAATCTATTTCAAAAATAAATTCAATGCACCGGAACAGTTTAATTCAAATAATACGAGTCCAAGAATCACCAGTAAACGACGACGGTGCAAGAATTATTTTACAAACTTAATATATTGTCTAGCAACGTTACAAGTTATTTAGGTACTAGCTCATTATACAATATACTCAACTAGGTAGGTAATGAATTGCGCTACATTTCGCTATTTTAAAAATTATGTTATAATTTCACTAGGTTCTAGCACGAGAGACGCTAAGTGCGCTCGCGCGAAAAATTTACTAACTCCGGCCCGCCACCGAATCAAATGGTAAAAAATCTTTTTTTTTTGCGGTATTTTAAATTTTTATTTACTAAGAAAAGTTCCAACGATTCACTATTTACATGCAAGTGAAAAAGTGCCAAACAAACTCACTCGGAACGAGGGGAAACATCCACTTCGAATTTACAATAAACAACAACAATTCAATACCATATTTCAAGCTACATATTATCTCAAAAAGTACACGTCAAAAAATGTTTCTTAAAGATGAACGCGATACCATGCCCCCCGTTTGTGATCACGTGATATGCCAAATGACAAAATTACAATCTATAAAATGAAAAATATAGGTACTCGCTTCGCATCGCACACCTATCAATAGAAAACAGACAACAACTACGAGCGCAAACGAGAATCGAGCAAAACAACCTAAAAACTAACGAACTAAACGATACAAAGGGCGCCCCGCGGCATAACGCAACGTCATCTCCAAACTAACTAAAATACTATTCTTCAAACAGCTACAATTCATCTAAATAGGGAAAAACAATCTAAACCTAAATACCGCGAGGCGACTGAGAAAAAAGCTTAACAAGAGAAACAGACAAAAAAGCAAAACAAGGAAAGTTGGAAACTTCCTCCCCAAATAACTAAATAGTTAACTGGTAAATCCTCCGCAACGAGTTGACAGCCATCGAGCCGTCTCTGTAGAGCCACCATCCGTTCTACGGAGACCGATGGCGGCCTACCGACCACCCCAAGCTTCTAGGCATTATAGTGCATAAAGCAGAACCACCGCTCGCAGACAACCACATTATCCCAAACACACCTCGGTCTTATAAAAATCTAACACCAATTTAAACGCTTGCAACACAGACCTTCAAGATTTATCTGCTCGAGTCGAATGAGACTCGATTTAATACTGAGTTTTCTATTATTTGGTAGGAATAAATCATGTTAGCTAGCAACACTTAGTCTTGAAGATCCGTTTCGAATGAACCAACCAAAGGTCTCGTGCATTGATTCGGCCGAGCGTTCAATACTACAAGTTGCGCTCAAAGTAAAAAATCACGTTCCGAATTACACAAATCTTAGTCGTTTTTTATAAAAATACAAAAATACAAAATGGGACAGTGTGACCATACAACATACTAGCTCACGCACGCGTCCCGCCCTGTTCATGTCTCAACTAGGAGGTTAGGGGGCACTATTACTTTTACTAATCAAAAAAACATTGAGCAATTTCATACAAAAGAACCACCAAATCAACCGCACTCACACCATTCAAAAGCAAATAGAAAACAAACGCTTCAAACAATAAATTTTTAAAAAACCGTTAGATTTGAACATGTGTTGCCACTAAATTGAAAAATCTACCAAAGAAAACGCAGTCAAAATGAAAAGGGGACAAAATTATGGATAATTACAAAATAAACAGACGAAATGTACTTTTTTATAAAATAGAAATTTCTGTGCCAAGGTGAAATGATTGTCATTGTGATACGGGCGTATTTTAAAGGCGTGAATTTAATACCTATTAGATTTATCAAACTTTTAATTTACTATAGAGAAAACGACATATCTTTATTTTGCTATCATGCCGAACTATTTATCCTATTATTTTAATAAACGTTCATGTGCTAAGTCGTAACCACGCTGCCGACTTTTCAAGAAACTTCATAAATACTAAATACTAAGAAAATATTTTAATAATTCTCAAATTTGTCTAAATCGCATAATACTCGAACCTTGTGTCGAAGAATATGAAAAGTCCCACAGTGTGTTTACTTAATGCAAAGATTTTTCTACGTAAAATTGTATCTACTTAAAATTTAGAAAAAAATAGTATAACTATTGGGTTTCCCCATTTCAATGAATAAATAGAAAACATTAATTGTATGCGTATAATTTTGCACTTTGGCTACATTTAAATGCCTCCATTCAAACAATCTAAACCTCTGGACGATTAGGATTTTACGAATCCTACATTTTACGAGTCCTATAGAACGCAACGAAATTCGTAAAACCAAAATTCAAACAAAACTGCTGAATAAAAGTTTTTTTCAGATCGAAAACCGAGTGAATGTTTGATTCTAAATCTATCCAGAAGTTTAGTCTGTATAATGCCAAATATCTTTCAGATCTTCCCCGAATTTCAATCAAAATCGGTCAAACATTGTCTCCATTGAAATAGCTCCTAAAAATTATCTGGAATATCTCAAAAGGCTGTGATTGAAACGCAGGAACAAGGCTTAAATAACAGGAACGAAACGCGTGACAGGAAATAACCATCCGCGAGAAAAAAAATCACAATTTGGTCTTATAACAAAACAGGTTCAACACATTCAACAGAAAGCGATCAATTTTATTTCAATATCGTATTTCGTTTTGCCTCATTTGCAAGAAAATATTCCATCACTGCGTTTCGCAAGAATCGATCCAACACTGCGTTTCGCAAGAATCGATCCAACACTGTGTTTCGCAAGAATCGATCCAACACTGCGTTTCGCAAGAATCGATCCAACACTGCGTTTCGCAAGAATTGATCCAACACTGCGTTTCGCAAGAATCGATCCAACACTACGTTTCTCAACACTCGATCCAACACTGCGTTTCGCAAGAATTGATCCAACACTGCGTTTCGCAAGAATCGATCCAACACTACGTTTCTCAACACTCGATCCAACACTGCGTTTTGCAAGAATCGATCCAACACTGCGTTTCGCAAGAATCGATCCAACATTGCGTTTTGCGACCGTTCAGTTGAGTGCGTTGTGGTTTTTAAACGCAGTCATTCAATTTGTAAGCACTTTCTGCCCGAGCGAGGCGAACGTATCCTTTTCCAATAAAGATTTTCTAATTTTCAATATGGAAAAGTTCAAATTATGGGAGGGGGTACACTATACTCAATTCATACGCCGCGACAAGGCACTGTCAAGCCTACATCACCGTATTATATTTTCGAAAAAGATATCGAGACAACACGAAAAAATCTCATCGAAATAAAAAAATTATATCAAAAAATCGCGCAAGTCTTTTTACTACAGTCTATTAAGTCCGTGGTCTTTCGGGATACGAAGTCTACACAGGGCCGAATCTAGAGTTCTAAGGGGGGCTTAAACTTAGATTACAGTTAGTGTATATCAAGGTACTTGAATGATAAAATTAAAAAAAGTGGCAAGTGCAAGCCGAGGGTTTCGTCATTCTGTGTCTAATAGGTATTAATCGAATATCTGAAATCTAAAGGGGATTTGCGCCTTTATTAGGTTGACGAAATTTCTCATTTCGTGAAATTTTAATGCTGCAATATCAAATGATGCGTTTCGGCGCTCAGTAAAGGTGGAAACGCGCTACGCTACAAGGGAACTGCGCGTTTACGGCACTATGTCAAATTAGAACAAAATCACCAAATAAGCCGCGCGGCCTTTTTCGTCATTTGTTCTAATTTGACGGGCAGTGCCGCGGCCGCGCAGTTGCGTTGACGCGTAGTGCGCTTGCCCCTTACGAGCGAAATTTTTGTCAAGTTTTCAAAAACTCAAATTCAGCCGTCAAAGGAAAAGGCACCCTCGGTCTCACGAAAAGGCTTTGACTGTATGAGCATTTCCGTGGCAGAATACAAAACCCTGCGACCTGCGCCCAGATCTCAACCCTTAGGGCAGTCCTGCCCTTTTAGATTTGACCCCGTTTCTCGAGCTCCGAACATTTCCATCATAATATAAATATCTGTACTTTTAAGTACATTCAAGTAACGTAGGGTCCCGTCGGTTTATCGAAAAACGGAACCCTTCAATTTGTAAAAAAAAAACATTTTCACTCAACGTCATTGGTCCGTACGGAGTCTTTAAATAAAAAATAAATAAATGTAAAAACCATGCGATAAAATCGAAACAGATTTTTTTGTAAAAAATTGTGAACGAAAAGCCACTCGTGAACCACCCCTTGCCTTTTGACTAATTTAATATATTTTAAATACTATATAAATCGTACTAAACTACCAGCTATTGCACTATCCCGGCGTTTTCAAAAATATTCTCATATATTAATAATAATAATTTTAACTAAAAATAGGAAACTACAGCCAGATTTGGTAACTGTCAACATTTGTACTGAAACACTACCACCCCCCGTTTAAAAAAACAAACCGCGAGTCGAAATCGTGCACATTTGCCCAGAAATTGAACACCGTGCAAATTCGCATGTCAAAACTGTGCATTTTGCTAGATTTTTTAATTTGAAAAAAAAAAGAACTGGAGCATCAGTATCCAAATGGAGAAAAACTATGGTATAAGAAATTCTTTCTAGCTAAACAGGTACAGTATTTTTTTTAAGAAATCAGACATTTCACTTATGCCTTAGTATTAGTTTTAGTTATAAAGCGCGGTCCCGCGCAGACTGTCACGGGGCCACGCAGAGCCTACCTATTGACAAAACAAACGGACAACTAGATAAGTATTTTTGGGTAAATATTTCCTTAAATCGAAACTATCGCTAAATTTCTCCCAAAAAAAAATCAGCATTACCTAACTTTGAAGAACACTATTTTATCAAATGTAATGTATTGAAATTTAAACGTAAACAATAAATAAATTTGTTGATAGGGCAACAAATTTCCAAATTTTTGGTTTAAAGCAAAAATTTCTAAACAAAAGCACAAATTTAGAAAATTTTGGGAGAAAAATAACGTGCATTAATCTTGTACTTGAATTTATATTTTTGCTTAATCTTAAACATTGGATAATGTTCCATTTTACTAATTAATGCTAACAAATTTCGACATGTCCGTTGTTGCAATAGCAAATTTCAAACCTTCCAAACTATCCAACCAACGCGTTACCCCGTCTAGAATAAATTTAAGGGGGTATTAATAATTCCTAATACTAAATCGTTGGTTTGATAGTTTTAGACGACCCGATGTGTGCTTTGCTAGTCAGCGTTGGAGTGACCTTAAAACGTTTTTGCGAGAATTAATCTAAGTGTAGGTAAATTGTTTTGAGGTATTCCAACGCTGTTGGGAATGCGGTGTGGGAGGGTAGCTGTCGATCGGAACCGCCGAGTGTGGGGCCAGCTGTGGGCGAGTGATGACTCGCAGTTTGGGGGATTTCTTTCAATTCCAGTATTCAGCATTTATTTCCATTTTGGGGGTCAGAGTCAAGTATTGCAAACATATTACCGAGATACCCCTAAATTGCTTGTCTCTCCCTTCCAATTCTTATCAGAAATCCTTCCATCTGAACCTTTTGGAATCGTGAACCCATCGATTCCCATCCCTATTTGAACTTCTCCCATCCAAACCCGATCATATCCGAACACTCCATATCTAATATCCAAACCATCTCCCATCTATGACTAAAGTCCGGACGCAAAGCAGATGGAATTTCGTACAATGACCTCTTTACCTACTGACAGTGGTCGTAAACAATTTTGCATTACCGGCATGTTTTGTAAGAAATATTTGAAAGACAAAAAAATATTTACTGGCTTATTAAATACAGTTACGTATAAAAATCGAGTTATAATTTTATTATTAACTTATTTGGTAGAAGTAAAAAAATTATGATTCTTAAAGCAGAATCCGATTTCGCTGTATCGGAGTTACTGAAGTTAACAGACCACTATATAATGAAAACAAGATCTAAGATATTATAACTTACAACAACAACAAACTAAGATATTATAACTGACCCTGTGACCTGTGTCCGAAAACTGAGCGATCACTAATGCATCCCAAGGTGGAATGTCGTTCGTTAATTCAAAATTGTTAAAATGTCATGCAAGCCGTGGGTGACAAAAGGTTTACAATCCTGTCCATGCGGGAGTGACAGAGATAGGTGTAGTAACAGGTCAATGTACGAAATTCCATGTGCATCGCGATCGGACTTAAGAACCCAACCATCTTTCTTTACTCCAAGACTCCACAACACCTTTCTAATTAGACATGGGAAATTCTCGCGGTTTTAAATGAGCGGACCATGCATTGTAACAACGCACCCCCCTCGACACACCCCCCACAGGAATAGGAACATCACCCATTCATCGCAATTCAAATGTCAACCCCTTCACGATCTCCGCTGGCTAGTATCTCAACTTGACTCCAACGACTCACGACCCCCCATGGCAAATCCCCACTTCACTACAAGTCACCGCCGCCCACTGCCCACCCCTACAACTCACGACTCACTAGCACCAGCGGAAGGGCACGGCACGCGGCCGGTCGGCGCCCTCCTTGACCAGAGGCTTGTGGAACTCGCGCCCCGGCCGAGAGTGGATGGTCGCCCAGCAGTGCTCGCAGTAGTACTGAAATGGGAGAATCAAAGTTATGGATTTCGAAGATCGAGGTGAATGGCTTAGAGAGAAACCCGAGCCAAAGAGTTGGGTATCATCATCCGCCTATATCAGTCCACCGCTGGACATAGGCCTCCCCTAACGAGCGCCATAGCGCCCAGTCTTCAGCTTGCTGCATCCAGCATCTGCCGCCCTACACTACGTTTGCCGAGTCGCGGCCTCCACTCAAGAACACGTTTACCCCAGCAGTTGTCGGTTCTTCTCGCGATAGAGAGAAGAGTTGGGTATGCGAGGACGTAATACATCGATAGTGTATACAAATATTATGTAGCAAAGAGTGAGTCGATATTATCCTCTCGGCGACGACATTCCATTTATGCGAGATTTGATATAGCGACATTAAAATCACCTGCTGGTTTCCAGGTGTCCCATCCTACACAATAAGTGGTGGAGTAGTCGCGATGTCGAATAAATCTTTTATCTATCCATCTATCTAAACGTCCTGTCGTCGATACGATCTTAACTTTTATGATTATGTTTTAGCACTATTGTTTGATTATTGTGTAGATTCTAATTTTTATGTAACCCTGGACCCATGAAGTCTGAAATAAAGAATTTAATTTAATTTAATGACTGACCGAACTCAGCACTATCGAACAATCAACATCGCTGTCGATGACAATTCAGCGATATTGATAAATGAGTCGTGCCAGACCAGATATTTTCCAGAATGAACGCGGAGCTCGTCAGGCGGCAGCTCGCGCCACAAACGAGACCATAAAACAATGCATCCATTTGTCTTTTCTAGGGTTAGTTAAACGGAGGGAGACCCGTCTCGCGTAAAGGTTTCTTCTCTGTCGCGACCCGAAACGCTACCATAATGCTAAATGAAATAAGACTCTTTGAAACATCATGAGAACACAGTAAGGTCAAGAGTGAGAGAGTGGATACTGACCTGCAGACAAGTGACGTTAGCGCAGAAGAAGGGCGCGAACTTGGAGCCGCAGCGTGCGCCGGCGCACTCATCGCACATCTGGTCATCCAGCACGTACGGCTTCACCTGCACATACAAGCTGTTAGCGAGGGAAAATAAAATATCCAATGCCATATTTCTGGGTTTAAGGTCCACTTTCAAACGACAAACATACCACTGCGTAGGAAAAGCAAAATATTACTTGCTGCAAGCCGACCCATCTGATCCACATGCCCGTCGACCGACCCAGAGTTATTATCAATCTGTTTAGCTGTTATGATCGGCACTGAGCGGCGGCGTTACGAGACGTAATGTAACATTTTACACAACGTCATTCAGTCAGACAGACAGTCCAGTTGTCTCATCATTATAAGATAGGGTATAGATGATACAGCTGGACTTGTCAGTTGTCTCATCAATACGAGATAGGGTATTAAATGATAGTTTGGACTTGTCAGTTGTCTCATCAATTCAAAATTCAATAACTTTATTTCTTTAGGCTTACAAAATAAGCACTTAGACAAGTCAAATCGAGATTATGGTATTGATGATACAGTTGGACTTGTCAATTGTCTCATCAATATGAGATATGGTATTGATGATACAGCTGGAATTGTGAATTCTCTCATCAATATGAGATATGGTATTGATGATACAGCTGGAATTGTCAATTGTCTCATCAATATAAAATAGGGTGTTGATGATACAGCTGAACTTGTCAGTTATCTCATCAATATGAGATACGGTATTGATGATACAACTGAACTTGTCAGTTGTCTCATCAATATGAGATATGGTATTGACGATACAACTGGGCTTGTCAGTTATCTCATCAATATGAGATATGGTATTGATGATACAGCTGGAATTGTCAATTGTCTCATCAATACGAGATATAGGGTATTGATGATACAGCACACTGCCACTACTAAGACCCATACATACCTCAACACGCTTGTCAATGTCTCCATGCTGCAACTGCACGAACCTCGCAGAAATAGCAGAGATGTAAGACTGCTGGTTAGAGAAAGCCACGCGTCCTGCACCCTGGAATAACATACATTCTTATTCATTAAAGGTACATTTATGGGAACTCTACTATCCAAAAGCCCGAGCAAAAGACACAGGTCCACAAAGAAATGCATGGCATAGCTATAAAATTGGTATTTTTATTTAAATTACGGAGCTTCTTAGGGTAGTCGCCCGGGAAGTATACTGGGCCTCGTTTTATTCCTTCTTTTCAGGAACGGTTGTAAAGAAAATTCTTTGTTATCCTTTATGAATAATGCAGAATAGGTTTTCAAAGTTACTAAGTAACCAGCAAGTAGGTAGAATAACAACATCGTGGCAAAAATAACATCGAATCCGTAAAATTCTGCTTTTAACAGAGAATTACAATCAAATAATAGAAACAAATTTGAACTAGTATTTACAATTGAAATGATTGAGCTTGACTGTTGCAAGCAATCTACAGGTAGCACTTCATATTAGAAAAATTATAGATTAAACAAATACAAACCGAAAACGTTATCACGGCAACGTTGATGAAAGACTTCAAGAACTGGTAATTTTAAGGCGTGGATGTAGGTATGTGAATTGACGTGAATTGGGTTACGTTAAAACCTTTTTTTTCTCCGTTATCTTTATCGAAAATTCGAAAAAATTACATAATAATCTATGGGAAAAAAGACAGATCCTTTTGTTTCAAAAATGAAAAAAGAAAACGCTTTTAAATATCAGAAATAATTGTGCAAAGTACCATCTGTTTACTTAGTTAATACAGTTTTTCTCATAAACTATCAATCAAGATTTTTTTATTGTCATCACCGTATTAAATAATAAAGTACCAAGGGAACCTTTGGCTTATTTTTGCAAATAAATGTCCTAATAGATAATAAGCAAAAACACGATTTTTGCGCTTACGCCGCCCTGCTCTGTCTCGCTCTTTTGAACGCGAAATCCTATGCCTATCCTTTTCACAAAATGGCGTCATAGATCCTCCATAAGATGAATAAATGCCAAACCTTAGGGTACTTGAGTTCTGGGTCCGTGTCTATCCCAGCGTAGCAGACTCCGCCGTACAGCCGGTCCATGATCATAGCGAGCTCCACTGCAAACAAACGAACACCTGTACTGCAACCGCAGATGTCTACGGTAAACGGAATAAGTGCCATGGGCTACGTAGCTAAGCGACGGAATTTTGTAGCCCAATAAGATTTATAGTCCGTTAGCAAATGTAGAGCGGTCTTAGTTATGAAGGATTTTTTAGTATATTTGGAGCCATGACAGTTAAATCAAGTATTTGATAATTTAAACCACAGCTCATGTTGAAAAGATTCTTGCTCCGATTTTTTTTGAAATTGACTGCAGTGTCGAAAATCAAGCGATTCATTTCGCTGACGCTTTCTCTCGTATATCACTAGTCACTGCGTTTCTCAAAACAGTTCTGGCACCTACATTTAATTACAATTATTTCATGAAAACTATATCATCTGCCCATCTGCTCAGATACCTGGGATGTAGTATGAGTGATGGAACTTATAGATTCAGAGATTTTAACAAACTATCTTTAAAAAAAACTAAGTAAAGTGCTACGACTTTTTAACCGATTCTTTCACTATTGAATAACTTTTATAATCAGGAATTAGAATTGGCTTTTTAGTTTCATAAAAACACCAAATTATGTATTATCCGATACGTCTAATTTGATTAATTCTTTAGACTAAAAATATTCTGGGAGTCCTTTGTTATATCAAAAGCTAGGGAGACTCACCGGCTCTCAGTGTTCGAGGAACCCCTCCGACAAAGGCAGTCCTTCTTGTAAGTCCCCGAAAAGCTGGAGAACGAAAGTACTCTATAGCAAACAATCACTCGCTCTTCTTCACTCTGACTTCTGTTTGTGACCAGATTTATAGGGATCTAAGTGATCTAATAGAAGGAAATGTGGAAACTTCGATAGGGGTACTTACCAGTTTTGAGAGAGCATTCATGAAGACGGTCCTGTCTTGGCTCAAGTGGGAGTTCAGAGGATAAAAGTGGCGGTTTGGATCGAAACAGAGACCGTGGACATAGACCATACTTCAATTTGGGTTTTTTTCGCGTACGAGAGATATCGACTAGAGACCGCGAGACGAGTTTTCGACTCAAAAGAGGGGAGACTTGTGTCTCTGTCTTTGTCGTTTCGATATCAATGTGTCCGAATTTGGGTAATGAGGCTACGTTTAATTTGTTTTCTCTATCGTGGCGCAAACCGCCACTTTGAGTGCGTTTTGAGACCAGATGTCCAGAGTCAGATAGTTGTCAAACGGTAGAAAATAAATTACATACCACTTCTGTGAAGGCACAAAACGCAAAGACAGTCTTGTAGGTTTGACCACGAAGCGTCAGGAATTCTGCAAGACGCCAGGATTCGTAGGGGTTTATCGCCAGAGGTACTCACCAGCTTTGAGAGGACGCGGAACCCCACCAACGAAGACAGTCTTCCGAGGGTCCAGCGGCATAGAGGCGTCGAGGACGAAGTCAGCGTCAGCGAGACGCCAGGGTCGGATCTGGACGGGTTTGTCGCGGATGGTGGGAGATGACACGCAGAGGTACAGTTTGTCGTCGTCTGTGATGCAAGCTTCCATTAGAGCTGCTACAGAGCTCTCGTCCTGGAAGGAATGCTTGGAGTCAGCTACTGAGATATAGGCCGATGGGCTAACCCGCTGGGATGTGTCGCTGGCTTTGGTGTTGAGACTCCATAGACAATTTTTTTGATTTCCGATTCCCGATCCGTCGGAAAAATAACCGCCTTCCCCGCATGATCACAACAATGACAGGTTTTGCACGGTCCACCTTCAGCGATATCCCCACAATCCAAATCACATATATCGAGGATTTATCATGATTTGAGGTAGTAAATATCCCGGGTGAGCTTAGTGTTCATACATGACCCCCTAGGGGATGGCATATAAGGAGTACCTACACGAACGTACAGTGCTGATGAGTTTGGCAATTTTGGACACCGCTACAGATGTTTATCCTATAGAAGATAATATCGGTTGGTAGACTATGTGGTACTCACTTGGAACAATAAGAAGGCATATCCCTTGGGTGGGAAGTAGCTTTTGCTCTCGGCTTTGTGTGGCCAGTCCACGACTAAAGGCCCGAAGCGCCGGAACGACGACGTTATCTCATCTGAAACAGGGGAAATATTTATGAGACTCCTATTTACTGTCTTTGACCTACAAACTATTTTTTTTTGCTAGTTCGACAAGCCCCCTTAGCCCTTTGCTTTGGCCTGAGGCCGTTCTGATTAAGTACATAAATAAATGTACATATACAAACGATTTTGAATGATGATTAGGTTGATACCTAGTTCATGTCACGCACGGGAGACCAACGAACGATTCACGTATTCTTTTTTTATTTCGTTTAATCGACCAAAACTATGCTTGAAATCCGAAAAATACATAAGTATATTATATATATCTGCTGAGAGATGCACATTTATTTTAGACAGGTTATAAACAACATTTAAACTTTAGATGTTATGATCGGTAATCATGTTAACACACACGAATTTGGGGAGAGCTACGAGTATGTTGAGCTATATATTTTTTTACCGTAAAGCCTACAATATCAATCAAATATCAGTATAAAACAAAGTCGCTTCCCGCTGTCTGTTCCTATGTATGCTTAGATCTTTTAAACTACTCAATGGATTTTGATGAGGATTTTTTAATGGATTTCCCATAAGGCTTGAAAGAGAATCTTCGCCAAAATAAAACAAAAAAGACCGATCAAATAATAGTTTCTTTTCATATTGAAGGAGTTAAATCAATCTAAGAGCGATTCAAGATAAAGTTTTACAATGTATAATACATAATAAGCATTGCACCCGTGCGAAGCAGAGGCGGGTCGCTAAAGGCATATTTTCTAAAGTAATATGCGAGTGACGCAGCTATTCAACGTATATTTTTATTAAGTCACCAAAATATGTCGACAGATTTACTCGTAGCACGATATATTTTGGTATAGTAAGACATGACGGCCGCTAGAGCTAATGAGTGCAAAAATATTATATTATACCATAGCCACCGTCTGTGGCACCTTGCTATACCGTAATATATAGCGAACTATACTAATGTAGTAAACGGCCGCAAGGGCGGGGGCCGACGGTTTAATATTGTTTACTACAGCAGTACCAGGCAAAGCACTCTGGTAATTATTGATATGCAGGCGTGTTCGTAATTTTACTTAATAATGAAGGATTACTATAATATTCAGTGATGTTCGTAATTAGTCATGTTTGTATGCATGTTGCCACGCGACAGATGCTCGACGTTGATAGGTAATCAATGCTATTTAGCTTTGGGCCAAGGCTGTATTCATTAGTATTGGAAAACGATAAAAGGTAGGTAGTCGGGTTGCAGGATTTCTCACAGACTATTTCCTGTATGGTGCGTTTAACTAACGTAGTTGTTAACTAGCTGTGCGTCATAGACCGAGTAGAATTCACAATTATAATAACTTTTTTATTTCCGCGAAACCATAAGCACGGTAATGTTATCTATACAGTATTCTGTCTTCATACAAACGGCCGGAACACGAGTCATAACTGTCACCTCATGCGAGGGCGGGATCGTGGTAGGTACAACCCATAGGCTTAGGATGTACAAGACCAACAATGTCAGATTAGCGGTGTGACAAAAAATGAAATGTAAATGTGTGCGTCAAATAGTGTTGTCTTGACTCTAGCATAATATTATTATCGATAGTCTTACTGGCAAAATTGTAAGACACTAATGAGTTTGTTATCGAAGTTGTTTAAAAAGTATCTTATAATTAAAAAAAAAACAAATACATTTCAAATAGGTAAACAAATATTATTTATATTATTGACTACAAACAGTAGAGTAGAGAGTACAGTAGAGTTCTTATTTGGAGTCCAGGAGCCCCTATTTATAATCCGTAACCATTTATCACGTAACAAAGAATTGGTTGGAAACCTGTAAGAACATAACATTATAGATATTATTATATTAAATCTAATTTTATAAACCAGTCGCCAATCATCAGCGTTGGAGTATCATTCCCAGTCCTCTGGGTTACCTCTAACAGTATTGAACTGAATTACCAGTAACCCTGTATTATTATATTATATTTAGTTTTTTTCTTTTACTGGAAAGTAGTGTTTTATTGTACTTTACATAAGTACCTAACCCTATGAGCATTCACGTCGAACCTACCGGCAGACTCGAATTATCGACTTTCGATATTTATGACGTCATCACTTTGTCAATCCCTATCGTAACCAAACAATTTTAAGTTTTACACCAAATATCCAAAAATTCTTCATTTAGCATTGTAATTTGATGATCAGTCTAAAGATAAACCAATTATCTAAGCTTTCAATAGCTCTTTTGCCTCTTTTCAAACAACAAAAGGCGAAATAAGGGTGATGAAGAGTGCAGTAAAAATAGTCGTCAATTAGCTGTGAAACGTGTATTTATGTGGATTATTGCCTCTTGTAACGGCACATTCACTCACTGAACACGACACCATGGTGGCCGAATAAAGAACTTCTGATTAAATCGTAAGATTATTAATTATTTGTACATATTCACTTCAACTTTGAACAGGCAGGGACGCTATCGCCTCTTAATCGCGTAAATAATGTCTTATAGACATCTTGTTTCGCTATCTCTTTTTCTCTCGCGGCAGTGTGTATCAACTAAATACCTCTCGCTCCCACGCTTTGTTGGTCTATTGAGCGTAGTGAAAAATTCTATGTCTATGGTACAACCAGTCGGGGATGCGCCGCGCGCCGCAGCGCAGTGACGAACGAACTTTTTGGTATGAAACTATTTTTTATCTAATCCGAATGTTTTTTTTGTTTGACAGAATTGTCATTACGAATGATAGGTAAGTTATTGATTTTTCTTTTCAATAGGTAAAAATTTTGTAAGCAGTAAGCGTGCAATTTGAGATTTTTTTATTTAAATAAGGTACCTACTTTAGTTTTATATTCAGCTTAGAAATAAATAATAAAATTAAAATAAACAAATATTAAAGGGGGGCTTCGATACAACAAACGTGTTTTTTGCTGATTTTATAGATAATGGTACGAAACCCTTCGTGCGTTCGTTCACTTGGCCGGTTTTATTATCATTTATTTTATATTTATTAAAATATATTATCACAAAACTGGAAAGAAATTCAAGTAGGTAGGTACCTACCTAGATGAAATTAAAATACTGCAGGCGGGCAGCCCTATCGCGTGCTTTTGTTTTGATTTGGTAGGTAGTTATTTCAAGGACATGGCCGAGTTACAATACTGTATAGATAACATTACCGTGCCATAAGGCTCTTTCCGAGTTCCTGTCAATCTCCGAAATGGCTAGACCGATTTGCGCGAGCGGGATTCGTACTGGCTACATATTTTATTCACAAATTTATTAAAATTACTTTTGTAATAGTATCTATAGTAGATCTCCCCTGACTCGTTTGGACCCAAATCAGGGGTCAGTTTTACGACTATGCTAGACCCTGATCAGGGCTTATGCGAGTCTACCGTACTCAAAAAATTGTTTTCTTTTTTTCAGTACTTTTCCCGAGCCCTGATAGCCTTGTAGCCCAGGTCAGGCTCCAAATGAATATACGAGTTTAAAATATGTCAAAAATCTTTTTTTAAGTATACGAGTAGTCGATATTTTATCTCCGAGAAATCAGGTCTAAAATCCAGGCAATAACGAGGTTCTCACAAGGACTCAAAAATCAAAATTCAAAAATTCAATAACTTTATTTCTTTAGGCTTACAAAATAAGCACTTAGACAAGTCAAATTTTATAGATAAACAGCTTAATAATAGTAATTATTATCAAATAAGAAACAAAATGTTATTGATTTTGTTGGCTTCAATTGTTTGTCCACTTGTGGAAGAAGCGAAAAATAAACCACTAGTAAGTGTATAATGCTTAAAATTGAATACAATATTATTCGCCTATCTAAGTCTAAATATAATGTGATTTAGATACAGGTCAATATTTATATAAAACTAAGCTTAAGATTGTTCTCCTATAATACTATTGTCGGTGCGGAACTGGGCGACATCTGGCCAAGCATTAACATCATTGATATAATCATCTATGGAGTAAAAGGCTTTCTTGATAAGATTTAGTTATAGTACTGTTTAAATTTACGAATAGGGAGCTCAGTTGCTTCAGATGGAAGCTTATTATAGAAGCGTGCGCAATTTCCCATAAATGATTTGCTTACCTTTCGTAATCTATATGATCGAATGTGTAGTTTGTTCTTGTTTCTTGTATTTCTGTTGTGAACATCACATTTTTTCAAAAAGCTATCTTTATTTTTGTGCGTATACATAGACTAGGACATTTCATAATCCAATCATTTAAGCAGAGACAAAGCTCTGCTTGTCATAGGCTGTTTTTATCGCTCAGCTCTCGGGCTTAGGAAAATCTTTCCACAAAACCTCCCATTTACACCTAAACAACTAAAATTCAACCCCACGACCTTCAAGCTCCTACCTGCCACCGATTTAAATAATGCATTAGCAGGTATTTTCCAACAATACTGCGGCGAACAATAGCGGGCAGTACAGTCGGCTAATCGCGTCATGACCCAGATAGCGACAATGGGAATCCGCAGTGACACGACTGACAGACGCCATTGATAAAGATAGCTACAAAATGGAATGTCGGATACTGAATCCGTGCTGTTCATTCAGGTTGACATGGGGCGGGGGTGGTTATTTCCTAGCGTGTCAAAATGATTATCTTCCACTTCGAAATAGAAATTCACTTAAGGTTTCTTTTTTGTTAGTATAGTGCTTACCCCGCACTCTGGGTATCTGTGTATGTAGGTGGAGTTATGGGGTATCTGTGTATGTAGGTGGAGTTATGGGGTATCTGTGTATGTCCATGAGATTTTCGAGTCGCCGAGTACTGATTACGTGGCTTAGTTGGTTAGAGCACACCCGTACTGAGGGTGTGGCGCGGGTTCAAGTCCCACCGAAATCGATTTTTTTTGGGAAAATATCATTTCTTGGAAGTTACCCTACCTACGGGATAAAACCCTAGGGGGGCATTTTCAGCCGCAAGAAAAGCTTTAGTACTCGAGAACTTTTGTGTCAATGTCCTAGTGATCTTAAGAGATTCAAAAATTTTTGGGAACTTGTATCATTTGTTAGAAAGTTCCCTACCTACGGGATAAATCCCTAGGGACAGGCATTTTCAGCCGCAAGAAAAGCCCTAGAACTCCAGAAATTTCGTGTGTCAATCTTAAAAATTAGTCCAAAATGCGAGACAACTGACAGCCGCTTTTCATAAAAGATAGATACAAAATGGAATGTCAATCTGAGCTCGTTTCCATTGACATGAGAGAGGGGTGGTAATTTCCTTGTGTGTCGAGTTATCTAGCAACCTAATTTAGAACAGAAATAGTCCAAGAGTTAATATGGACTTTTTTTAGCAATTTGGAGTCAAAATAGTCAAATTTGCATGACAGGATCGGTCGGACCGATTGACGAACAGTTGTAGCCATGATAAAGTTCGGTAGGATCGGAAAAACTGAATCTGTGATATTTCTTTCAGGTTGGCATGGCTTGTTACGACGGGCAGAAGTAGTAATTTCCTATTGTCAAATGTTTCATCTGCCTACCACTAGGTAGGGACACCACCTAATTCTAAGGAAACTGGGATCAGCACTGACAGCTCGCATGGGAGTGTATTGTGCATTATCCCCCTGCCTAACCAGGCCCTAACCAGACCAGCTCCTTGAAGTACCGGAGCAGGAATCTTGGCGATCGACAGCTTCTTTTCAGCTTTTCTGTGGATATGGACGGGTTTGATGTCTCTTGAGACTTTTCAATCCCGTTTTCCGTCTGGCCTCGTCTGTGGCCGTGCTGTGTTCCACAGTCTCTTTTTCCTGGAGGCAGCCACGACACAGGCTGCTCACGTCTTGAAAGATGATGGTTCAAGCACACAGTGGCCTATGATGAAGCCCACCATCGTTTTTATGTCAGCGGGGCTATTTTTGAGCATCGTGTTTGTTGTACACTACCTAATTTAGAATAGCAATACTGTCGATACTGAAAACCGACGTCAACAGTTTGTTAATCGGCCCCTATTAACTGAAATTTACATACAGCCCATACCTAGGCTGTATGTAAATTGAACACCCACCGTCAAATACTAAGCTACCTACGTTGATTGAGTAATCGCAAAGAGACAATGAAAAATACAAATCCTGTCTTGAAGTTGCAGGCAAATTAATTTCCTGAGAATGGGTAATTGTTTATAAACTTTTTATATTGAATCGAATGGAGGAGGTATCTTTAGCCACCTTTCGTAGGTAGGTAGAGTTCGCGCGAATTTTAATGAATAGGCTACTCGACTACTACTGGGAAATAATTTTAACGTATTGTCTGATAAAAATAATGCAAAATGTAATTGATTTTTCTTCAAGGCCAGTCGTATTAGTTATAAAAACGAATTTTAAAGTTTGAATTAAATAATGGCGCGCCATAACAATCTTTGTCATGGCACCGGTGACATGACTCGATGACGTCATACTCGTACCTTACAAGAAGAACAACACGCGCTGTAATCTGTGATACGTGTGACACCAGCGATACAACCAAACGCACAGCGTTTTCGGTCACATGATCATTATATCAAAAAAATTGTACCGTTTTTACCTAAAATGGGCATATTAAAAAAAAAACACCTGTTTACGCTTTGTTACGTTGTCACTAACTAGGATGAAAACAGTTTGCAACTTACTTTCAATGTAGTCAAATAGCCTATTCTGTGAACATAGCCTCGAATCCGAAACTGCGCGGTATAGGACATGATTTCATCTGTGGTATTCCACACATGCTCCAACACTATGTTTGCACTATGTTTGACGCAAATAAATCCTTGAATCTTCGAACGATTTTTTATAGTTTTCAATTTGTCAAAAAATCGACACGTACGTCCAGCTCAAAGTGATTAGCATTTGGACATCCGTGGGCAAGTAGTCCCCCGAAAACTCGACCCGGGACTTAATCCCGGAACCTTATAATCCACGACTAAACCAAGACAGTCTTTTGCAAGTAAAATCGTAGTGGTAGCAGTTCGTAGTTAGTAAGTTTTTTTTACCTACTGGTCATGGTAAAGCGTTTGCCCATCTCACATTATGTAAATAAAAATGTGGCCTAATATAGTACGAGGAATGTTAAAAAATAGAAAGAAACTCACCCTCATCAATATCCGGCGGCAGTCCCCCAACAAACACCTTACGGCTGAACCGTTCTCCATGCTCCGAACCACCGGAGACTGGCGACGACCGCGCCGGAGACCCCAACGCACTGACACACATCGGCAGTCCTGGAAACGGAGGGGCTGCACTTGAGAATAGACAAGAATCTTTGCATGCAGGTGATGGTTGTCAGTCAGTCGGTGCGTTGCTGTACGGTTGCAAGCAAGCGGATGCAAGGGTACGGCAGATGCTTAGCATGCTAGGTTGCGGTTTTACTTCGGTGGATGGGTTTTACATATCCAAATTCGAAGATTTACAGTCGACATACAAATAAAATAGAAGACAAGGCGTTATTTAAAGCGGAGGCTGACAGAAATAGAAGCCAGTGCATGGAAATCTCTGGTTTTTAGCTTCAGTGGACGGGTCATACATAGTACAAATTTGAAGGTTTAGTTTTACGACGTCTCGTCACAAAAGTAGGAGTCTAAGCACATAGTGACGGATAATAAGACATATTCCATGATGACTTGAAACCACGCGTCATATTAGCAGCCCTGGAACAGGAGGGGGCTGCACTAGAGAACAGACAAGAAGCTTTACATGCAGGAGAAAAAGTGTCAGTCAGTGCATTTCTATACAGTTGCAAGCAAGCAGATGCAAGGGTTCGGCAGGTGCTGGAAAGTTTGGGTATTATAGTTCGGTCGGTACCTTGCATGCATATTTGAGACTTTTTGTTTAGACATCAAAGTTGTAGATATTTAGACGTAATATGGAAGCCTGCGTCACTTTGTCTTATTAAGAGTTAAGCTCGCCTATGTACATAACCTATTAAATAAGTTCATGCTATGTATTATTGTGGGTACAATAAAGAATTACAGAATTTGTCCAAGACCATTCAGAAACCTTGTTGGTCATAGTTTTTAGTGGCATGAATTTTTTTAACTTTTAAAGGATTGGATATGCTAGCACTCAAAAAAAACCAAAATGAAGCTTAATTTAGAGCTTACAATAGTAACGAAGAATAAAAACTCAAGCACTATAAATAACTTGTTAATAAACATATCGAATAAACGAGTCTGGGACGTTCTGCGCTAGGCACGAGCCTAAATGCCTGCTTCTTCTGCAACCTAGAATCCAACTTGTAGAAGGCTAATTAGTTCTAAAGTGGACCTAGTTGGCTCTGGCTCTATATTAGTTTATTTCTCTCCAGCTGTGCCGAGCCATGAGACGACCGTCCTGCGCCTGCTCTGGTCCCAGGGGCGAGTCAACTCCGACAACTACGCTTGCTTCCTCCACGTCGAGGAAGGCTAGTTAACTGACTAGTGTAAAGCTACTTGGCTCTATAGTAAAGCTATTTGACTCTTACTCTTAATTACAGCTAATATTTCCTAAGACGACATCCTGCTCCTGCGCCTGCTGTGGTCCAATGGTCGAGCTAGCGCCGGCCGCTACGATTGCCTCCTCCACCCCGAGAAGGCTAGTTGAATCTATACTAGGGTAAAACTAGTTGGATCTATACTAGGGTAAAGCTATTGTCTCTATCTTTAGATTACAGCTAATATCTCACCAGCTGCGCTGAGCCGTAAGAAGACATCCTGCGCCAGCTGTGGTCCAATGGTGGAGCCGGCCGCTACGCTTGCCTCCTCCTCCGGAAGGCTAGTTGGCTCTAGGTATACTAGGGTAAAGCTAGTTGGCTTTATACTGGGTAAAGCTAGTTGGCTTTATACAGGGTAAAGCTAGTTGGCTCTATGGTAAAGCTATTTGGCTATAGCTCTAGATTATAGCTAATATCTCACCAGCTGCGCTGAGCCGTGAGACGACGTCCTGCGCCTGCTCTGGTCCGAGGGGCGAGCCGGCGCCGGCCGCTCCGCTCGCTACGCTTGCCTCCTCCACGCCGGGGAAGAATGGCGACTTGCCTGTGGACAATGAAAACGTATTTTAATAATGATTATTTATGTGCTTAGGTCTTCGATAAAAGGATTTTCACGACGCTAGTTTATCGATACCCCACCTTAACCCGCTCATAATTTGATTGAGAAAATAGATTGAAAGAAGTTCTTTTGGTCCTAATGAGAAAATTCATGCAAGACCGGGTGGTAACGGTGACAAACGGTGACAAACGTTGACAGCCTTAAAGAGAACAAAAGAAATGCTTGGAGGGAAGCGGTACGCGCGCGTCTAGAACCGCACTCACCCTGAAGAAGTCCCTTGTTATGGGATGAAACGTTCTTCCAATACAATCAAGGCTTGTAGTTAACCCGTTTACATCCATCGTATTGGATGCTAAATAGTTAGTGTAAAACCAAGATATCTTTAGTGATTTGCCAGAGCTAGCCTAAAGTAAAGCTAACACTACCTAATATAATAATCGCATACAGCCGGTTTTTCATCCGCTTGCCACATCGTGTGCTTGTCAACAATTTGTCATTTGCTAACAAATTGTCTACCCGGCTCTCGTCAGCGATGTGTTTAGACTCTTGCCAAAAATAACAAGCGGGTGAAAAACAGGCTGTTAGTCATTTAGTCGGTTAAATTAGCATTCACTATAGTGAATGGTCAGTCGTCTCCAGTCATCACTTGAAAGACCTGTCTTTCAGTTTAAAATACCTTCTATAATACAAAGAAAATAGTTAATGACTAAGTGTTACATCATCACGTCACGTTGTTTTTCACCAACATTTCCGCCTGTTATAAAACACAATACAAATAGGCAGAGTCAATGACACTACATTGAATTATATTCGACTAGATTTTGGCAGGGTGCCAGGGAGATATTTAGATGTGCATGTCGTCTTCAAGGCAGACAAATGCACAGCGATGGACCCACTTACAAGAATACCGTGAGGCGAGAAAAAGTGCAACCATCAGTTTTATCAAGGAAGGTACTGAACCTAACGCTTTGGTCTCTTGATCACCACGCAGTACGCTTACTGTCACGTCGAATGCAAGAATAAGAATTAAAAAAAAAACGGAATTATTGATCTAAAGTTTTAATAAGACAAATGAACATTGATTTAAAAAGTCCCGAATTGAATTAAAACATTACTAATTTATGAATAACATAGATGATGCAATTTTGTGACCTAGCCGCGTTTATGTCACTGACCCTTGACCCCGGGGGTCAATAAGGGTCAAAATGCAGGTCACCGCCCCCCCAACCCATCCTGTTCGGGCCACGCTTTTATATCCTCATCCATGCAATCAGAATGCTAGGATACGATGCACCAAGGGTTGAAGAATTTGTTCAATTTTGGTGGAGCCAATGGTTTTGAATCCGAAGAGGACAGAAGAGCGATGTTATATGATCCTCCAATGTAGGTCCTTACATTATTCATTTCAACAATGTGATGTAGATATTAATCTAAACTACAACACTGCATGTTTAAGGCGTATAAATGAAGGCAAAAACACGAAAATTAGGTGTTTTTGAACCCGTTTTCTGACAAAAATATTAACTGTGGAGTTTTGAAATTTATATATTCTGTAACACATATCTTGAAGAAGTGCTTGGCGGTCCCAAATGTTTGCCGTTAATTATAGTTTAGTTGTTATAGTGTTAGTTAGTGTGTGTTTAGTTGCTTCGAACTCACTTTTTATCGGTGTCTCAAATTCGATCAGTACCAAATTCAGTATAGTTCATACTATGTATAATATATATTCACATAGTTCATACCTATTTCTGGGCGGTCCATTATCGTCGAAAAGCAGTTAAAATAACGATATTAAACGTAAAAACGTATTTTTGCCTACAAAATCTGTGATACAAACCTGGCCAGTTACTCGTCACCTAACCGCAGAGGATCGTATTATTTGGTTGATTAGGGCACTACATGGTATGCTGAATCGAAAACAAGCACTCATTGCTGCATATAGGCGCGCGGACAATCCCAAGGTCATTTGCCTTACTATTCGCCTTAAGTGTTCGATTTCCTATTCAATCTTAACCAACACAGTGTAAATGGATCATGATCAGGTTAAGTTAGTCGACAGCTAGACCTATGTTAAGCTCATTAGGCGCTCATTAGCTTGACGCATCCAGCATTAGCCTGCATTCCTCAATCATTATCCCACCTGGTCGGAGGGCGACCTACACTACGCTTGCAGAGTCGTGGTCTCCACTCAAGAACACCTTTACCCGAGCGGTTAGTCGGTTGTTGGTCGGCCCACTGCCACTTCAGTTTGCTAATTCTTAGAGCTTTAAAAATTGATAACAAATATTATTAGGTAACAGAGGTCAGTTTGTATGTGGCAATCTCTGGAACTACTCGTCCAATTCTGAAAATATAATAAAGGGTAGATAGTGTCTATAATAAAAGCCACAGAGCTAAAGATTATTTTTTTCCAAATACCAGCAAACTGGCGGGGAGAGAAGGAATGAAAAAAAAATTAAAGATAGAAGGACTCTACAAATTGCATTTTGAACCAGCGTTTTAGAACAATATTAAGAGATGAAACGTTGGTGTTCTTCCAACACAAATAAGGTTTGTAGTTTACCCGCTTACATCCGTAATAGACAAAGGCCCGTACGCTGCGTAATGTCACGTCGACTGCCCCGTGTGGAGTGGTCGAATAAGATGATGAAATTTTTTAAGATAAATGAACAATGTAAAATATTTATTGATTTTTACCCGACTACCGACAGGGGAGGGTTATTGAAATATGTACTTGGCGCGCGGAGCTCGGAGTGGCAACATCTCTGGTGGGACTCTGCCGTTGTTGCATGGCGCTCTCAGTGTTAAGGTCGAGTATTGTGGTGTCCTGATGATGTCTCGTGGAGAGACGAAACTAGTTGACGTCTTGCTTTAATAGGTATTTTTTCATTTTGTAGTTGGCGTCGTTTTCTTCTACAACGCGGACTACATTTTGTTAGAACTTATCGGAGAAGGTTTTTTCGCGGAATTGTTACTAAATATTTTCATCCTTATATTTTGCAATGGATTTCCGAAAAGTAACGCCTGAATCTATTATTTATTATTTAAATATTTATTGTTATATATATGTATAAGTTATAGTATTAGTTTTACTAACTCGGAATATTGCAACACCCTAAAAGGATTTATAAAGTGTAACACCTTGTAATGGACATGAATGAAATAAATAAATAAATAAAGCTTCTCAACTACCAGCATTATATGTCCAGCATTATCCAAGAAAATCCCTAGTTTTATTATTTTAAGAACACAGACGAAGTGTAAAGCGCAATATACCCCAGACGGGTGAGAAAATGGCCACATCTGACGATCGGAGAATCTTTTCACATTTGACAAGGGTTTAGCACTGTCTATATTGCCAGCTATGCACTTTGTATCACGCTGGAAACCCTAAAGACCGTCTGGGTCCAATGGTGACTAAATACTTCGTAATACAGGGTGGATATTTCGGACGGGGCATTAAAAGGTGCCATAATCGGTGTAGCTCCGACAAATGGTCTTAGGAGACTTTAAAAATTCGTCTTAATCCTCAGATTTTCAAAATAAATAAATAATGCTGGACAATTTACACAGCATTAGCCCCAAGCTGAGCAGAGTTTATGGGTACTAGATAACTGATTGTATACGCTTGCACTGAGTGTCTACAACAAAACTCCAAGTGAGTTGCAAAAACTATCAATGAATAAATTCAAACAAATTGTCAAACATGTCCTTTATAAAAGGCTTACTACAAAATATCAGATTATCTAGACGATAAAAAATCTTGGGACGACTTTTACTCCAACTCGAAAATTAACATTCTAACAAGGTAAAGGTTTCTTGTTCGCTTCTTTACTTTACCTTAAAAAGATTGAAGTGAACAAAAAATCAAAGTGATCACTTTATTTCCTAGTTTTACGTATGTAATTTGTATTTTGTAACGTGTCCAAGTGTCCTGTAAGGTCTAAAGGAAATAAAGCACTTTGATATTTGATATACAAGCCTCAAACAGCCTATAACGGTCCACCGCTGAACACAGGCCTCCCTCTGTTAAGAGCTTTATTTGCTTTTATATCGCCATATATTGGCCTTTTATTCCACCTTATTGGCTGACATAAATAATGCAATACAATACACAGATAGTAAAAACCGGCCAAGTGCGAGTCGGACTCGCGCACGAAGGGTTCCGTACCATTATCAATAAATACGGCACAAAAATCACGTTTGTTGTATGGGAGCCCCCTAAAATATTTATTTTATTCTGGTTAATTTCTAAGAAATTAATAAATCCCAAAAATTTACGATCTCGACGGTTATTCTGGTTTTTAGTATTTGTTGTTATAGCGGCAACAGAAATACCTACATCATCTGTGAAAATTTCAACTGTCTAACTATCACGGTTCATGAGATACAGCCTGGTGACAGACGGACCGACGGACAGCGAAGTCTTAGTAATAAGGTCCCGTTTTTACCCTTTGGGTCCGGATCCCTAAAAACGACCAGAACACACGGAACAAATATCTGCAGATCGTACATACATTCGTCCCGAGGCGGGAATCGAACCCACAACCTACTGCATCGCAGGCGGTCGCCCACCGCGCCACAGAGGTCGAAAAACGATCTACGTACATTACATTTGAGCATTTGTCTGTGTCGGGAATCGAACCTATAACGTGCGTATGGCCTTGGTATCGGGCCGTGACCAACCCGAATCTTGTGGGTTAATGACCTTGTTTACTTCTTGTTAAAGGTGACAAAAAATTAAAATCGTGATGTTTTATTACTAACCACAGTCGGTAGAGCCACGGTAATGTTATCTATACAGTATTGTAACTCGGCCCTGTCCTTGAAATAACTACCTACCAAAACAAAATAAAAGCACGCGATAGGGCCCGCCCGCCTGCAGTATTTTAATTTCATCTAGGTACCTACCTACTTGAATTTCTTTCTAGTTTTGTGATTAGGTATATATTTTAATACATATAAAATAAATGATAATAAAACCGGCCAAGTGCGAGTCCGACTCGCGCACGAAGGGTTTCGTACCAGTATCTATAAAATCAGCAAAAAAAAAAAGTTTGTTGTATCGAAGCCCCCCTTTAATATTTGTTTTATTTTAATTTTATTATTTATTTCTAAGCTGAATATAAAACTAAGTACCTTATTTGAATAAAAATTCTCAAATTGCACGCTTACTGCTTACAACATTTTTTACCTATATTGAAAAGAAAAATCAATAACTTATCATTCGTAATGACAATTCTGTCAAACAAAAAAAAACATTCAAATTAGATAAAAAATAGTTTCATACCAAAAAGTTCGTTCGTCACTGCGCTGCGGCGCGCGGCGCATCCCCGACTGGTTGTACCTACCGCGATCCCGCCCTCACATGAGGTGACAGTTGTGACTCATGTTCCGGCCGTTTGTATGAAGACAGAATACTGTATAGATAACATTACCGTGGTAGAGCTGTCTCAGTTTCAAGTCTTTATTTGATAACCTTAAATATTCCAAGGTTTTGTATTATAGTGCGTAAACCCTCTGGGTAATCTCTAAGAAATTTAAAGTTTTTGGATAACTGTAATGTTTCCCCTACATTACACATCCCACACTACCTACCTTTCATTACACCCAGTTTATTAAGTTTAGAATTGTTATGATCTACCTAAGGGCTTCATTACGGATGTAAGCGCGTTAACTACGAACCTTATTTGTGTTGGAAGAACACAAACTCACCAACATATACGTGCCGTAAAGAATGTGGACACCAATAGCTCGGCTGTGGTAGAACACTGTATTGAGGAAGGCCCATCGCATTATGTTCGTTTCGATAAAGTCCGTGTCTTGAGTAGGGAAAAGTTCTATGTTCCCCGCAAGATACGCGAGGCGATAGAGATTGGACGGCGGCCTAACTTCAATAGAGACAGAGGTTGGATCCTACCACCGTCCGCCGTCCGGGAAGCCGTGTCTACATGTGAAGTCGGATAACAGTATAGAGCCGAGCGTAGAATATTGTTAGTTCTAGTAGTACTAGTATTAGTGTATCCAGATGATACAAACTCCCGACACACTGATATCTCCGCGAGATGTTTCTCATCCTCGGCATCATCAACAAGCAGCGCGCGTAATAAATCGGGAATAAAACTTATTTAGGACCATCCGGGATCATTTTCTATGCAAAATCAAAACAATCATCCAAATCGATCAACAATTGACGAACAAATCGGCAAACACAAAAATAACATACAACCGATCAGAAAACCACCTTTTTTCGAAGTCGGTTAAAAATGGAGCCTTATTTTTTTCCTTATCGGCACTGTCTCGTCTTACAGAGCAGCCTTAAGATGGAGAATACCTCTTTCATTCATAAAATACTCCTGACCATCAGAATTCGTTACACTTTGGCTATGCCTGTCAATCATGACGAGTGCCAAAGATTTTGACAGTAAAGTACAGTTGACAGAAAACAAAATAGTTAAATTGAGCTCATGGGTCAAAAATCTGCTTATCAACAGTTGCGGTTGCTTAAATATCAATTCGAAAAAGGTCCGAATAACCTTCAAATCACTTGGTAGTAAAAAAAATATGTTTTGACCATTGAAGTATAGTAAAAAAAATGTTTTTCACTCACTCTTTCTATACGGGAACCTCGGTCCTCTGATAAAAGGCGTCACCAATGGAATAGTGTGCACCGACATAATATCACACGCGGAAAATCGAAAAATCACGTTTTCTTGATTTTTTTTCGAAACGCGCTACCTCCAATTACGCGAAGGAAAACTCGAATGAAAAATAATGGACAATCGTTTTCGAAATACGATTTCTTTTTTCAAAAATCGAGTCTGCCATGGCGGTTTTATGTCAGTGGTATGAAAACTTTTTTGAAAGATACCAAAAAGTTTCTGTTGTCAAGCCACAGTGTAGAGTCGTGTCAGTAGGTCATTAAAAAAGGTACCTAATACAATTTGAATTTAATTAAATATACTTACAGCAAAACAATAATTATTCTTTGATGTGTAGGTACCAAAAGGTACTCACTGAAACCAAAACTGATAGGTACCGCGTTTCATTTTTAAAAAAGTTTTATGTAAGTGCTATTTTTTAGTTGATTATTTGTAAATTTTTAGGGTTCCGTACCCAATGGGTAAAAACGGGACCCTATTACTAAGACTTCGCTGTCCGTCTGTCACCAGGCTGTATCTCATGAACCGTGATAGTTAAACAGTTGAAATTTTCACAGATGATGTATTTCTGTTGCCGCTATAACAACAAATGCTAAAAATCAGAATAAAATAAATATTTAAGGGGGCTCCCTTACAACAAACGTGATTTTTTTGCAGTTTTTATTGATTATGTTACGGAACCCTTCATGCGCGAGTCTGTCTCGCACTTGGCCGGCTTTATTCAACCAGTACAGAAAAAAAATGTTCCGCTATTGAAATGAACTTCATATTGAAAATCAAGTCGATAATAAATAAGTATTCCTCAAATAATAGCACCATTAATTTCCAGAAACGTTCAATGTTTAGGTACAATGTTTCTAAACTATATTATGTAAGCACTTTGATAAAAATTAATTCAATTTAAATGCACCATAAAGTAACTGGGTGAAAAAGAGTTTGGTTTAATTACATTTTATAATTATTATCCGACATAACAACTAAATATTTACATTACATTCAAAACAGAAAAATTAAACATCTTTGAAAGTCGTTCACATTATGTTAATGTATTATAGCCGTGAGAAAAAGTATACTCTGAGTTACTTTGATTAAGACTTGAAGTAAGGCCATTCAAAATAATTATTCGTACCTAAAAAAACGACATTTGCTTATTATTTGACATCTTACCGATTTTGAGTTTCTCCATTGATATCTCGGTCGCACCTTTAGTGGCACCAATAAGAAAGAAGTTGAAGTTGAACGGTGAAATATCCATCCACTTGTTTGTTCTCAAAGAAATGTGTGTGTATGTTTGTTGTGGTTTTGTGAACTTTGTTTTTCCTTGATGTCATTGTATTATTGTATTTTCTAGCACTTAGTTTAATTTTGCACGCCTTGGCGAGGCAGAATGTATAGGGTAAACTACATAATCATAAGACGTCATGTACAAATAAACGATTAAGATTATTATTATTAATATTTAACCTACTAGTTTAGTGAAGAGAGTTCGACATTAACTGAAGGTCGCTAGTTCAAACCCTGTAGCCCAAAGTTTTTTCAGATCTGAAACTTGGATTTGGCTCCGTTAACTACGACCTTGACATAAGGTTCAGAATGCCTTGAACCTGTATTTGGCTGGCCTGCCAATGCTACGCTGCGGCGCAGTGCTTGTGCCAGTAATGGCGCAATGTTCGAACGTCAGAGTGCTTTGTTCAAAGTGAAGTTAGCGCAATGAAGTGTAAAGTTGACCTACTGTAGTGTTCTTACACTAGGTTATTAGGTAAATTGGTTCCACACTTTGACAAGATGTCCAATTTTATAAAACAGTAGGAAGCTTCGAGTATAAAAAGTCTACAAAAACTCTATGGTAGGGAGCCTGAAAAAAGCATAGAGCTAGAAAATTTGGAAAATTGTCACAAAAAGAGCAACGAAATCATAGACTTAGAATTTTCACTACGGAAATGCACCTTGCATTTCTTATTGACCATAGTCGACCGATGTGGCGTGGCGGGAGAAGATCCACCTGTTACGCAGGAGGTCGCAGGTTCGATTTCCGCCTTAGGACAAATATATGTACGATTTGCAAAGATTTGTTCATGGTGTTTTGGTCTTTTTATATGTATATTAAAAAATATCTATCTATGTATTGTATTATATTAGGTATATCAGTTATCTAGTACGCATAACACAAGCTCTGCTTAGCTTGGGGCTAGATAATGCTGTGTGAATTGTCCAGCATTATTAGGATGTGATCTGCAACTATCGAGTTAGAATAGGATTTTAACTCGTTGCCTGTAACCTATAAAAGTTATAATGAACTATGTATGAACAGGATATCAGGATATATCCCGTGGTATCCAAAAATGCGCCTCATGCATCTGTCCCCCTCGACTAAATCGTAGGAAGTCGTTCATTGGACGCGGCCTCGAGCACTATTAGTTTATTACACTGTACCTATTCATAACTAGGTACTAGTTATTAACTCATAAGCATCATTTCAGCGGATAGACGTCCACTGCTGGACATGGGGCTCCCACCAGCAATTGTATAGGATGCCAAGTGACATGTGTACTAAGCCGAAATGGGGTGAAATTGAATGAAATTGATTGATTAATGAAATTGAATCTTTTAAGATGTAGGTAATATTATTGTTTTTTTTTTAAATTAATACTAGCAGCGCCTCGCGGTTTCACCCGCGTAGTTCCCGTTCCCGTAGGAATTTCGGGATACAAAGTAGCCTATGTCCTATTCCAGACTGTAATCTATCTCTGTGCCAAATTTCATCCAGATCCGTTTTGCCGTTCTGGCCTGATTAAGGAACAAACATCCATCCATCTATTTATCCATCCATCCATCTAAACTTTCACGTTTATAATATTAGTGAGATTGTTATAAGTAACAGTAAGTTAAATCATTAGCGCTAACATCATACTTTAAGTAAGAATGTTTTACGACAAGACCTGTAACTATGTTGCCAATAAAAATCTGAATCTGAATCTGGTGATTTTGACTGAATCACCCCCTTTCGGAGATTCAGTCAGAATCACCCCCTTTTTCAATTCTGTTTCGAGGTCTTAATTCTTAATTTTGGTATTGGTAATGGGTACACCCCGCAATTCAATAATCGTTCGTTAGAGAGGTTTTATTTGAAACTCAACTTAAAAACAGCTCTGCCCTGAATTAATAGAAGATATGAGAGTGAAAGATCGGTCTTAAGTAACTCGTTGGGTTCCAGGCACAGATGTTTATTCAATTAGTATCAGAGGTGACTGAATTTTTTTTTAGAATTTAGACTTGGCGCCTTCACGAACGTGTTTGTGATGATGGGCAGGACCTGCAGTTCACGTATTGTCACTAATTTACCAATAACCCTGTATAAACTTACTAGTAAATTGTTTTGAAGTTCTCGTAGAAATAAAAAGGAGTGTCGATTCTTACAAATACAAATACAAAATACTTTATTGCACAAAAGTTGTACATAGGCGAGCATAATGCTAAATAGCATTCTCTACCAGCTAACCTTAGGGTAGTGTGGACAACAATTATAGTAGGAAGTGCTATATTAAAGAATTACTTACTTCTTATACCTACATCAGTATTACCTTTTGTTCAATCGAACTGAGTTGTAGTGGTCTATTCTTACGTTACGTTATCTAAAACCTACACACCACTGACAACAATAGGTACATTCTAACCAATGACAAGATATTGATTTTCCCGTCGGCACGCCTCGACCTACAAACCGGGTCACGTACCGGTGTTGCCAGCTACAGGAGGCTAACAGCTGAGTTTTTAAAAATAATATAGTACCTAGTAGGTATAATAAAAAAACTCGACAACTCGTTACAAAAAATAACAAACAATTAAAAGTGATGTAGGTAATGATTAATTCGACACTGATTGATACAGACACATTAGCCACCGGCTGCTCGTCTAACAATAAATAAATAATGTATCAAGTATATCAAGTCATCAAAATATTGGATAGCTTAAAACTCAAATAATGGTAATAGTATGTATCCGTTATAAATGACTTTTGTATAAGTCATATAGTACCCAACAACTCAAAATTCAAAGTGCTTCCAACTAAGCTACGTGATCTTTAAAGCTAAAAACCTTAGAATCAAGCAACGGCAAAACCTCTCGTCAAACGAACTAAATGTAAATTTGGTCTTTGAGCAGAATTGGATAACTTCATTGTTTCCTCTGTAGGCGGCGCTGACGGCGTAAGTGCCGAAAGAACTCCCAAAGATTTACACCTCGGCGAGATAAGATCACGTAGCTTAGTTGGAAAAAGAGCAACCCTGCGCTGAAGGGGAAGGTGCGGGTTTGAATCCCGTCGAGATCGTAAATTTTTGGGATTTATTAATTTCTTAGAATTTATTTATTGTCAATTTTTGCAACTCACTTGGGGTTTTGTCGTAGAAGCGTATACGACAACAACAAAAAGTTGAGCTTTAGCTTGGAGATAGATGATGATGTGTGAATTGTCCACCATTATTAATATATGTAATTAATTATTTATACTACATGACATAGGCGAAAGTTGGTGTTGTTAAGAAAATGTTTGTATAAAAACGTTAAAACTAGGCACTGAATGGATCGTAACGACCGAAATCGAAATGACAGTGACAGTTCGTTTGAATATTTCTAATACAGCTAGATTTTGCGAAAGATCCTCGCAATCCGCTGGCAACACCACATCCCTTACTTATGTCACGTGGCTGGGGCAGCAGAAATAGGTTAAAAATTTCTCACTGGCCGAATTTTAGCCCTCGGGTGCTCTTGAACACCTCTTCGAAGAGACTTACCCCTCTTTACTGGCCTTCGATCCCTCTTGCCTTTATTCAAGTTGGTGAAAATGGGATTTGGTTCGCAAAATACTTGCTTTGAGAAATCAGGTATAAATCGCGTAGATAAAGTTTTGAATTGAAAACGTCAGCCTTTCTCATGCTGTCCCACTTAGATCATCTTTTAAGCGGGACAGCAAGAAAGAGGCGGTTGTTTTCAGCCCCAATCCTAATCTACGCGACATATAATGCCGGGTACAGACCAAGCGAACAAAAGCGAGCGAAGGCTAACCACCGAACGCGATTGAACCAGTGTGGACGTCATGGCGAAAGCAAGCGAGCCCAAATGAGGGCCTTCGTTCGCCTTCGGCTGTGCTCCGCCGACTGTTTCACATGTGTTCGTGTGGTGTGGATACAACAGCGAAAGCGAGTGAACGTTCGTCATCGATCGTCGAATCCCACTCGTTAGGCTGTGTCCTACGTGGGCGAATCAACGCGAACGCGAAGCGGCGCGGCGCGGCGCGAAAACAACAAACATTCGAAACCTATTGAAGTGGCCTACGTGACCAAACGCACGTGGGGTGCGGTGCGGAGCGGCGCGAAATGAAGCGAACGCGATCAGTTGGCTTGATATTTTCGCGCGAAGTGGACGCGTCGGCCATATTTTTTTCAAGCAAAAATTGTAATGTCGGAAGTAGAACATCTTATTATTGCTATCCAAGAACATCCTACATTATGGGACAAAAGGAATAAAAGTTACCACAACCGTTTATTATTATTATTAGTTCCACTTCTCTGCTTTATACACTTCTTCAATATCTCATATTTAAGATATGAATTTTCCAACAACATTAGCTTCCGTCCGTCCATGGCAAATGATTAATGCTAACTGAACTGAACGGCGGCGGAGGGCGCGGAGGGGACGGTTCGCGCGCACGTAGGACAGAGTAGCCGCATCGCTCCGCACCGCATTAAATTCGCATCGGATCGTTTCGCAATCGCGTTCGCGTTGATTCGCCCACGTAGGACACGGCGTAAGCCTTCGCTCGCTTTTGTTCGCTTGGTCGGTACCCGGCATAAGACGTCACGTCATAATGACGAAATATTCAAATTCAAAAGGTGCCAGAAAATACTAACTTAGCGACTCAAACATCAAAGTGCTTTGTTTCCTTTAGACCTTATAGGACTCTTGGACACGTCACAAAAACTCAGATTACATAAGTAAAACTAGGAAATAAAGTGATCACTTTGATCTTCTGTTCACTTCAACCTTTTTAAGGTAAAGTAAAGAAGCGAATATGAAACCTTTACCTTGTTAGTTTTCGAGTTGGAGCAAAAGTCGTCCCAAGCTTTTTATCATCTTGATAATCTGATATTTTGTAGTTAGCTAGTTAGCAAAGGACATGTTTGACTTATAGATTACTAGCAACGCCTCGCGTTTCACCCGCGTAGTTCCCGTTCCCGTAGGAATTCCGGGATAAAAAGTAGCCTATGTTCTATTCCAGACTATAATCTATCTCTGTGCCAAATTTCATCCAGATCCGTCCAGCCGTTCTGGCGTGATAAAGGAACAAACATCCATCCATCTAAACTTTCACGTATAATATTAGTCAGAAGTAAGATTTATAGGGTTATCGTGTACCTACCTTTTGTTTTGTTGGTTCCTTTTTGGGGAAAAGTCAAACATTTTTATATAATTATGTCAAGCATGTCCTTTGTAAAAAGGCTTACTAAAAAATATCAGGATTATCTTGAGGATAAAAAACACTATAAATAATTTTTAATTAATAGCTATTTGTTATACAAGAGTGCAAAGTTGCTTTTTAACCGCGTGCTCAATTTTGTAACCAAGCGAAGGATTCTAAAATTATTGAAAAAAAAAAACAAAAATCTTGAGCATTAGCGAGGGAATCAAAAGAGCACGACGTAAAAAATCTTTGCACTCGAGTGCAACACGTAACTTTTCATCCCAACTCAGCAAGGAAAGAGTATTTTTGCTCTTCGATATCTTAGTGTCAAAGCCGTTTTTATGGGTTTATAAATCGGCTCTTACACGCAGATATCGAAGAGCAAAAATACTCTTTCCAAGATGGGGGGATGAAAAGATTATATATATTTAATATCAAATTATAACAAGCCGATGAAAAACCGGCTATAACAGTCGATTTTTCGAACGCTTGTTAATTTTGACAATAGTTTAAACATTTTGTTAGGACAGCTAACCCTATCTTGGTTACTCCACACACTAGAGGTAAACAAAAAGTTTAAACTATTGTCAAAAATATCAAACCTTCGAAAAACCAGCTGTTAGCTAAAAAGTACCTACATTCTAAGGTTTTTTTTTGTTATAGTGCTTACCCGCACTTTGGGTATCTCTAAGAAATGAAATAAGTTCCCAAAAATTTCCGGTTTCGGCGGGACTCGAACCCACCGGCGCTATAGTCCGTAAGAGGTCCCAAAGATTTTCAGTTGAACCGACTAAGGGTTTCGTGGCTTAGTTGGTTAGAGCATCCGTACTGAGGGTGGGGCGCGGGTTCGAGTCTCGCCGAAACCGGAATTTTTTGGGAACTTATTTCATTTCATATGTACCTACATATATTATAGCTACTAAAGTAACCATTGTAGAAAAGTTTACAAGAAATATCTTGGATTACAAAGCCGAGTATCTAAAGGCAGGTACATGTTGAATATGCATCCCGTGCGACCTCGTTGTGTGTCGACCCAGATACAGCGCTTCCAGTGACAACATGCAATCATCCGAACAGAGGAACGGAGGCTCTGAACATCATTATCATCATCATCAGCCTATATCAGTCCACTGCTGGACATAGGCCTCCCCTAATGAGCGGCATAGCGCCCCGTCTTCAGCTTACCGCATCCAGCATCTGACTGCAGTCTTTCATCGTCATCCCAGCTGGTCGGTGGGCGTCCTACACTACGTGTGCCTACGATCATCAGAAAATCTGGTTTTGAATATGCCACCTCACAAAACCAGTTTCTACGACAAATCCGTCTCCATCCAGGCCATAAGGTTGTGGAATGCACTACCAGAATCTATTAGAAAAACAGTATCCTTACCAGTTTTAAAATATCGCGTCAAGGAATTTTTCCTGTCAGAATAGTGAATATTGGTACTTACATAATATTTATTTATATTATAAATATTTTATGTGTATATCTAGTTTATGTGTTTATTATTTTATCTTTAGTACACCCCCTGCCTTTCTTAAATTCACAAAATTCTTTCCATCCAAAGGTTGCCTGGAAAGGAAAGGCGGCCCATCGTAGGTACTTGTGTCATGTAATGTCTTTTTGTAATGTTCTTTTTCTGGTGTACAATGTGAAAAAAAGGTGTTTTTTTTATGCCTTGCCACCTCATTCAAGAACTCGTTTAGGTTGAGGTTTGATTTTTTTGTATATTTTTTGATCGAAATTTAAGAATTTAAGTTTGAACGAATCTTGCCTTGTCAATCACGCCAGAACGGCAAAAGGGATCAGTGTGAAATTTTGCAGAGATAGATCTACCTATCTCTCTGCAAAATTTCACCGTGATCCGTAAATTCCAGGATAAAAAGTAGGCTATACTATTTGAGTCTTTGATCATAGGCTCGAATAGCACATAAACATACTTTTTATCCCGTAATTCCCACGGGAACGGAAATTAGCGTGAAACCGCGAGGCGCTGCTAGTCATCTATGTCTTGTACTGGATAAGCACTATCGTTGGTAAATAATATCATCAGGGGAGGCAAATGTCCAGCTGTGGACTAATATAGGCTGATGATGATGACGACGTGCTGACACCTCCTGCACCTACTTGGTTATAATCCTTTTTGCTCAGCACCTTGCGCTATTCTGAGTTAATCCAATTTGCAATTAGGTTGCATTCTAGCACGTGATGTACTACCTACTGTTTTATGTCCAGTTGTGGGTAAGAAGCTACGTATCCTTTACTAGCCGTTTGGTGCCGGCTTAGAATGAGCACCACTCCAACTCTTCCCGTGGGTGTCGTAAGCGACTAAGGGACATACACCGGGGGGCTGGCAGCAGCGCCTCTTGCAGAATAGGTCTACCACCGAACTGCGATCCCCAACCCGCATGCCCAGCGTGGGGATTATGGACATTACCCGCCATGATACATAATACAATACAATACATATATAGATAAATAAAATAAATAAATAAATAATGCTGGACAATTCACACAGCATTATCTAGCCCCAAGCTAAGCAGAGCTTGTGTTATGGGTACCAGATAACTGATATACATAATACAATATAATACATAGATAGATATTTTTTATTATACATAGAAAACGACCAGAACACCCGTAACAAATATTTACAGATCGTACAAATATTTGCCTCGAGGCGGGAATCGAACCTGCAAAGCCCTGCGTCGAAGGAAATTAAAAAAAATCGTCTTCGGAATTCAGAGAAGCTGTATAATTCCTATTTTTTAAGAAATATATTTTAATTAATGTTTCGTTTTCTCATTCTGTGACATCTTTGGCCCATTTGGCTTGTTTTGTTCTTAGGATATGACCAACCCACTTCCATTTCAGTTTTTTTACTGTGTATGTTACGTCTGTTATTTTTGTTTTGTTTCTTATAAACTTTAATGTTTTCTTATCTCTTTTCTTTATATTTAGCATGCTCCTCTCTAAGCTATGTTGACAAACTTCCATTTTGTTGATGTTTTCTTTGGTGAGATGTCACAGAATGGTACCCTAGAGAAGGAAAAAGAGCAAGGGGAAGACCATTTTTACGATGGGAGGATGACCTCAAATCAACAGCGGGCACACATTGGAGGAGAAAAACTCATGACCGACTGTTATGGAAGAATCTGGGGGAGGCCTATGCTGAAAGGCATAACAATCTAGATACTGAATAACTACAATTTCCACACCGATGTCTTAACAAAGTATATTGTACCTAAATTAGAAATTATTTATTTTTAAGGTTGTTAAATAAAGGCTTTTTGAATTGAATTTGAATTGAATGTTTCGTTTTACTACAAAACTTATGTCAAAAATCAAAGATATTATTTTAAAAGTCACCATTTTGACCTGCTCCTGTCAATCTCAAGGACGTTTTTGCGCATGTGTCGATCGAGGTCATTGACATGCGCTCGAAATAGTAAAAAAGTAATCAGTCATTAGGTTAACAAGATAAAGTTAAAAACTACAACCCGACTACGTGAAAGTTATAAAAGTTTGAAACATTTACATTGACACAATAGAATGACGTATCGGTCATAATATTTGATAGGCATAGAGTTGAAAATGAAAATAGGTCGTAGGTATTGTAATTTTTCTCTATGGGGCCTGCAGCCTGCGGCTACCTAAACTTTAATACGCGTTTTGAAGGCTTATTCGGGGTCGGAGCCCTAAATCCTATAGCCTATAACCATCGGGGTATTGAGACGAATCAATCGATACATAATTTGTTTAAATCGAACCAGTAGTTTCAGCGCTACGTGGGAACAAAGAAATCGGCCACATACATACAAACATACAAATATACAAACATACAAACATACAAACATAGGGTGCTAACCTCATAACCCTCCCCTGTTGGTAGTCGGGTAAAAATAGTAGGTAGGTACATCGATCTTTTATCCTAGCTTATCCTTATTCTGTCAGGGCGAAAGTTTATTTATTTATTTACAAAAGGGCATCCTACGTGAAAATCACATGAAGGCTAAATATTACACTACAAAATCTTATAATCTATGTTTCACACTTATGGGACGCCGCAGCGTGCACAAAATTTTTACTCAACTTAACAACTTATCATATAAAACACAAGTTTGGGATATAATGTTTGTTATTTACTCGTAGTCGTAGGTGTGTAATTTTATCGCTGAAGCTACACGCCTTAGACTTCTGAAAAACTCCTTGGCCGGACCTTATTGGACTTCGACAGTTGGCAAAGAGTTCAAACCTCTTTGCACTCTTTGCTTAGAGATTTAGAACATGCCAGCAGCACGTTTTTACTCTATGGTTTGAAGATTTTTGTGAGAAAATGGGGCTGCGAGTCCATACACAGTTTATTTATTTATATTCATCTATGCCCATACCTACATTCTGTAACTTTGCTTGGCTTTGTGGATTTATTTCATATTTTTTCATATTTCATTTATTTTTTCTTGCATGTAGGTACAGTCAGCTGCGAAAATATGTATACACTCCCATGTTTTGAAATTTTACTGAATAGTAAGTGTATAGTCATTGTGATAATTTATATATCGTATTCTGACAAGAACGATGACTACTAATTATGAAAAATATGTGCGTAGACTTTTACATGATAAGTTCCGAGTTAAATAAAAGTGAAAGCTTGGAAGTGTATACATATCTGAGCACCTGACTGTACATTCCATTTAAGAATCACTTAAGTATATTTTATTCGGACTTTACAGGACATTCAATTTTGACAAAATCACTAGGTACATACTGGACTTATGAGCGCTTTTCTTTATAATTCTTGGACACTGAACCTGCTAAAAATATGGCTTTGACTTGCGGTCAGAAAGACAAGCTGAATAATAAACGATAATTAAGAGTATCGGTTTCCATTTGACAAAAACTCGACAGATTTGAAATCATATTTAAATTCTACAGCAGTAGCTAATGCATAGGTCAGTTCATATTAGGTCAGCCTGCAGCCTTCTCCTGTCCCAGTTTAGGTTGCCATGGCAACGGCGGCCATATTGCCGTCGCCATGGTTACGCGCATGCGCTACCAGTTCCTGATAAGGTGTGGTGTGATAAGGGTTAGCCAATAGTATCCATCTGCAAAATGGCTGAAAACGGAACGTCATTATGTTCGATTCTCAGGGCGTATTTTTTTTTAAAGGAAACCCCTGTAAAACTGAGTTTTCTATTATTTCAGTAACTTCTTGCCTTTCCTATCTCAAGAAGTGTTTTGAATTCCCTTTTTCTCTTTGAGTTCCTCTGAAACCCTCAATTTAAAAGGTCCACTGCCCACACTACCAGTTTCTACGATATAGGTACCTTTTACTGTACAAACGACCCGTTTATAGAATGCTCTCCCCATGGACATCAGACGCGCCAAATCACTCCGTATCTTTAAAAAACTGCTTCATCAGAATTTATCTATCGTCGTAGTCTTTTTGTTAGCTTTTGGTTTTTTGAATATTGGTAAAATAAAATAAAACAAGTCTCGCTTTGGCGGGATATTAACTTTTTGTGGTTTTATATTTTTTCTGTGTTTTACAAAGAATAGAACTAACGGAAAAGTATGCCACAAATCGAAAAGCTATTTTATATGAATCCATTATAAAACCAACTTTGATTAAATTGGTAAAATATTGATTTTTATCCCAAAATATATAATTTATTTTCCCAAAAATCCCAATAAACCAAAGTTAGTTTGGTCATTCATAACTTATAAGAAAATGGCTTTCGATTTGCGGCAAATTACATTTCCGTTAGTTCTATTCTTCGTGGAACGCAAGTAAATTTGGTATAAGCGCCCTTTTTTAAGTCTGTTTTTTTATTTCTTAAGTAGATCCCTATTTAAGTATTTTCTATAGAAACTTTAAGTTTTATAAAATAAAGTTTCGCGTTTTGGAATGTATGGAATTATTTAAGTCAAGTTTTGAATAAATAAATAAATAAAAATCTCGTTAGTTGATCTCATGTCTGCACAGGTTAGTAAGAGAAATGGTTGTAACAGATCTGGACCGCTCCACTGCCGCACAAAAATGTCGTAATTTTTTATGTATTCTTTATTGACGGCATCACATAACAAACAGCTCGCGGACCACTCGCTTGAAGTTCATATTTAAATGCTTTTATTTGTCCTGTGCGGTAGCGGTGCTGGACGTCCGTATTGAGTCTGAGAGTTAGTTAAATAAGGTAAACTCACCGTAATACGCCACGTTGCTCATCATGTGTTCGTTTATCATTTTTATTAAATTATCACAACACTTTTAGCACATTATTAGCATTCACTACTGAAAATAACGGATATAACCTGCATACTTGAACAATGGGATTGAAAAAGACTTCATCTGTCAGGCTGTCCTGCTCAGATTGAATGCGAACTGAGCGGGACTGCATGAGAGATGACGTCTTTCTCAATCTAAGGTGGGTGCGAATCTCTAAGCTCTCATACAAATGCACTTAGCGTTTCATTTTGAAACTACATCCTTTATTGCAATGAAGAATTTTCCGTACATAATCGATAATAAGAAATAACTAGATACTTATTAGGTAGTTTTTCATAATAAAAAAAAAACAAAAACAGCCATAAATCGTTTAGACGCACATTGACTAATACGCATATCTAATGACCAATGAAAAAAGCATCATGAATACGCAAAATGATCAATTGCAAAATGACCAATACGTGACATGACCAATGGAAATAACATCATGAATAAATATAATAATAATGAATGATTTAAAAATTCATTTCAATTCTAATTCAAGTGATTTTATTACTCTCGCTCTCATTTATTGATGATTTTGTTTTTTGAAAAACTAAAACGGTTGCACCGTTTTAGTTTTACATTGCTACTTTTTATTTAATTATGTATACAAAATTTTATTAAAATCGAAGACGTAGTTTCCAAATGAATGGGAAGGTACAGTCAGCTGCTCAGATATGTATACACTCCCAAGTTTTCATTTTTATTTTACTCTGAACTTCTCAAATAAAAGTCGATGCACATATTCTACGTACAAAGTAGTCATCGTACTTGTCAAAATGCGGTATAATAAATTATCAAAATCACCATACCATTACCACTTACTATTCAGTCAAATTGAAAACATGGCAGTGTATACATATTTTCGCAGCTGACTGTACGTTTGTATGGGGGCTTATAAGTTCGCATCCGCCGTACGCATGTTATAAATAAGTTGTGGTAGAAAAAAAGTGGAAAAGGACAAAACAGTTCAGGAAACTCGATTAGGTAGGTAGAGTAAGTGAAACAAAATCAGGTCGGCAACATACATAAAAGAATACCTACAGCGGAATATAGAACCTTCTCTTTTCTTCGAAGTCGGTTAAAATGTTAAGTAATAGGTCACTTCAAGAGTCTTACAAGAGCTTAAGAAGTCCCTGAACCTCTAAGCTCCCATACAAACGTAGTTTTCGATTCATTTGCAAACTACGTCCCCGATTTTAATGAAATTTTGCATACGTAATCGGATAAGTAATAGCTATGTTTGTATCGTTTTAGTTTTTCAAAATACTTTATCATCATAAAGATGAAAGAGATTCATTTTTATCAATTTTCAAGCGATTTTATTACTTTCGCTCTAATTTAATGATGATTGTGTATTTTGAAAATGTAAAAAAAAACAAACATCGCTATTTCTTATCCGATTTTGTATGCAAAAGTTTGTTACGATCGAGGACGTAGTTTGCAAATGAATCGAATAGTACGTTTGTATGGGAACTTAGAGGTTCAGTCCCTAATAAATATAAAGAAGTGAAAAAAAAGTTGTATTTTTTTTAGTAGTACTATAGAATCTAATTGAAACACTTCAAAAATGGGAGTAAAAAAAAACACTAAAAATACCCATAAAAAAGTCAGCCGAACAGATATACTTTTTTATAAGTCGATTAAAAATACATTTATGAATCTGTAAAAATGCACATTAGTTGCATCAGGATGATAATAAATTATATTCACATGTTAGTATTTATTTATTCATACTAAATACTAAAAGTTAGCCTTGAGCTCAATAATTTCGTCATATCTGTTTGATTGAGTCTTCAATATCAGAAAGAATGCATGATGAATTGATGACTGACTTGAGAAACTACTCCGAGAGGTTTTAAACTTCTTCTCAATACAAAATAAATCTTATTTCTGCAAAAAAGTTGGATTTTATTGGAAAAATACTATAAAATACCATCAAAATTGTAATTTAAATTTTGCTTCAAAGCGCTACTATTTCCCATTCATCCGAGCAAAAGAAATAACGTAAACAAAGAATCAAATGGCTCTCAAACTTTTTTCGCAATATAGTATGCATTTTTGGATTTGCCTATATCTTTTTATTAGCAAGTACTTATGAAATAAAATCTTTACCTCTTGAAAATATTAGTATAGGTAGCCGTGTCGTGCCGGCTTAGAATTTTCACCACTCCAACTCTTCCCGTGGGTGTCGTAAGCGACTAAGGGACATACACCGGAGGGCGGGCAGCAGCACCTCTTGCAGAATAGATCTACCACCGAACTGCGATCTCCAACCCGCATGCCCAGCGTGGGGATTATGAGCATTACCCCCCAGGAGATAAAAACCAATAAGTCTATTATTAGTGGGAGGCCTGCGTCCAGCAGTGGACTAATAAAGGCTGCTGAGGATGAGGAAAGATAGGTAGGATATTTTAGGAATTGAACTAAATAAACGTAACAATGAACTGACGGGACTTCTTACGACTTAAGCGTCGTATTAGCGTCGAAGGTGAGGCGCGGGTTCGAATCCTGCCGAAATCGAAAATTTTTGGGATATTATTAAAAAGTTTTCGTAGAAGATTTACCCAGTGCGAGTAACACTATAAAGCAAAAAGTATTAACAAATAATATTATTATTTAGTTAATCACTAAAATCTGTATTTGATGATAAGGAACTTTCTCCCAGTTCAATTATAAAACGTTGTTCATTATTATTTAGTAGGGTTATAAATGCAACGAAAGTTTGAATATCCTTGTATTTTTAGGTTATTTTTAGTGTAATCATCATGGTGTCATTTCGTAGTCCGTGACTTGAAAGTTTGTTCTATAAAAAACCTTTTGTCAGACCTTTACCACAGTTATTATGTGCCTTTATATAACATATTGTGACGGGATGACGTCACAACTCAGTGTTCTCTGAATGGTGTACAACGATTATCAGGGAGACGCCTGCGACCAGCAGTGGACTAATATAGGCTGTTGTGGTACGGGGAGATGATAAGCTGCTGCCCACGGCTTTGTCCCCGGGATCCTATTTATCTCCCTGCAAATTTCATTAAGATCCGTTCAGCCGCTTAGGCGGGAAAAGATAACAGACAGACAGACAGAGTTATTTTCTAATTTATAGTATTACTATGGATTTATATATAGAAGTGATACAAAACTGAGGAACGTTATAGAGGTCATAAGATCGCTGAAATGGAATTGGGCTGGGCACATGTGCAGGATGAAAAATAATTTTCCTGATTCTACTCTCCGTTGGGCCAAAAAAATCACAGAGTGGATCCCAAGGAATATGAAGAGACCCAGAGGTCGACCGAAGAAGAGATGGCAAGACATCTTTTCGAAAAGAGCTGGTCCAAACTGGATGACAAAGGCCAGAGACAGACAAACTTGGAAGGAGCTAGGGGAGGCCTACGCCAAAAACGGCGACTACTAACCTCAGACTAAGTAAGAAATCAAGACGGAGCCCCGCCGAAAAACAACACTGAAGCCGGTAAAACTACGCCTTGCCGTGTATATACACAGTTACACGCACACACATATAACGAAACTACGCCTTACTTTGTCAGTCGCGCTGTACCGGCGCGCGGAGTGTCACGCAAGGTCACGTTATTGTTATTCGCGATTTTTGTAGCAAAAATACCAAATTGTGTTGTGAAAGGGTGTAGAAACCAATCATCGAAGAATAAAAAGCAGGATGGAATCACATTTCACACGTAAGTAAACATAAAAATCAATTTTAATAATTATAAGGAAAGCTTGGAACACAAAACCTCCACAACTTCCACCAGTGTTGCAACGAGTAAGCGTCACAATAGTTCCCGTTTATTAAGAAAGTTATTCATGTGACGTAAAATGTAGGTAATGTAACAGTTCATTTGTTTACCTATTTCTATTATTACCCGACTACCATCGGAGGAGGGTTATGAGGTTGACACCCTATGTATGTTTGTATGTAGCCGATTTTATGTTCCCACGTAGCGCTGAAACTACAAGTCCGATTTCAACAAATGAGGTGTCTAATGATTCGTCTCGACACTTCGGTTGTTATAGGCTATATGACGTCAGATGAAATTAGGGGTCTAATGAGGTAGCGGGGTCCAAGTGAAGGTGACCGCGAACTAGGGAGCACGACAGACGCGGCATTCCTTGCAGTCATCGAATTTTCTAAATCTATACTATATATTATAATAATAATAATATCTATACTAATATAATAAAGAGGAAAGATTTGTTTGCTTGTTTGACGAAATGAATGGGCTCCGAAACTGCTGGACCGATTTGAAAAATTCTTTCACCATTAGAATCCTACATTATCTCTGATGATATTCCTTTCAGACGGCATTCCTTGCAGTCATCGAATTTTCTAAATCTATACTATATATTATAATAATAATAATATCTATACTAATATAATAAAGAGGAAAGATTTGTTTGCTTGTTTGACGAAATGAATGGGCTCCGAAACTGCTGGACCGATTTGAAAAATTCTTTCACCATTAGAATCCTACATTATCTCTGATGAACATAGACTATGGAATATTTTCAAAAAAGTTAGGAGGAAGCGAGCCGTGCTGGTACCCCCCATGCTCCCAGCCCTCTTGAATCCCCCGCCCCCAACCAAAATATCTGATATGGGTATCGTAATATCGTTTCCTATTAACTTGGTGTCGAGGATTTCGAATTTGATGACGGCAAGGTCGCAGCAATACAACCACCGTGACCCAGCAAGGCGAGCCGCGCTTCGTGTTCGCATTCTCTTGGCGCGGATGCGAACCGCAATGACCACCGTCACACTGCAGTTGCAACCATAATTGTGTGTGTGTGAACACTAATGGAACCGTAATTGTGTGTGTGAACACTAGTGGACAAAATCAAGAACACCTTGTTTCTTATTTGATATTTATTACTATTTAGAAACCTGTTTATAGTATAATATCTGACTTGTCTAAGTGCTTATTTTGTAAGCCTAAAGAAATAAAAGTTACTGAAATTGAAATTGTTTGATTTTTCCCCTATCTAGTCGGAGTAAACATACTTATATACTAGGTACCCCCGATAAAAAAAATGCTGACTTATCTTTTTACTTATCCATTCATCCTGCTAGTACTTAGAAGATAACTTAGGGTAATAAGTTTTTACTACACGGCAACACTCACTTCGTGCACACATGTTTACGAAACCGGCTTCATTTCGTTGACGACAGCGCTCCGTCTTCATTTCTTACTTAGTCTGAGCTACTAACTAACAATCAAATTCGTTCACCTAAATAAAGAAATGTAAACTTGTATATGACTAACATGACTTTATTCCACAGTAATTGTTAAATAAGTTGGTAGGAAATAAAGGCTAATTTTATATTATTATTTATTTTATTTATGGATTTATATACAGATCTTTAATAACAAGAGAATTACAAAAAAAAACCTTATAGAAACAAATTAGAAATGGATTTATAAGTATATACTACTTCTCAAATTAAATTGATTACTCTTTGACCTACCTACATAACTTTTTATTGGAAGTAAATTTATTGGTATTTATTTTAAATATTTGATCAGCCGGAAAAATCAGCTAAAAATCTATTTGGGCAGCAGTATATGTTTTGATCGGCTGTAAAATAAAAACTACCAGCAATACTTGGCCGGCAATTAAATTATTTTTGGTCAGAAAATAAATAGCCGAGTGATCGGCAAAATTAATGTTTTGGGCAGCAGAATTAATGAAATGAGCAGCAGAATTAATGAAACGAGCAGCAGGATTTTACAAGTAATTATTATCAGCCATTAAGTGGATGTTTGAGCTGCAAAATTGATAGTTTGATCAGCAGAATTACAAAATCGTTATAAAGAAAAAAAAACTTAGGCTAAGTAAATATCACTTGGCCTGCATTTGAAATCGCGCGCCTTTGTCCTCCCCCCGCCGCACCGCCACGCATAGCAACGAAGCTCACGCCGCCACCGCCGCGCCCGCCTTTGTCCTCCCCCCGCCGCACCGCCGCGCATAGCAACAAAGTGCACGCCGACCGCCGCGCATAGCAACGAAGTGCACGCCGGTCGCCACGCGCGCCTTTACCTCGTGCCACCGTCGTCGTTGCCGCGACGCATAGCAACGGGCAAAGTGACCTTAAACTGGGTTTGATTGAGCACTGCAGTGGCGCCACTGCAGTGCTCAATCAAACCCAGTTTAAGGTCACTTTGCCCGTTGCTATGCGCACCGCCGCTGCCGCGGCGTAGCGTTGGGTCGGTATGGTACCCGGGGTGGTTATCTACTAAGCACAACCCAAAAAAAAAACACGTCACTTCTGGACATAGGCCTCCCCTACACTACAGATCTCTTCTCCACACCTTAGATGAAAACTCCACACAGATAAATTATATTACGTACGCAGGTGTAGCAAACCTATATGAAATTGACAGATTGCCAAATCTTTTTAAAATTCTAATCACAATTTACTGATCTTAAACATGAATACATTGCTGCAGTTTCAGTTTTAAGGCGTACCAAAATTTCAATAAATCCGAATCACGTTTTGCTGCTGCCTCACTAATATATTGCAGCACAAAATTTTTATTTACTATGATACAAATTTTTAGGCTGTCCAATGTCACATTACTTGCTGACCAATTAAATCATTTCTGCCGACCACTAGTTGCAGCTCAATTTAGTTTTTCTGCTTGCCAAATCAATTATTCGGCTGACCAAAACCGCCTTTATCTGCCGACCGTTTAAATGATACCCCTTTTTATTACGGGGAGGGACCGCTCTGCAGTCGCCATCTTTATGACGTCAGAAGGGAGAGTTGTACAGGGTGACGGAATGTAATAAATATAAAAATTATGACCATGAGTGTTAATCTCGTAAAATATTAACAGCTTTTCTAGTACTAACATTGTATTGTATTGTTTAAAAATTGACTACGAACAACGAAGGAGGCATAATACTAATTTGATAGTTGAGAAAAAACGATAGTGAATTGCACAAAAGGGAAGCCCCGTTGCGCAACTATTTGCAGTTGAGCAACCTCATTTGCACAAAAGGGACCTAGCGAAAATCTCAGCTTATTTTTCGGTTTCACAAACTGGTTTTTACACATAAAAATAAGATAACATAGGCATAAATTAACAAGAAAGAGTGTTAAACCTACTCGTGTGAGCTTTTTTTTTTTTTTTTTTTTATTTGCTTTTGGTGGCTTTCTTAACACTGCGGCCATGATAGGCCTATTGTGATCGCCACTTTAATGTGTTCACCCCTAGGACTGCGGCGTTCAGAGTTCGCCACTTACCCTTACAGCTGCTAGGAACTGAAGGATTTTCTTCGGGGGGATGTCTCGTAGCTCGTCTGGGACGAGCATGTGCTTGCCCAGATGAGTACTACGTTTTTGCATCAGTGCTCCACACTCTCCTAGCAGATGGAGAGGCGTTTCATCCGCCTCCTCACAGAATATATTGCTTATATTGCTTTACACGAAAAGCTGTTAATAAGCTCCCTCTAGAGTTGAAATTGATTACAAATGAAAATAAGTTTAATATCGAATTACGAAATCTTTTAATTGACGAAACGCTGTATAGCATCAAAGAGTTTTTAGAAAATGATTATAGTCAGTTTAATGTCAAGTCCTCATAATTTCCTGACATCCTCGTGAAATCACCTAACTTAAAGTAGATTTACGAGAACCTTAGATTTAAGCATTAACTTATACCTCGACTATTGCCCCTCTACAGCAAAATTGTATTTACCGTTTTTTGACGAGTCATAGCCTCAGCATTTAATTTAATTTACAATATTTTGTAATTTTTTTTATTTTGTATGATGTGTGACAATAAACTATCTGAATCTGAATCTACAGGATTTCGTGTGAGCTTACTCTGAGGCTAAAATGATGACAACGTCATTTCAATCAATGAATAATCTAGCTGGCTTCACCTGTGTGTGTGTGTGAGCTAGATTATTCATTGATTAAAATAAATAGATCGAGACCGTAAAGAACTCTTGCGCAGGTGAACAAAAACTGTCATCTAGCAATCACAACCTTCAGTGGTTGGGCAACCGACGTGTGATAGCATCGACTGGGCCAAGGGCAGCTAATGAGCGCCGAATCCGGTGGGTTATTTTCAATTATAGCTGTTTGCTGGTTTAATTGTTGGATGCAATTGTAGTAAAAAATATTTAAAAAAAAATACGAAAAAAATTCAGCTGATAAGAGCTACCTATAAAATATTTTTAATTTTTTTTTACCTTAATTTGTTTACCAAAGCCTTATAATGTTTATCTTAATTTTTATTAAGTAAAAATGTTTATCTTAATTTTTATTAAGCCTTATAATGTTTATCTTAATTTTTATTTAGTAAAAATTAAGGTAAACATTATAAGGCTTAAAATTATTTTTGTATTGAAATTTGCGGAGAATAATCAACAATTTATCCACGGAGATAAATTATTGTGTTTGTTGTGTTTTAAATTGCATCTTTGAATCATCATGCAAGTATTAAATAGTATTTTTTTTAAACTGTCACAACCATAACCCTAAAATGATCGACCAATAAGCGAAGCGACTGAAATTTTCCCCGCCTCTACCACCTGATTTCCACTCACAGCCATTTCCTTTCAACTGAAAACCGTAACACTATTAAAACAACGTCCATTTTCCACTTTCCTTTACCTTTTAGCATTTAGAGGTCACTGCACTCCAGCACGCACTATTTATTTTCAAAAATAGAAAAGAACCACCCACGGAACGAATTTAGAATTTTTAAAGTTCGAAAATCGAACAACGTTCCCGCTTTAACATCTAACAGTCACTGAATGCTAGTACCTAGTGTATAACCCGGCGCGTTTGTATTGTCTGTGCCATCTCCGAAAATGTCAATCGAAATGTTACTTTTAAACTCAGTGGGTTTATTCTCTAGTTAGAACACGGCCATTTTGAAATAACATAACACCTGATTGTTTAGTTGGCTACAGAAGGTCTAGCTTGAACAAATATTTCGTGCGAAACGGATATGTACCTAGAAATTCCCTTACATTAAGCTTATTAAAAAGAAAATACAAATCAATGTTACCAACTTTAGACAAATTTTCAAATAAAGGATCTGCAGAACCGGAATCTACAAAACACTTTCTTTTTGATTGATTGAGATAAAGGTCCATTAGAATTTAGTCGCATTAATTATCTAATCGCACCTCCAACCGCTTTGTCTAAAGCTACATTTAAATTCGTTTTTGATGATCTGAAAGGTCTAGATAAGCTGGTTGTTAGTCACGAGATAGTTTTAGTCTATGGTTATTTTTAACTACGGCGCGAGCCAAATGTCGATGTGATGCGCTTTGGTAATAGATTCTTAGGTTTAGTCCTTTTGTATCTATTTCAGATGATTTTTACATTGTTTTTGATGTCAAAAACACAGATACACAGAACAGATGCGGCTGGTACACTTATCCCTACCAAGCTATCCCCATTGGTAGGGATAAGTGCACGATTGTGTAGACTTATTTCTACCGGTAGGGATAGGTGCACTGTCCATTTCGGCTGGTGCATTTATCCCTACTAGATTTATTTCTACCGGTAGAGATAAATGCACTGTCCATTTCCACTCTTCTATTACTTATTCATGTTTGACAGCTGTCATGATTTCTAACATGTATGCAGTAGTCAATATAGAAAATAATTTACACCGTAAATTAATTTTTTAAACATTATTTCCTAACCTGTATTATTTATTATATCACCTACAAGGCTACATTCACACAGTTTATCTATTTTTTCAGGAGCGTTTTATTTCTACTTTTTACCTTCGCTACTGGAAACTATCGTTTACTGGATCCAGTATACTGAGCGTCTGGTCGAAGCGACGCGTGACCCGAGAGCTGGTGAGTATCTGGCGCAGCGCATCAGCATTGCTATACAGCGGGGCAATGCAGCTAGCGTCGTGTTTTGGAAACCCTAGCGTTCTAGCATCAAATCTGAACTATCATCATCATCATCATCATCATCCGCAGCCGGATTTTTCCCAATGCTGGGTATAGGCCTCCCGAAGTTTGTGCCATCCACCACGGTCCCGTGCTAACCGCCTCCATTGACACCCCCCGACGCGTACTACGTCATCGACCCACCTTGTAACTGGGCGTCCGGCTATAACATATTATACTCAAAGTAAATGCTTCAATATTATGGAAGATATGATCGCTGACGATTAGCGATTTCTGGTATTATAGACTCAAGGAAAATCTTAAGTCGTAAGGTTCATATTTGTTTAGCTTTCGGGTAACCTTTAAGTAAATAGGTACACTAAACCAAGGAAACAAACGACTCATGAGTTTTCACCTAAAATTACGTTTTAAAAACTCAACAATATTCATCATGCATTTCATTTCATTAAGTCGTGAGGCTCATATTTGTTTAGCTTTACGTAAATAGGTAGGTACACTAAACCAAGGAAACAAACGACTCATGAGTTTTCGCCTAAAATTACGTTTTAAAAACTCAACAAAGTTCATCATGCATTTCATTTCATTAAGTCGTAAGGTTCATATTTGTTTAGCTTTCGGATCACCTTTACGTAAATAGGTACACTAAACCAAGGAAACAAACGACTCATGAGTTTTCACCTAAAATTACGTTTTTAAAACTCAACAATACTGTTGAAAAACTTCTTTGAAAGAATCTAAGCCGTGTGTATGCAAAAGTAGTCGGTAGGTAGCTAATTACTTAACAATAGTCCGCAAGGTCGGCTTGCGCAACCCATTGTGATGCGCGGATGTAGAAACTGTGGAACTGGCTTGGATTTTGTGATTACAATACAAATTGTACTGACGACTTCGGTGGCGCGGTGGGCGGACCTGCTTGCGACGCAGCAGGTTGCGGGTTCGATTCCCGCCTCGGGACAAATGTGTGTACGATCTGCAGATATTTGTTCAGGTTGTTCTGGTCGTTTTCTATGTATAATAAAAAATGTCTATCTATGTAATGTATAATATTAGGTATGTATATCAGTTATCTAGTACCCATAACACAAGCTCTGCTTAGCTTGGGACTAGATAATGCTGTGTGAATTGTCCAGCATTATTATTATTATTGTAAATTCACAAAGTAATTTTGTCCCTAAGACCCTTGAGTCGTAAGTTACGTTTCGTTTCCAGAAATGTAATTTTTTTGCTGCAAAAGTTACATTAATGTTGTCAAAAGCTACGAAAATTTAAAAATTGTAACGTTCTGGCAACGCTACGTATTAAACAATACAAACATACTTAGATACGTACGTTCTCACATACGTACGTATACAAGAAAAATAACATTACAAAGAGACGTTAACATGATACGAGTTTAATAACATCTAGGGATTGAATTGACCGCAGTTGGGCGATTCAAATTTATTCGTGATTATAGCTTCTAATTACTATTTTCGTAGCGACTGACTGGATTCATTTTACAGAGCTGCCTTTGTTCACAAAAAACAAAGGCAGCTCTGTTGTTTTCCGTTCCTGCCACATAAATATTTATATTGCTTAAAATCTTACCTTACATAAAGTTTACAACAAAATCTTCACAATGACGTAGGTAAAGTACTGCCTATTTAAATATAAAAAAATCAGAAACAATCTATGAACTTGTAAGATAGATCAAGAATTTCTTGAAGTTCGAAGTCAAAATAATGCTGGACAATTCACACAGCATTATTTAGCCCCAAGCTAAGCAGAGCTTGTGTTATGGGTACTAGATAACTGATATACATAATATAATACATAGATAGATATTGTTTATTGTACATAGAAAACGACCAAAACACCCTGAACAAATAATAAATAAATAAATAAAATAAATAATACTGGACAATTCACACAGCATTATCTAGCCCCAAGATAAGCAGAGCTTGTGTTATGGGTACTAGATAACTGATATACATAATACAATACATTACATGGATAGATATTTTTTATCATACATAGAAAACGACCAGAACACCCGGAACAAATACTTGCAGATCGTACAAATATTTGTCCCAGGGCGGGAATCGAACCCGCTACCTCCTGCGTCGCAGGCGGAGCTTCGCCCACCGCGCCACAGAGGTCGTCAAATGTCTGCAGATCGTACACACATTTGTCAAAATGCATGGTTATTATCACTCTCCTAACAAAAACTTAAATTTTCATAGGTTTTTAGTATTTGTAGCACTCATCTCCTTTGTTTCTTTATAGTTTTCGCTTAATTTGTTAGTGTACTACCTTTTTTCGTTTAAGATGGCAAACAAACTATGTTTCCAATACCCCGCGAAACAGGCCTAGCCGGGGGTCATTGTTAACTTTCATAACCACCTAAAATTGTCACCACTGAAGTCTTAAATATGCAATGTTAAGTTCTTAGAGGTGTTGATATAAGCTTTCTGGAAATAAACTATTCCCTATTCATGCCACATCTAGAATCACTAACCCAATATATCTGTGGCCTACGTCACCAGGCAACAAACAAATCGTGTCAAGTGTAAAACAATTCGCGAGTCCGCTCTGTACCAATTCTAATCTTTGAAAAAACTTTAGGCTACTCAACCAGACGCAACCTAATTTTTTAGGCTGTTTTTTTACTAGTTTTTGCCAGTGGCTTCGCTCGCGTTGATTCTATGAACACGTTCAAAGTTTCGCAGATGAATGGAAGAGTTTTATGTTAGTATGCCTGAGGTTTGCGAGAGGGATGAATGAAAGGATGCTTGTTCGATTGGTTATTTTAGTTAGTATTAGTTTAAGTCATTGTAATATTTTGAAATCTTATTTTATTATACCAATTAATTTATTTGCCTGCATTATCAAGAACTGTTTAATTTTTAATATTCTATTTTGATTTATTTTGTAAAATTTTAACTTGTTAGATGATTATAAATAATGTGTTTTAAGTAACTAATGTAATTGGTTTTATAAATCGTGTTTAGTTACTATATTTAATAAACAATAAACAATATAAATAATAAATAAAGGGTATCATTTAAACGGTCAGCAGATAAAGGCGGTTTTGGTCAGCCGAATAATTGATTTGGCAAGCAGAAAAACTAAATTGAGCTGCAACTAGTGGTCGGCAGAAATGATTTAATTGGTCAGCAAGTAATGTGACATTGGGCAGCCTAAAAATTTATATCATAGTAAATAAAAATGTTGTGCTGCAATATATTAGTGAGGCAGCAGCAAAACGTGATTCGGATTTATTGAAATTTTGGTACGCCTTAAAACTGAAACTGCAGCAATGTATTCATGTTTAAGATCAGTAAATTGTGATTAGAATTTTAAAAAGATTTGGCAATCTGTCAATTTCATATAGGTTTGCTACACCTGCGTACGTAATATAATTTATCTGTGTGGAGTTTTATCTAAGGTGTGGAGAGGAGATCTGTAGGGGAGGCCTATGTCCAGAAGTGACGTGTTTTTTTTTGGGTTGTGCTTAGTAGAGAACCACCCCGGGTACCATACCGACCCGGGGTGGTTCTCTGCAGTGGCGGCGCGGCGGTGCCGCGGCGCCGCCACTGCAGTGCTTAATCAAACCCAGTTTAAGGTCACTTTGCCCGTTGCTATGCGTGGCAGCAACGACGACGGTGTCACGGGGGTAAAGGCGCGCGCGGCGACCGGCGCGGCGTGCACTTCGTTGCTATGCGCGGCGGCCGGCGTGCACTTCGTTGCTATGCGCGGCGGCCAGCGTGCACTTCGTTGCTATGCGCGGCGGCTGGCGTGCACTTCGTTGCTATGCGCAGCGGCGCGGCGGGGGGAGGACAAAGGCGGGCGCGGCGGCAGCGGCGCGAGCTTCGTTGCTTTGCGCGGCGGTGCGGCGGGGGGAGGACAAAGGCGCGCAATTTCAAATGCAGGCTAAGTGATATTTACCTACTTAGCCTAAGTTTTTTTTTCTGCATAACGATTTTGTAATTCTGCTGATCAAACTATCAATTTTGCAGCTCAAACATCCACTTAATGGCTGATAATAATTACTTGTAAGATCCTGCTGCTCGTTTCATTAATTCTGCTGCTCGTTTCATTAATTCTGCTGCTCATTTCATTAATTCTGCTGCCCAAAACATTAATTTGGCCGATCACTCGGCTATTTATTTTCTGACCAAAAATAATTTAATTGCCGGCCAAGTATTGCTGGTAGTTTTTATTTTACAGCCGATCAAAACATATACTGCTGCCCAAATAGATTTTTAGCTGATTTTTCCGGCTGATCAAATATTTAAAATAAATACCAATAAATTTACTTCCATAAATAAACAATAAAGGTTATTTATATCCTATGTCAACTGATTACATCAACTAAAATAGGATCATCATCATCGTCATCATCAGCCCGTTGACACCCACTGCTGAGTATAGGCCTCCTCTTTTCTGTGCGAGCCTCATCCACAGTCTTCCGGCCACCCCGACGATATCGTCCGACCATCTGGCAGGTGGTCTACCTATAGGGCGCTTCCCGCCTCCCGGGTACCACTCTGTGACCGCCTTGGTCCGTCGGCCGTCATCCCGCCTTGCAACGTCCTGCCCATCTCCACTTTAGGCTCGCGATTCGCATACGTCTACGACTTTTGTGTCGATGTAAATAGGATATAAAAAGAAACAGTTTTTTGCGCACAATTTTGAGCGCAAATTTGAGCGGGAATCCGGGATAAGTTTATTTATTTATTTATTACAGGCACAACAAACAACTATATTTAAAACTTAAGTATAAGTATTACATAACAAATTTATTATAAATATAGCCCACTACGTTGTACTCAAATATGATTAAAAGCTTAATAATACTTATCGCTATAGGTCGCTGACTGTTTACATTTAAGATGTGATTTATATATATATACTATAAGTTAATAGTAACCTCGATTGCCAATGCCTCCTGTTGTTCCTCCGCTTCCCTAAGACAAATCCTAACCTACCACCATAAAGAAAAATCCACCGATGCTACTTCACTCGCTAACTACCGACTATGAAAACCCTTACACGTTTAATCCAGCCGAGACCGTGAACTTATTCCAAAACCTACGTAACATATATGTACAATTTGAGCCCGCCAAAATTTTCGACATGAAATGTTTTCACCCAATCTTTCGTATATATAATCATTGTGATTTAATTTTTTTTTGCCACGTAAATGATATTTATTTAAAGAAAATTACAATAACAACAGAATACAATAATTACAATCAATATTTACACGTAAATAATTTTTCTAAAAATCTAAACCGTCACCAGAAGGCAAGGTGAAGGTGCCCAGAATGCCGTTGAATGGCAATGCTATATTAGAACCTAATTGAATTATTATATTTAGAACCTATTTTTACACTTAAATCTATTTTCTAAAAATCTAAGCCGTCACCAGAAGGCAAAGTGCCCAGAATGCTGGCAGCATTGCCACGTTGAATGGCAATGCTAATTCGTTGACCGAAATAAAAGCCAGCATTCTGATCACCTGTGGACTCTATTATTAAGTGTAAATATTAGTTGTAATTATTATTGTATTTTGATATTTAGATATTATTTATTGACAGAAAGTTTATTCCTAAATACATACTAGTTTTAGAACCTAATGTTAAGGTATTTTAACCGATTAAATAAAAGAGGAGGTCAATGTTCGGCTGAATTTTTTTTTATGTATGTTCGTCGATTTGGAAAATCATTTCGCTATTATATGGAGAAAGATCCAGAGGAGCTCCCATAAAAAAAAATTTTTTTTATTCCCGAGTAATGGTTATTTTTCAAAAGATATTTTGAAAAATAGGCCCCGAGTAATGACTATTTTTCTATTTTTGAAAAGCTTAAAAAATGGTTATTACTAAGCAATTTGAAGTCGTTTTTGCTGTCAAATTATTTTTTACATTTACGTACCTATAATTATCAGCTCTTTTATTTTATTTACCGAAACCATTCGCTCGTCCCGTACTAAACATCAGTGTTACTCAATACGACTGACCCCACCAACCGCTAAATAGGAAGTCACGGTTGACATGTTATCAGATAGGTTTGTGCGTAGCTATGTCGGCTGTGGTGGCATTTTGTTTGTTTGATCATGGATACAGCGGGTTAAATTGTCTAAGTCATGAACATAACAAATTAGTCAAATTAAATATAATTTCTTTTATTTCGAGGTTTTATTTCACATTTTCTGACAGGAAAATAACAAGGAATGTCTGAGTTATTTCGCAAAATCAAAATATTAGTGTTAAGTGCCTCACTTATTAACCTATGCATTTCTCTATCCTGGCACATTGCCGGAGATAAACTAGCTTAAAAAAATGCTTCGGATACAATAATGGTAAATCAAGATTACCTGCAAGAGAAGTGTGTGGACGACAGTAATTATACTACTTTTCAGATAAAAATCTTAAAATGGGACGGAACCGGAACGATATCACCGTTAAATTTGATTTGCCCGGTCACGGAAAGTGTTCGGGGTACTTTGGGCCGTGGCGAGTGAGACGAACGCGGAATACCTCATTAAGACCTGGCGTCTTCACGAACGTGTTTGTGATGATAGGCAGGACCTGCTGTTCACGTAGTGTTACTAATTTACCAATAACCCTGTTTAAGTGAACCTAGCCGTCACACACACAGTTGCACGTATTATGGCAACACATAGTAGCGCGTGTACTATATGCAGAGATCCAATTTTTGTATGGAGAAATAAGCACGTCCAGGGTGTGTCTGACGTGAGGATGCCTTTCATTTTTATGAAAGGTTCATAGATAAATAAAAAAAAAAAAAAACAGATTCCTACTCTGTTGACAGTCCAAACACGGCTCCCAGACGCTCGCGCTATACCCCCCCCCCCCCCCCCCCTTCATCACGCGGCGCGCGCGATGTTGGGATATGTTGCGTTCTTTTACAGATTTCTTGTACTTGTTTAAAGATACTCACCTGTCATGTGATCTGAGGTGTCTTGCCTCATTATATCTGTCAGGTAGTGCTCCAGCGACCGCATGTTGTCCAGACCACTTCGTTCCTGAAACAACGTCGAGAAACTGTTAAAAAAAATACAATTAAATAGACAGCCACATCTAAACTCTAGTCACTTAAAGGGTCGGCAACGCGTATTTAATTGTCTCTGATGTTACAGGCGTCCATAGGCTGCGGTAACCGCTTCCCATCAGCTGCACGCCTGTTAGCCACCTTGGGGGCATCCATAAATTACGTGAGGTGATTTTGGCGATTTTTCGACCCCTTCCCTCCTTTTTTGTTGAGATGTCGTGAGATTTTGCTAACCCCCCCCCCCCCCCCCTCTCCCTTAATCTCACGGCCAAAGATTAACAATGTTCTTTTAAAAAAATTTATGCCGCGCCAATACGAACCCAAGCAACCTAGTAAGAACTGCCAAAATTCGTGGGAAAAATTATGTGATATTTGCCGTGCCCCCCCCCCCCCCCCCCTCTCCCCCACGTGTGATTTGGTGAGATTGGGATCGGACCCCCCCTAAACGCCGCACGTTATTAATGGATGCCCCCCTTGGTGGTATAAAAAAAGTCTGTGTTGATAATCACTCAACTCAATATTCTTTTTCAAAATTACGGGACACAGCATCTGTGTATACGGGTTGGTTGACTCATCATTGTGTTGAACGCTAAAATATTATTAACAGCGATAAACGCGTCCATGAGGTACCTAGTTAATTTTGATGCACTCGTTTATGTCGATGTTTATACAGAAACACGTTTAGCCAATAAAAGACGAGATATTAAACTCGATTATTTTTCCATGGATTAGATCGTGACGACGTCTATAGCGCAGTGAACGAAAGTCCGCCTTAGGCTTAAAGGTTGTGGGTTTGAATCTGAATTTTATGTGTGAAAAGGTCTAGTTATATGTATTTTATTGGGTAAGTTTTCAAACGTTAACTTTATTTTTTTAGGTTTACAAAATAATTTATATTACACGAATCAAATTTTATACTAAGTGTAAATTTATTATCAAGAAATATGGTGTTATTGATTATCTCTTTACTTATTTTTTTTTCAACATAAGAATTTATGCATTTATTTCAATCTAATGTTAAGAGTATTACAATCAAATAAAAGAAAGAAATTAGAACTAGTGTTTACAATTGAAACAATTGAGCTAACTGCAGACTGTTGCAAACAATCTACAGGTAGACAACTGATCCATATCAATACCAGTCGATGAGTCCGCTTAGACGCTAGCTGAATTGCCTCGCTGTATGACAATGCTGATGCGCTGCGCCAGATACTCACCAGCTGATTTTGAGTGAGGAAATTTGACATTAAGGTTTTCCTGGACCATGACAATTTGAAATTTCGACAAATTAGAGATTATGGCATTACGCCATTTGGTTTTATTTAAACCTAATCTGCTGAACTCCTATGTTATTTGAATGTGCCGTAAACATTTAAAGCTGTTTGAATTTTCTCCTACCACCTTTTAAAAATACCGTGCTTAGTAATTAATTAAACAAAGTATAAGCATTCGAAAAGTCTCCCCCTAAACGGCAGATTTCTCCAAACTCCCATAAAAAGTGCAAAAAGCCCGCTATCCAAGCCAAGTAGGTACGATGGGTACGTCCCGTCCCGCCGCCATACTGACCTATTTTCCCGCCCTACGCAGTGTGACGTAACTACGGCAATGCGCACAGCCCGGCTGACATCTCCAGGGGAAAGGCAATCTTATCACCTAACGATAAAGCTTATATTTGTGGGCTCCGATATGATATTCAAAAATGGAAGAAAATTTATAGCAAAACTTTTTTGAACGTTGTGATTTTCTTTTGCTGCTGTGCTACTTTATAAGGCAGTTTTATCACCTGACAATAAGGTTGGTAATCTTTTAAATTTGTGAGAAATTCGAAAATGGAATAACCTATAAAAACTTTTCGATTGTATTCAGAACCAAATAAAATGGCAATCTGTTATGTTTGTTAATTTTCGATAAGTTGTTCGAAATTATAAGAACTAATCTACTAATCTCAATATAAGAACTTCTGTCTGCCCACGGCAACGCACGTGATTTTTTTTTAAATTTAAAGTTGGTAGTCTTATATGTTATTCCAGGGACCAGGACTAGTCTCATCTAATTTTCAGCTCGATCCGGTCAGTAGTTTTGACGTGGTCTTCTGCGAACCATCTTCACAACGACACTAAGTTTCGACTTTATAAGAAAAGTCAAACTAGAGAGAAGAAAACAACGATTTCAGAAAAATCAAAGGGAAATTATGGTGAAATTTTGACCGTAATATTTCATGATTATGTCAACAGAAAAACTTTTCAAATTTGATGGATTGTGGTGGGCATTAAAGTAAATAAATGTAATAAAATTTTCTTATAACTATATAATCTGTGTCACTATGTGTGTGTTGTTTTTTTTTGGCAGAAATGGAACAACGTAAAGAAACTAGATTAAGCTAGATTTAGTAGATATGGTTAAAACGGAAACTTTATGGTACACTTAGGTACCTTTTTTAATAATTTTATTTGAACGTTTATTCTATGCTTGTCCGTCGATGACGGAAAAAGTCATATATGGACAGATTTAGATGATTATTTTGCAGTTGTTATAGAAGAAGATTCCGAGGTGGTCCCAAAAACCGCAAAAATTTTAAAATCCGTGATTCGAAGTCGGTTTTTACTTTTGACAGCTTTTAAAAACATTGGATTGATTAGATGCCATAAGTCGGACCCACTAAGATTCATAATAAGAACTGTCCAAATAGGTCATCAACATTATAGGTCGATAGACTTTCTGAGTTTTGACTTTTTTTCATAACATTACTTATTTTATGTTTTTTACAAACAAAGGGCGAAGGTTCAGAGGGAGACCCAGGACAGGAAGGAAATATGTAGTGTGAAAGGACATGAGAGAGTGTCAAGCTTTCGAAGACGACGTCGAGAATAGAGTGAAGTGGAGGAAATCAATAAGAAAAGTTTTCTCCGCCATCATAAGGGATAACTAGCTGGGAAGGGATTTCTGTGGAAGAGATAGACAAAATGGCGGACAAACTTCATTCTTTGAGCAGCTGGCCGTTCGGCAAACCGATCTTATTCTGTTTTCGAAGTTTATTGGTACCTTCGTACACTCTGACACAGACACTGATAGAGTCGCGGCGAAAAGCAAGCGGCGCCATAAAGAAGAAGTTGAAGTTGAAAAATACTTAAAATTGATTTTTAGATGGTGGTAAATGTATGTTGGATGAAAATAAAATATTTGAAAATTACAAGAGCTTTTGAACTCTTTAAAACATTTTTTTCAAAACAATTAAATTATTCAGTGTAGTTGCGCTATTTTACTGAATCAGGTCACGGGGTAAATGTATCTTCAACCCTGTTGTTAAGGTTTATTTTTCAATGCAGTTTCCATGCGCTGTTTCACCGAATCAGGTCATGGGGTAAATTGTATCTTCAAAGCGGTTGTTAAGGTTTATTTTTCAGTGCAGTTTCCATGCGCTGATTCTCTGCATCGGGTCATGGGGTTAACGGGTCACTGCAATGCGACCAAAGCTAGGTCACGATAAACTGCGACGGTCTTTTGAAGCTGCGACCCATGACGCCATTTTGTGAAAAGGATAGGCATAGGATTTCGCGTTCATAGGAGCGGGACAGAGTAGAGCGACTTCGTGCAAAAATCAAGTTATTAATAATAATTCAAAATAAAAGCATAAAACAGAAAAACTAAATGATAACTGTACTTAAACATTAGTTTGGTTAGAGATTATCGTTTTGACGTGGCATTATACTTCCCGTTCCCGTAGGAATTTCGGGATAAAAAGTAGCCTTTTATGTTATTTTATGTATAAATACCTTATCCAACTCCTTGTAAATTGTATGAAAGAAACCACGACACAATTTAACGTTAACTTAGGTATTTGCTTTACGTCGAGTTTCACTTATATTTTGTCAGTAATATGTATTGAAGGAATACAAATCTTGGTCCGACTCGGGATTTGTATTTTTTTAACAAAAAATTATATAAATACTTTATCCAAATTCCTTGTACATTTTATGAAACAAACCACGACCAATTCACGTAAATAAAAAATAAAATAAAAAGAGGAACGAATGTTTGAATGTTTATATTTTTTGTGTTTCTCGATTCTCCGTCAATTATCGACCGAATTGGAAAATTATTTCACTATTGTATGGATAATGACCCCGAGGTGGTCCCATAAAAAAATATAATCCCGAGGGATAACTTTTTATCCCGAAAAACTTTAAAACGAAGTATTCCCACTAGAGCACCGATTTTAAGAGCACCGAATTAGGAGCACCGATTTTATTTCCAATTAGAGCACCTGCCAAGAAGAAGTATCCAGTGATGTCGTTTCGATAATAACTAACGTTGCAATTGCAATACATAGTTTTGGAACTAGGTAGGTACTATACTCCGATTTAGAATTCTAGATATTTTATGTCAACAAAGACAATTATGAATGAAAACACTGATAACAGTAACAGAAAACAACAAGATAACAGTGACTTTATCACTAAAAACTAAAACATAAACTTCGACAGCGGATAATCTCACATGTGCAGCGAAACATGTTAAAAAAAATTGAATGTGAAAACGAACGAGAGATCAATTAGATGATGAATGAAAGCTTTCAAAACGAACAACTGTTTCGAGCTTCTGTTCTTTGCTTCGGTGATACCAATATCGTAAATATTTTCCACCAATATTCATTGGGTTTTGTTACCACTTTGTATACAAAAAATATCCAGGTTTTTGAATCGGGGTATAGGTATAACTACCTCTATTCCACTAAGTTTAAAAAGGAAGTGTTAAGTTAAGGTATTCGAAGTGGGTAGTAGGTAGTTTTTTGAATACAAACAAAATTCAAAATTCAATAACTTTATTTCTTTAGGCTTACAAAATAAGCACTTAGACAAGTCAAATTTTATCTCACTAATATTATAAACGTGAAAGTTTAGATGGATGGATAGATGGATGGATGTTTGTTCCTTTATCACGCCAGAACGGCTGAACGAATCTGGATGAAATTTGGCACAGAGATAGATTATAGTCTGGAATAGAACTTTTTATCTCGGAATTCCCACGGGAACGGGAACTACGCGGGTGAAACCGCAAGGCGCTGCTAGTAGGTACATAAACAGTTTTATAAATAGTAATTATTATCAAAAGAAACAAAATGTCATTGATTTTGTTCGCTTCAATTTTTTGTCCACTAGTGGAAGAGTCAAATTCAAATTCATTAGTCATAATTATAACACGCATAACACAAGCTCTGCTTACCTTGGGGCCAGATGATGCTGTGTGAATTGTCCAGCATTATCTATTTATTTACATTATTTGCTACGATCGATGGATTGAAATGATCTACAAATATTTTTACCCTTACGGAATCTGAACACATAATTATTAGAACTACGAAAGGTTTACACGGCAGTGTGTAAACCTGTCGAAACGTCGGGAAAATAGGTTAATAAACGCAGTAAATACTCGTTAAATAGTAGGTACTAATAATTAAGATTAAGATTTTTTTTTGTTTTAACAAAAAATAATCTTAGGTATTGTTCATTGTGCACTATAGTGCTTACCCGCACTTTGGGTATCTCTAAAAAATGAAATAAGTTCCCAAAAATTTCCGATTTCGGCGGGACTCGAACCCGCGCCCCACCCTAATTCTAACTATACCTAGTTAGAATTAGTACAGTCACAATTAACAGAGTAGGTATGTATGTTTCTTTGTTTGTTTTGATCTAATAAAACATCTATGAGGAAGCGACCAAATGCCACGCGTATTCATAGAACTAAAGCTCTACGCACATTAATCCATTACCGCTACCACACTGCACAATACCAGCATTCATATATAGGCTTAAACTCGTTATGTAAAGACACATTTTATAGTAAATAAATGGCTTCCCACAAGCTTGAAACGAGTGGTTCGCGAGTTGTCCGTCATCTGATGCCGTCAATATTATTATAATAAACAAATAAATAAATATTGCTGGACAATTCACACAGCATTATCTAGCCCCAAGCTATGCAGAGCTTGTGTTATAGGTATCTACTAGATAACTGATATACGTAATACAATATATTACAAAGATAAATATTTTTTATCATACATGGAAAACGACCAGAACATCCGGAACAAATACCTGCAGATTAAACAAATATTTGTTCCAAGGCGGTAATCGAACCCGCAACCTCCTGCGTCGCAGGCAGACCTTCGCCCACCGCGCTACATAGGTCGTCAATATGAAATGCATCTAATTATTACGAGTCAAAGTCCATATTTGAATGTATATTTTTAGGTATGTTGTGTGGTAGCGGTGCACCTCTGATCTGCAACAACCTGAAGGCTGGAGACGTAGCGTAGGTAGGTACAGTTTAGATTCTTCATTGCGAATATGGTGTAGGTAGATATAGTACCTACCGATATGACGCGGTGGGCGATGGTCCACCTGCGACGCAGGAGGTTGCCTTGGGACAAATCGGTTACGATCTACAAATATTGGTTCCGGGTGTTCTGAATATTTTCTATGCATAATAAAAAATATATATCTATGTTATGTATTGTATTATATTATATCAGTCATCTAGTACCCATAACACAAGCTCTGCTTGGGGCCAGATGATACTGTGTGAATTGTACAGTTTTTTTTAGAAGTCCAAAGATCATCTTGTCGCAAGCAATATAATTATTATAAGAAATATTGTAAAGAAAGTGCAGACAACTCTTCGTACATCTGTTATCTCTCAAACAGAGTCACTTTTAGAAATCTTAGCGCCTGATGTATATCATAGAGCAATGTTTTTCCCCAGTGCTTATCTCTTTTGTGTAGGTGCTATTGCTATTTTTAGCCCTTTGCATTTGAGTGAGCAATATAACTCTGATTGGTCATAAATAGTCGAGCTTAGTAAATTATGTTATCAAATCAGAACAAAAAAACTTTATTCACTCGCTCGGAGTCGAGATAAAGATATTTAATTGCTAACAATATTTATTGACGAAAGGAAAATCGACAAGTTCATTCAACAAGGACTAGGTTGCCTGGGAGAAATCATCAGCGATAAGGCCGCCTATTGTACTGGTGGATAAATAACGCTGGACAATCATCTAACCCCAACATAAATAGATGTCTTGCTTTGATAGATTTTTCCATTTTGTAGTCCGTGTTGTTTTTCTTCTTGAACACAGACATCATTTTGTTAGATCTTAATTGGAGAAGGTTTTGCGCGGAATAGGCTACTTGACTACTACTGGGAAATAATTCTAACGTATTGTCCTTCGATAAAAGTAAAAATGGAGATGAGGCATTACCATCTCGAAAGTGTAAGGCTCAAGTTAGGTTCGACTATGTTCCCTTACCTCAGTCAAAGTCGGATCGGCGCGGCGCGGCGGCGGCGCGGCGGCGCGGGCGGTGGCGTTTGTGTTGCGCGTGCTTGCTACGAAGTATAATTTTGTGTGATTTCGACTAAAACACCATTACAATGCCTTCGCGTTCGTTCACCAGGTGTACAAATAGCTCCAAAACAAAAAACAAAGCCCAAGGCATCACATATTTTCCCGCGTAAGCAGATACACCAAACTTTAAATTTTCTGATAATTCGATACCTTATCATTATTTCATCTGTGACACGGTACAGTTTTTGAGTGAGCGCTGGTAGAACGTACCGTATCTTCCTTTTTTACTTTTATCGAAGGTATTGTCTGATAAAAATAATGCAAAGTGTAATTAATATTTTTTCAAAGCCATAGTATTAGATGTGAAATATAATTTTAAAGGTTGAATAAAATAATAGCGCGCCAAAACGATAATCTCTGTCATGGCTCCGGTGAGACGACTCGATGACTGACGTCACACCTTACACCACAACTACAAAAGAACAACCACGTACTTTAATCTGTGATACGTGTGACGTCACCAGCGATGAAACCAAACACAGCGTTTTTAGTCACGTGATCATAATATATATAAAAAATTGTGTAATTTTAATCCCGTTTTTTTCCTAAAATAGGCTTATTTTTTAACAAAAATCACCTGATTACGCTTTGTTACGTTGTCACTGACTAGGATGAAAACAAATTTGTAACTTATTTTCAATGTAGTCGAATAGCCTATTGTATGGCAAAGGCCATTGAAATGGCTTCCAAATGTCAATTATAGGATGGGTGGTTTTAGCGTAATTCCATAACAGAATTACAAGGGTTCCGTCTATCACTTTCACGGCCCAAGGCGCAGAACTCGTTCTCCGGCTCCGTGAGGCTGGGCAGTGAATGCGTTATATTAACCCCTTTGGGATGGTAACATAAGAAAGATGCTAATAAATATTCTACATCTACGCCATAAAGTGCTAAACATTCGTGGCTGATTACAAATAATGCCGGGTACAGACCAAGCGAGCGAAAGCGAGCGAAGGCTAACGAACGAACGCAAAAGTACTAGTGTGGACGTCATTGCGAAAGCAAGCGAGTCCAAACAAGGGCCTTCGTTCGTCTTCGGCCGTGCTCCGGCGGCTGTCGCTACATCAAAGCAATATGGAACAATTGTACCGATTGGTAAATCCCAATCGTTTGCATTCGCTCGCTCTCGCTGACTTGGTCTGTACCCGGCATAAGAAAGCAAACTGCTTGTACAAAGAAATCGACAAATAAGATTATCTGCGATAAGATTCGTCGTGCACCTATTTCTGGCGGAGTGATTGATTTATGACTAACTTGATTTTGTACACGATTTATATTTTTTACCGACGAAATAAAAAACGAAAGAGAAGGTTCTATGTTCGGCTGTCTGTAGGTACTAATTATTTTTTGTATTTTCCTGAATTTCTCCGTCTGTTATGGACCGATTTGAAAGAAATATCGAATTTTTTTTAAGAAATTTTATTTCCGAGGGATTTATGTACCTATCTTTTTGTCCCAAAACATGAAAAAAAAAGAACTTGTCGGTCGGTTTTTAGTTTTTTTCCAAACAATCAAAGTAATAGATGTCACTAGTCACTTACAAAGAAAATTACAAATAAAATGATTAATACAAATAAAAGACAATACTATTGAAACAGTTGAGCTAGCTGTAGACTATTTCAAACAATCTAGAGGTAGCTCAATTGATCCATAAACCGAAACTAATCGGAAGCGTCTCCAAGACACGGGTTGCATTGACCCGCTGTATGGCAATGATGATTTGTTGATGACATTGACAGACACCACTGTATTGTAGCATTTTAGAGCGAAATCGTTATTGCATTTTTAGGGTTCCGTACCCAAAGGGTAAAACGGGACCCTATTACTAAGACTCCGCTGTCCGTCTGTCACCAAGCTGTATCTCATGAACGTGATAGTTAGACAGTTAAAATTTTCACAAAAAGTATCTACTAAAAAACAGATTAAAATAAACATTTAAGGGGGCTCCCATACAAAAACGAGCTGTTTATGTCTAAAATTTGACTTGTCTAAGTGCTTTTCTGTAAGCCTAAAGAAATAAAGTTATTGACTTTTGACTTTGAAAAACCGTAATTTTTTTGCTCGTTATTGATGACGGCAACAGCATATTCACAGAATATTTAGCTACACATTCACTTTAAAAACTAATAGTTAAATTAAAATAAAACAGATAAAAACTTCAATAAAAACCGCCGTTTTTATAGATAATTGTACGGAACCCTATGTTCGCGAGTCCGACTCGCACTTGGCCGGCTTTATTAAAAACTCAAAATTTCCTTCAAATCCATTTTTTACAGAAGTATCATTTATAATTTGTATTCAGTAGATGTCATAAGAATCTTGGAGTAGTATCTCAGAATCTTTACATTGTAAAGTACTAACACAAATCTCACAAATCTCACTAATATTATAAACGTGAAAGTTTAGATGGATGGATGGATGGATAGATAGATGGATGGATGTTTGTTCCTTTATCACGCCAGAACGGCTGAACGGATCTGAATGAAATTTGGCACAGAGATAGATTATAGTCTGGAATAGAACATAGGCTACTTTTTATCCCGGAATTCCCACGGGAACGGGAACTACGCGGGTGAAACCGAGAGGCGCTGCTGGTACATCATAAATTCGAAAGGATCTCTGTCTAGTATATTCTAAGGTTATTTTCGCGAGAACTCATAATAAAACACTGTCTGTATATCTGTCTGTCTGTTATCTTTTTACGCCTAAACGACTGAACGGATCTTAATGAAATTTGGCAGGGAGGTTAAAAGTATCCCGGGGACGGACATAGGCTACTTGAAAAGCGCGTGCAAAGCCACGGTTAGCAGCTAGTTTCCTATAATGCCGGGTACAGACCAAGCGAGCGAGAGCGAGCGAATGCAAACGGTTGGGATTAGACAATCGGTACGTTCGTTCCATGTTGCTTTGATGTAGCGACAGCCGCCGGAGCACGGCCGAAGACGAACGACGGCCCTTGTTTGGACTCGCTACGTCCACGCTGGTACTTTTGCGTTCGTTCGTCAGCCTTCGCTCGCTCTCGCTCGCTTGGTCTATACCCGGCATAACTCGACACGCCTTAGCCAGCACGTGTTTTGGCAGCCTAAGCGCTGCAGTCAACCGCAGTGGCCTTCTACCGGGTCAAGGGTTTAAGTGAAAAATGGAGGCCATAGATAGTGGATGCCTTTTTAGAGCTGGTGGCGTTGGCAGGTTTTCAAGTGTATGTCCAAGTAGTTTCAATTTATAATAAAACACTGTTTTAACCGGATTGATCGCGTATCTCACTAATATTATAAACGTGAAAGTTTAGATGGATGGATAGATGGATGGATGTTTGTTACTCAATCACGTAAGAACGGCTGAACGGATCTGGTTGAAATTTGGCACAGAGATAGATTATAGCCTGGAATAGAACATAGGCTACTTTTTATCCCGGAATTCCCACTGGAACGGGAACTACGCGGGTGAAACCGCAAGGCGCTGCTAGTTTATAATAAAACACTGTTTTAACCGGATTAATCGCGTATATTTTATATTTTGTTAGAGGCTTTTCAGCTTCCATGGTCACAGGCAGACTCTAGAGGTCTGCCTGTGACCATGAAAGCCGAAAAGCCTCCGAAACGTCAGGTTATAAACAAAATATAAAATATACGCGATTAATCCGGTTAAAACAGTGTTTAATTGAGCACGCGGGTAACAAGCAACTTTGCACTCTTGTGTAACAAATAACTATTTTATTCTTGCCGACGATCACCAGCCGTACGTAGGGAGTAAATTAAAAACCAGCGCAATACATGCTTGATAATGCTTGTCGGCATTATGCTTAGCTTATCTCTATTGCATGAAAAAAAAACTTTGCTACTAATGTATTATAACTTTTGTATTGTATTAAGTATAACAGTTATCTAGTACCCATAACACAAGCTCTGCTTAGCTTGGGGCTAGACAATGCTGTGTGAAATGTCCAGCACTATTTATTTATTTTATTTTTATTATATTGTTAACCTATATATGCATGCAGGTTTATATGATTACTTCAGATGTTGAATTATTCAGGCAATAAAAACTTGATTAACAAAGAACATTACAATCATAATAAAATAACTGATTTAAAACTAGTATTTACAATCTTCGACCAAATTAAAAAAGGGAGATGAGGTATTACCATCTCGAAAGTGTATGGCTCAAGTTAGGTTCAACTATGTTCCCTTACCTCAGTCATAGTCGGACCGGCGGCGCGGGCGGTGGCGTTTGTGTTTCGCGTGCTTGCTACGACGTATAATTTTGTGTGATTTCGACTAAAACACCACGACAATGCCCTGTTCGTTCACCAGGTGTACAAGATCCAAAATAAAAAACAAAGCCCAAGGCATCACATATTTTCCCGCGTAAGTAGATACCAAACTTTAAATTTTCTGATAATCCGATACCTTATCATTATTTCATCTGTAACACGGTACATTTTTTGAGTGAGCGCTGGTAGAACGTACCGTATCTTCCTTTTTTACTTTTATCGAAGTTTACAGTTGAAGCAATTGAGGTAACTGCAGATTGTTTACAACAGTCGGCAATAAATGATTTTTATTATTACTATTTAGGTTTCGTTTTCGTAGTTCTGTACTAATAAAGACAAAATTATGAACGATGTTAATATCTAAGGTTTTTATTTATTATAGTACTCTGGGTAATTTCTAAGAAATTAATAAATCCCAAAAATTTACGATCTCGACGGGATTCGAACCCGCACCTTCCCCTTCAGCGCAGGGTTGCTCTTTTTCCAACTAAGCTACGTGATCTAAAAAAATAAAAAAAATAAAAATAAAAAAATAAGGTAAATGTAAATTTGGTCTTTGAGCAGAATTGGATAACTTCATTGTTTCCTCTGTAGGTGGCGCTGACGGCGTAAGTGCCGAAAGAACTCTCATAGATTTTCGGGTCGACTAGATAAGATCACGTAGCTTAGTTGGAAAAAGAGCAACCCTGCGCTGAAGGGGAAGGTGCGGGTTCGAATCCCGTCGAGATCGTAAATTTTTGGGATTTATTAATTTCTTAGATGTTAATATCATTAGAGCAATATGAACTTAGAAAAACAGCATTTCTGACATTTGACCTTCAGTAACGCGATATTTACGAATCAACACGATAATTCATTACACTTTTGGGGTAACGTGAACAACCCGAAAACGAAGGCGTATACGAGTTTCCAGCTGGTTGTTTTTAATTCAAAGAAAGACCCAAGTTTTTAGCTAAAATGACTGTAATAAAGCGCCCTCTTAGCGCCCCAGGGTTCCACAGATGACATAATTATCATCATAAAAGCAGTGAATTATTTAGAACTCCTGAATTAATACTGCGTAAAACCAAAACATAACCGATTAGGTAACTACTTATTATGTATTATTATACTAAATAAATAAAATTTGTTAATATAGTAAGTTTTAACATATTGTATAATATGTACTTTTTAAAAATAAAATCTGTAATCTAAAACTGAATAATTTCATCAAATGGTCACCCATAACCTGTTTTGTTGATGAAAACATTACACCATGTGCTCCACAAACTTATCTACGAGTGAGCCGCATCTCTGGTGATTCTTATCAGGTGCTGATAAGCTGATAAGCGATGTCTGGCCTATTAGAATTAGTTCCTAGTTACGAGGTTATGTATCTCTGTCCACGGAACTATTTTACGGGTACGCAATAGATGTAGAAAGACGCAATAGACGTAGAAAGACGCAGTAGACGTAGAAAGACGCAATAGATGTAGATAATTTATATAATTTAAAACTTGTTGTACACTCATAAAAATATCAAAAGCTTCCCTTAAATAGTGATATACTATAAATACTAGAAATAAACATAAACACGCTGTGCCCACAAACAGGCTTCACAAGATTAATGCATCTTCTAAAGGGAAATTTAAACGCTTCTAGAACAAAACTCATGGTTGGAGAGTTGCAAAATCTCAAACAAATTGTTAAAACCTATATCTGATTATCTAGAAGATAAAAAAGCTTGGGACGGGTTTTGTTCCAACTCGAAAAATAACAGCAAACAAGGTTCCTTAGTCGCTTCTTTACTTTAGATTACAAACCGAAGCGACAGAAATCAAAAATATCACTTTATTTCCGTGTCAGTGTTTTATTTTATGAATTTGACCTTTTCAAAGTGTACATTTTTGTATATACAGAAATAAAGAAATTTTGATTTGATTTGATAGACGAAATAGACTTAGATACAGATAGATTGCTTGGTTTATAAAACGAGGCGACTGGGGGATGTCCCATTCTGATCACGCTGGAACCGATCACGGTGCATCCGATCACGGCAAACGGCGCCAAACAGTTTCATCCGATCACACCATACAAATAGTGCCTTAGGTACTTTTTTATTTACGTTTGTATGTATAATAAAAATAGTTATTTTTTATATAAGAGTATAAAGTAGCTTTTTAACCGCATGCTAAATTTGCTTGATGCAATTTGATGATCGAGCAAGCGAAGGATTTCAAAATTGGCTCACGAGCGCAGCGAGTGATTTAAAAATTAGAATCCTGAGCGTTAGCGAGGGAATCAAAAGGGCACGAGGTAAAAAAATCTTTGCGCTCGAGTGCAGCACGTCACTTTTCATCCCACCTCAGCGAGGAAAGAGCATTTTTCCTCTTCGATATCAAAAAATACTCTCTCGAGGGGGATGAAAACTTCTTTTTATGGTTCTTCTGTACCCAAAGGTCGAAAACGGTACCTGAACAGAAAACCATAATACAGGCTAAAGTAGTAGAATATTAAAAAAAAAATTAAAACCACGAAAGTAATTTGACATATTCCAACGGGATTTCAGGAACAAAGACCCCAGAGACTACGTTTGTGTTGACATAATATGACACACTTGTTTTTTAAGTTTTATCAGTTCCAAGTCATTGCCCTTGTCGATAAGTTTGCTAATTTGGACTTCAACTGACTTTAGGTAGCGGAAGTTGACAATTAGAACCACCTCAATAGGCGAACGAATGTTGGCGGTAGTGACGACGTTAGAATAGAGTTCTTCTTGTTAGGTGTGGTGTGGCGTGTGACGTCATTGCTCAGAGCACGGGAGCCATGACAGAGATTATAGTTTTGGCGCGCCATTATTTTATTCAACAACCGCTGGGGTAAACGTGTTCTTGAGTGGAGACCGCGACTCGGCAAACGTAGTGTAGGACACCCTCCGACCAGGTGGGATGACGATTTGTGAAAAACTTCTGGCAGATGCTGGATGCGGCAAGCTAAAGACAGGGCGCTATGGCGCTCATTAGGGAAGGCCTATGTCCAACAGTGGACTACTATAGGCTGATGATCATGATGATGATGATTATTTTATTCAAACTTTAAAATTAGTTTTTATAACTAAAACGACTGGCCTTGAAGAAATATTAATTACACTTTGCATTATTTTTACCAGACAATACGTAAGAATTATTTCCCAGTAGCAGTCAAGTAGCCTATTGAACCCGTCTAACTCAGGCCGTGGAGGTTATGGAGCTCCGTCCTATATGGCCTGTTTGTTGGGTCGTCTGTACTTTTTGGTCACATTTTTGGACGTAAGGGTTAAGGACCTCTATAACCTCCTCTATCTATGGTTTACTGATAAGGACAGGTGGAGTATTTAGAGCTCGTTCCATACAAATATACTCAGCAACACGTATTATTTTACTATAATAATTTATATTCACATAAAAATTACAACGATTAAGATTTAGATTTAAATCAATTTCATAAAAACGATTTTTTGTAACAAATATTTTTTATCCGGTGCGGCGTTATATTTTTCGAGTGTGTCTATGTGGTTATCTGATACTCTTTGTTATCTCCAAGAATCCAAAAGGCAGAATCGTTTTTGACAAATAAGGTTGGTTTCAAAATACCCGCCCGGACACCGATATGTTTATTAGCGATGGAATTTATTCATATCGTAGATAAACATTAATATACTTGGAAAATTACATCAGAATATAATAATTACAAATAATATTTACACTTAAATCTATTTTCTAAAAATCTAAACAAACTCCTGATAGAGTCCACTAGTGATCGGTATTCTGGCTTTTATTTCTGTCAACGAATTAGCATTGCCATTCAACGTGGCAATGCTGCCAGCATTCTGGGCACAATACCTTCTGGTGACGGCTTAGATTTATCAGCTATATTTTGTAGGGCTTTTTATTTTTTCCTAAAATGTAACATTTTGTAAAATATTGCAAAGCGCGACGCGTTTTTTAGGTTTTTTAAATTAATTCCAATAACTCTACTATTTACATCAAAATTAAATAGAAATAAGGAGAAAGAGAGAGAGTCTACGCATTTGCTCCTCTTGGAGTCGAGACCTGTCTCTGTAGTAAATAAAAAGATTTTGTATTTGTGTAGTGCTTACCCGCACTTCGGGTATCTCTAAGAAATGATATACCTAAGTTCCCAAAAATTTCCGCGGCGCTACAGTCCGTAAGAGGTCCCAAAGATTTTCGACGGAACCGACTAAGATTACTTATTTATTTATTGTTCTGTGCTTAAATCGATGTGTCTCTATAATATAGGACGTCTCAACGTGCACAGAATTATTTATCAACAAATAACATTTTCTTTGGACGGACAAAATAACTGGCTACAAAATAAAACGAAGAGTACAATACAAAAGAAACAAAAGTAAATATGTAGAATAAAAAATCCTAATGACTAAATTAGTAGGTATACCTACTTACATCCAAACAATTACGAAATCTACGTAGAGTGAGATCTTTATATATTTATAACAGTGAGATCTTTCTAGATTACGTGGCTTTTACATTTATTAACATTTATTATTTATTATCTTAGTTTATACAATAATAATTACAACTTATATTTACACTTAAATCTATTTTCTAAAAATCTAAGCCGTCACCAGAAGGCAAAGTGCCCAGAATGCTGGCAGCATTGCCACGTTGAATGGCAATGCTAATTCGTTGACCGAAATAAAAGCCAGCATTCCGATCACCTGTGGACTCTATTAGGAGTTTTGCTAGATCTTTGTATATTCCATGTGCCCCAGGACCCCAAGGACCTAGGGTTTCCACCCCAAACGGCTCGAATAGGTAACCTCGGTCAAGATTAGCGTATTTCCGCCGTTTGAGGGACTCCGCTGATGTTGCTGCGGAGCCGGCCCTTACTGATGTCCCTGCAAGATGAGAAGGTGCTAGGGTATCTACACAAGTGGCATCCCAAACTAAAGGCCGACCCATTTTCCAAGGAATCAGAGTCATACCGTCAGGCCTTTTACCATCATCTCGCATTAGGCCACGTGGTTCGAGAGTAGCTGCCATACTGACACTGGTAAAAGCCCGACGGATGATGTCATTAATTGAACTATGACGGGACACACGTCCTGCACTAGAGACACATGCCAGTGCATGGTGACCGAACTTATCAACGGTTTCACCGCACTGGCAACGGTGTGCAACTAGACAGGGAGAACCTAAACGCAAAGAGGTGGCCACCCGAAATGTGTTATTGTCTAAAAGGGTACCTAGATTTTTAGAAGGCAAAACATATAACCAAAGTCCTGATTCCCACTCGGAAACGGCAAGTAAACGAGCGCGTTCTGATGAGCTGGTAGACGTATTAATAAGGTTTTTCCGTACCAACTCACATAGCGGCTCATCCCACAGTCTCTGAGAAGAAAGAACTTTGGGCATATTAGTGCTAGGACAGGCTATTTTCCAAGACGCTAATGATTCATCGAAACCTGTTATTTGACAATTTTGTGAACATTTATCCAAAATTTTATGAATCAGATCCTTTGTACCATGAACTGAAGACAAAAAAGCTGGGAGTGAAATTATTTATTATTATTATTATTTTTTTTCATTACGTGGCTTAGTTGGTTTGAGCACACCCGTACTGAGGGTGGGGCGCGGGTTCGAGTCCCGCCGAAATCGATTTTTTGGGTACTTATTTCTAGAGGCAACCCGCGGGCACAGCCTAGTTAACTGTAAAATCATCATACATAGTCCCAAAACATCAATTTGCCTATTTATCTTATCAGCGAATGACGTGACTTTATCAGGAACCTAGTTTATGACGACACAATGACGGATGGAGATCTGTTTTATGTCCGATCTGTTATAAAACCATTATTTTTATTCTAAAACCATGCTTAAATAAAATAATAATAATGCTGGACAATGCACACAGCATCATCTAGCCCAAAGCTAAGCAGAGTTTGTGTTATGGGTACTAGATAACTGATATCGGAGTCAAAGTGTTTAAGGCGAATATGAAGGCAAAAACACGAAAATTAGGTGTTTTTGAACCCGTTTTCTAACAAAAATATTGATTGTGGAGTTTTGAAATTTATATATCCTGTAACACATATCTTGAACAAAAGCTTGGCGGTCCCAAATGTGTGCCGTTAATTATAGTTTAGTTGTTATAGTGTGTGTTTAGTTGCTTCGAACACACTTTTTATCGGTGTCTCAAATTCGATCAGTGCTAAACTCAGTATAGTGATTCACATAGTTCATACCTATCTCTTGGCGGTCCATTATCGTCGAAAAGCAGTCAAAATAACGATATTAAACGCAAAAACGTATTTTTGCCTACAAAATCTGTGATACAAACCTGACCAGTTACTCGTCACCTAACCGCAGAGGATCGTATTATTTGGTTGATTAGGGCACTACATGGTATGCTGAATCGAAAACAAGCACTCATTGCTGCATATAGGCGCGCGGACATGCCCAAGGTCATTTGCCTTACTATTCGCCTTAAACGAAAAAACTTAAGTTTTAAATATGAATCAGGACAAGGTCTTATATTAGTATAGGAGAAGGTCGTAATATGGCCCCTCATTTTGTTTCTATCCTGTAAATTTTAAATAATTGTTCTTTATGCATGGGATAATGACGACCGATGTGGCGCGGTGGGCGAAGGTCTTCCTGCCACATAGGAGCCCACCTCGGGACAATTGCTTGTACGATCTGCAGATTACTAGGTCAGGTTATTCGTTATCTAGTACCCATAACACAAGCTCTGCTTAGCTTGGGGCTAGATAAGAATAAGAATCATTTATTTGCATAAAACATGAGTAGATAATGCTGAGTTTTTACTCAGCTTTTTGCTGGACTTTTGTCCAGCATTATTTATTTATATTTATTTATTTACTAATCGGCTAAAATTCAAGTCACTGGCGTTCAACACCTAGCGTCAATGGAACAAAAAATTATTCTGGATGCATCATCCAGAATATTTTTTAGCACAATGGAACACAAATCTACAACGCTCCTGAAAAATCCCTCTCCGGTATTCTTTGGACTTGCTTGAATAACAAAAAATATGAAAGACTCTCTAGCGGTGGTTTTGCATATCAATTAATTTAGTCACGTTATCTACCACTTCAGCTATTTTATTTATTTACACAGTTAGGTTATCCTATGGTGAGTGCACCAAAACTTACGAAGTAGACTTTAAACAACTAGAAAATTGATGCTAAGTGCACCAACCTATTACTTTCCACGAAATTCAGCCGTTTCAGTAAGGAAATATAAAAGTGGGTCAAAATACCTGCATGGGCCATATTACCACCCTCTCCCCATTATTATTATTATTAGTTAGACATAAGCGATTAGAACACATCACAATACCTTTGAAGAAATATACAAAATCGATTCATACATAATCATACGTACGTATGTTCGTCTATACATAACTTTCCTAACATACCTAGACCATACAAGAGCCTACAACCTACTGTTCCCATCTCTCTCACACACAATCAGTTAGAAAGAGACGGTGACACCACGTGCAAACAACGAAAAGCCTTGAAAACATACAACTGATAACATGAACTGCGCTGTGCGATATTTTGTTTTTAGTTTTCAGAAGAACATGTTTTCAGACGTTGAAAGAAAACCAATTAATTTCTTATTCGGCTACTTTAAATGAACCTAGATATTAATACAATCAAATGAAATAAATAAATTAGAAGAAATCTTCAGCTTCTAGATTCGATTAGTAGATTGTTTGCAACAGTCTGCAGCTATTATTATTATTATTAACTCATTTATTTCAGATCACAATAGAATCCATAACACAATTAAATTCAGCTATGTATAGCTGCAGACAGTTGCAAACAATCTACAGTTAGCTCAACAGATCCGTATCAATACCAGCCGCGCGCGTCCCGAAGACGCTAGCTGCATTGCCCCGCTGTATAGCTAAAAATTAAAAAAATAAATTTTAATTTTATTAATTGTGTAGGTACTTATTATTTAATTTTGAAATCGTGTATATGGATCAACTGGGTCTGAAATAAATGATTTTTATTTTTTTATTTATTTATAGCAATGCTGATGCGCTGCGCCAGATACTCACCAGCTCTCGGGTCACGCATCGCTTCGACCAGACGCTTAGATATTTTTTTAAAACCCGGATAGCCTTGGTACACTACATACCTAGGGTCTCGACTCCAAGGGGAGGAAATGCGTAGGCTCTGTCGAGACCTGCATATTTGCACCTTTTGAGATCTTCGGTCTAATCTGCCTCCGCATTAGCCCTCACGGATGTCCTCGGAAAATGGGAAGGCGCAAGATGGGTGTTTATTAATTGTCTCTTTTCATTGTTCAGTGTCTCTTTAGACACTGAACAAACATTGGACATACAATTTATTGGCCACTACATTTACACACAAGATAAATTTACAATTTTGAAATAAAAGCTACACTAGCTATAGCGCGCAGCTTTGCATCATATTTCACTTCAAGTAGTCTCAAGATCTGTAGAAAGTGGGTCAGACGGGGTGTCGTGTCCCAGTGTTGCTATTTTAGGTCGAAATGCAAACATTAAACCTCTTTGGCGCAGTGAACGAATGTCCCCATTTTAGCCTCACTGCTGTAAGCCAAGCATTGCCATATGGTAGAATAGAGAAAATTTACATCACTTTGTCATCGAATGCGTAAATCATTTCAAATTAATTCCTTCAACTTCAATAATGTACGCAATGTATGGCGATGCAATGTCATTTAATATCTTTTCTACTTGAGATAGCAATGCCCGTGCTTGGGGTTCGGTACGCAGCTTCCACGGGTTCTGCTGTAGATTCTTCTACAGCAGAACCCGTGGAAGCTGCGACAACATTCTAAATGATCAATAAGTACCAAAAAATTGTAATGAAACGCCGTTGATCAATTTCACTTGATTGTATTATACTAAACGACTTTACCCACACATCTGGGAAACCTTTTTATATTAAACACACATTAATCATTCAAAATCTAATATTACTTTTTATAACAATACTCTTTTGTTACCGCCGTGACAGAATTATTTTCTTCCGCTTCTTTTTCTTCAACCCCAAGTCAGTGTGCCCAACGCACAACTGTGTTTCCAGCCAGTATTTTTAATAGATTTGTTTTTAAGGTGATAAGCAATTTTTGAAATCATGACAATTTGCGACGCTGACGAATTAGCGATTTTCAGGATATCTCACTAATATTATAAACATGAAAGTTTAGATGGATGGATGTTTGTTCCTTTATCACGCCAGAACGGCTGAATGGATCTGGATGAAATTTGGCACAGAGATAGATTATAGTCTGGAATAGAGCATAGGCTACTTTTTATCCCAGAATTCCCACGGGAACGGGAACTACGCGGGTGAAACCGCGAGGCGCTGCTAGTGGACCAATAAACAAAAGTCGATGATAGTGACAAATTAAAGAAACTGTCGAGTAGTGTTCTAACTCCATGATTGTCCTCTGTTGTATTCAAGAACCCAAATCCCTGTTCAATAATAGGTAATAATCATCTTGGTTTAGTTATGCCTTCTAACAAAATAGACTAAGTTGTCTCAATAGAGAAGAGAAATAGAAGAGATAATCAATAACACTTTATTTTTTATTTGATCATAATAAATACTACAATATTTGATTTGTCTAAATGATTATTTTAGAGATCGCTTCTAAGCGATAAGGCCGCCCATTGTACTTGTCTCATGTAATGTCTTTTTGTAATGTTCTTTTTCTGGTGTACAATAAAGTGTTTTTGTATTGTATTGTATTGTACTACAATATTTGATTTGTCTAAATGATTATTTTGCAAGCCTAAAGAACCAAGTTGATGAAATCCGAAATCAGAGATGCTTTAGTTTATAGCTTTTAAAAAAACAGCGCATAATTGAACTTATCGCATGAGGAAATTTCTCTAAGGTAACCATGATCAAAGGAGAAGATCATAGGATGGCATAGTTTTAAAAAACTCCATGATTCCTTAAAACACCACATTCCCGACACAAAGCAGTAATTACCCTGGCAACCCCACACCTCGGCAAATCAGGGGCCGCGCGCCGCAGTGCAGAGGCCAAAACTGGGTCACGCTCTGCGACCGGGGGGCGTCAGTGTTGCTATTTTTAGACGCTTTGCCTTTTTCTTGGTAGTTTTACAAAAAGGTAGGCTGTAGGGGTGTTACGGGCAATGTCAAGTGACATGAGAGAAGAAAAAGTGAAGTGAAAGTATTTAATGTTGTTTAATTTTATTTATGCTAATACCTACATTTTTATGCTCGGTTTCTCTGAAGAATAGAATTCGTAACGAATACATCCGACAGAGAACCAAGGTTATCGACATAGCTCAGAGGATTAGCAAGCTGAAGTGGCAGTGGGCTGGCCATATCTCGAGAAGAACCGACAACCGCTGGGGTAAACGTGTTCTTGAGTGGAGACCGACGACTCGGCAAACGTAGTGTAGGACGCCCTCCGACCAGGTGGGATGATGATTTGCGAAAGACTGCTGGCAGATGCTGGATGCGTCAAGCTGAAGACAGGGCGCTATGGCGTTCATTAGGGGAGGCCTATGTCCAACAGTGGACTACTATACATACATGTATAGGCTGATGATGATGAATACATTTTTGTTCAGTGAATTAATATTGAAAGTATTATTAATTGTTAAGTTTTTTATGTAGAAGAATATTTTATTTATTTCTGTCGCTATGAAATTAAGAGCAGGATGATGCTCTTAAAAGGTATGGTACTGTCATGTTTTTTTATGAAGGTTGATGAGATCATATTATTGTAATAAAAATAGGTATAACTTTAGCTCATGGCTTCGCTCTTGTTCTCGAGGTATCTACTTAGCATACACAACCACTCCAAGTCAAGGATAAAGAGGTAAGTACCTACATACTGCTTCAGAAGTTGGCGACGATCGGCTGCACAACCAAACTGCTGCAGTTCTTCGCGAGCTATATGAAGAACCGGCAGCAGTATGTCGACTACGCGGGATGCAAATCGGAGGTTTACTCTACCTTAACTGGAGTCAGTCAGGGAAGCAATCTGGGGCCGCTACAGTTTATCATCATGATCAACGACCTGCCGACAGTCGTCAAGGATGCGAAATGCTTGTTGTTCGCCGATGACCTCAAGTTACTCTTGCCGATAAAAGTCAAAGAGGACTGTGAACGCCTTCAAAGGGACGTAGACAGAGTGGTGGAGTGGAGTAGTAAAAACGACCTACAGTTCAATGATAGTAAATGCTCTATCATAACGTTCAGTAGAGCAAAGACACCACTCCACCACAATTATCAGTTGAAGGATTCACAGTTGAAGAGAGTTGATTCGGTGAGGGATCTAGGGGTTCATCTCGACGACAAGCTACATTTCCGTGTACATGTGGTCAACAGTTGCAAGAGAGCATTCAAGACTTTAGGATTTGTACTCCGTCAGACGAGCGGCTTTACTGATATAAACGCCATAAAAACTCTATACAATGCGTTGGTGAGAAGCCATTTAGAGTTTAACGCTGCGGTATGGGCACCACATGAGGTCAAGTACAGTCAAATGGTGGAGCGTATTCAAAATAAGTTCACCAGATTTCTGTACTTGAAGCTCTACGGGGTCTACCCATTCTTCCCGTTGATGTATCCAACCTTGTTTGTTTTAGGCATGGTTGGATACAACAAACTGGAAGTAAGAAGAGATGCAGCGTTGGCTCTATATTTATTTAGGGTAATTCGTGGGATGGTTGCCAATTCTGGGATTTTGAGGGAGATGCGGTTTAATGTGCCTGACGAATTCGTACACCGACGGAGGCGGCCCGCCCTATTGGTCGTACCAAGAGGGAAGACCAACCTTCTGAACAAGGCACCTCTGACGCGCAGCATACAAACGCTAAATCGGGTAGCGGAGAGAACCGACCTTTTTAATTGCTCCCTGAGCGAATTTCAAAGAACTCTGTTGCATATTTTATGCTATTATGACATGGTGTAAGTATCTTGTAACGTCGGACGAATTTTATAACGATTACTATTTTTCATTTATTGTATTTTTTAATTTTAATGTTATCTTAATTTCTAGGGTCGTAAAGTATTTATGTAAGGTTTTTTTTGTATTGTTATGTAAATTGTAAATTTATGTGTTATGGTGTATTATAGGATTATGTATGATTTATTTTAATAATGAATTGACATGTAATAAATAAGTTAATGGGCGTGGTAAAATTTTATGTTATGAGAAGTTAAAATGTTGTCTAATTAAGTATGTACACTATTGAATTGGGTGCCCCTGTAGTAATAGTTGTACTTTTTATGAATAAATAAATAAATAAAAAATTAAAAAAAATTAAAAAATACTTGTTTGCAGGTACCTATTACCTATACAGGGTTTTTAGTAAATTAGTAACACTACGTGAACTGCAGGTCCTGCCCATCATCACAAACACGTTCGTGAAGGCGCCAAGTCTAAATTCTAAAAAAAATATAAGTCACCTCTGGTACTAAATGAAAAAACATCTTTGTCTGGAACCCAACGAGTTACTTAAGACCGATCTTTCACTCTCATTATCTTCTGTTAATTCAGGGCAGAGCTGTTTTTAAGTTGAATTTAAAAAAAAACCTCTATAACGAACGATTATTGAATTGCTACCCATTACCAATACCAAAATTAAGAATTAAGACCCGGCGTCTTCACAAACGTGTTTGTGATGATGGGCTGAACCTGCAGTTCACGTATTGTCACTAATTTACCAATAACCCTGTATAAATAAATAAATAAATAATGCTGGACAATTCCCACAGCATTATCTAGCCCCAAGCTAAGCAGAGCTTGTGTTATGGGTACTAGATAACTGATATACTTAATACAATGTATGTATACTTAACATTGATTATATACATAGAAAACACCCAGATCCCCCTTTTAACTACGATTACATACCTCTATCTAACTACATTAGTATTAAAACTTTTAAAACTATCAGTGTTATTAACATAGAAATCATTTAAAACGGGATATTTACCATGATTCAATTTTACATTAGTATTTAAAGTTTTGCAAGGCTTTCGACTTGAATTCAGGGAGTATTTGATCATCTCAAGCATTCTCAGGTTTGTAGAGTAGGTCACACTGGGTGTCGTGTCACAGTGTTGCTATTTTTAGCCTTTTACCCTTTTCTTGGGACTTTCTCTAGCTATGTTGGAGTTTTGTTTTGTTTCATATTTATTTTGTATTCCGAGAACCAAAGAATGAAATATCGGCTAAGGTTTTCTTGTAAAGATAAACCGTTAATTGGGATATCTATGTTTTTGTCACTCGTCAGTAATTTATAAAAACTTCTGTCAAAATTACAATAGGGTATTACATCCATAGGGTTTTTGTATTTCAGTGTGTACCTCGCACTTTGGGCAAAAAATGAAATAAGTTCCGAAAAAAAAAAAATCCTTACTTGAGTGGGGCGCGAGTTCAAAATCTACCGAAATCCAAAATTTTTGGGAACTCATTTAATTTAGTTACAACCATTTTTGAAAAGTGCCTCAATTTGGTTCTATAGTGCTAATGAACCACTAAAAAGATAATAAAAAAACAATCGACATGTGCCTAACATTATAATCAGTATTTTCTGTACCAACTGAACAAAAAACTCAGATTTGAAGATCGTTACTTAAATGTTATAAAAATTCTGAAAAAATAATGTATTTTGAATTTCTAAATTCTGTCACAATAGACCTCTGTGGCATAGTACCTAGAGGCTTAAGATAATTCTGAACTAAAGTGTCAATATTCGTTGTAATTATTGTATTCTGTTATATATTTATCTCTGTCTATTTATTAGATTATCAATGTATGCATTACGGATGTAAGCGGGTTAACTACAAACCTTATTTATGATAAGAACACTCAATGTATGCATTGAAGATAAAAAGTTGGTTGTAAGAGAAACAATTCTATGGCAATATAAAAACGATTTAACGAGTAAACAGCCCACAGGATTCTGAAATTTAATTGCATATTTGTGTTTGCCTTTGTGCATCAATAAATTTGTATCTTCTTCAATTGAAGTTTCATCTTAGACGAAGATGGTAAAGGATTCGTGTCCCGCCCTGTTTTAAATATTTGTTTCAACAAAATCAAGCTACGACAAAACATAAACAGGTACATAATAAACAAAGATACTTGAAGGTTTTTCGTTCGTTTTGTGTATCTCTAAGAAATGAAATAAGTCCCAAAAAACCACCGGCGCTATAGTCCATAAGAGGTCCCAAAGATTGTTTAAATGAGTTATAGTTTGTAGTTGATAGTTGGTTAGAGCACACCCGTACTGAGGGTGGGGCGCGGGTTTGAATCCCGCCGCAACCGATAATTTTTGGGACTTATTTCACTTCTTAAAGATACTTGAAGTTTCTCTACGACTCTACGTGATAAAATCCGTAATAAGGAAATCCGTAGAAGAACCAAAGTCACCGACGCGATGTATCTCCCAGAATTAGTAAGCTGAAGTGGGAGTGCGCAGGTTATACAGCTCGTAAAACTGATATTCAAAATTCTAAGTGCTTTATTTCCTTTAGATTAGACCTTACAGGACTCTTGGACACGTCACAAAACTCAGATTACATAAGTAAAACTAGGAAGTAAAGTGATCACTTTGATTTTTTGTCCACTTCAATCTTTTTAAGGTAAAGTAAACAAGCGAACAAGAAACCTTTACCTTGTTAGAATGTTAGTTTTCGAGCAAAACTCGTCCCAAGCTTTTTTATCCTCTAGATAATCTGATGTTTTATAGTAGGCCTGTTTACAAAGGAAATGTTTGACAATTTGTTTGAATTTATTTGGTGTCAATTTTTGCAACTCACTTGGAGTTTTGTTGTTTGTTTGAACTGTACATAATTATTATAATAATTAGGATAAAATATAGGTCAGTTCAGTGCACAATCAAAAATAATTACAACAATAAAGTTATCAAATTATAAAAACTGATTGACTGATTATCTATAAACGTTTGTTTACGTTTCTGATAAGGTAGGCATGTATCAACTCTTGTTTGTTTGTAAGTATGTTATGTAATGATTAATTCATTTCATCATCATCAGCCTATATCAGTCCACTGCTGGACATAGGCCTCCCCTAATGAGCGCCATCATTAATTCATTTAATGACTACAAAATTTTATCGTCCAATGATTGAATTAAATCCTTAAGTTTGGCCTGAACCTCTAAGTTCCCATACAAACGTACTATTCGATTCATTTTGAAACTACGTCCCCGATTTTAATGAAATTTTGCATAATATAAGGATGAAAATATTTAGTAACAATTCAGCGAAAAAAACCCTTTGTAGTTGGCGTCGTTTTCTTCTACAACGTGGACTACATTTTGTTAGAACTTATCGGAGAAGGCTTTTTTAAATATTTTCATCCTTATATTTTGCAATGGATTTCCGCAAAGTAACGCCTAAATCTATTATTTAAATTTTGCATACATATTCGGATAAAAAATAGCTATGTTTGTATCGTTTTAGTTTTTCAAAATACTTAATCATCATTAAATTAGAGCGAAAGTAATAAAATCGCTTGAAAATGGATAAAAATGGATTTTCGCTCTCACTTGATCAGCATCAGGTCTTATGCGAATCTCCTAATCGTAAAACTGAGCCCTGATCTGGCTCCAACGGAGTTAACTCCTAAATGATGAAAAACTACAAGATCGAGGGACCCGTGTCAAAACTGTGAAGATTGAAACCATTCGTAATCAATCGGTCCATGCAAATGCACTGTAATTTATTTAAATTTACTTTGTTTTAAACCCACACGTGCTTTTCAGGTATTGATAGAAAGAAAAGAATGAAAAACCTATTTATTTATTGGCTTGACTCACAAACACAACTCACAAAAATAATCCATACAAATTTTTAATATTCGAAAGTAACTCTAGTCTGACTGTCTGTAACAGACAGACAGACATGAACAGCCGTTTAGACATGAAGAGGTAACTCTCTTCATGTCTAAACGGCTGAACGGATCTTAATGAAATTTTGCAGAGGTAAAATGGTATCCCGGATACTTGAAAAGCGCGTGCGAAGCCGCGAGCAACAGCTAGTAGTAACATGAAAACCATAAAAATAATTAACTCTAACATAGATGTAAGCCGATAAGGTTCTACCTCAGTTTAATGTTACTCATTTTGTTACCTCTTTATTAACAAAGAAAATTACAATCAAATGATAGAATTAAATTAAAACTAGTATTTACAATTGAAACAATTGGGCTAACTACAGACTGTTGCAAACAATCTACAAGTAGCTCAACTTATCCATATCAATACCAATCAGTTTGTTGTTGTAAAATAGCAACACTGGTTTTCTGGCAGAAGAAGATTGCTATGTTCCCTAAAAATAACTCGTAAAACCCTTGCACAAATCACCGGAATAACCTGAAAATCACCGGAAACGTCACATTCAATGTTGCCACTCGTACTCTCGTGAAGAATGCATAATTTTTAATGTTGCCATTACGCGTCCGGAGTTAGCGATAACACTAACAATGGTGCTGCGTTTTGTTTGTGTCCAAGTGTCAGCTGTTACAATTGTATGGAATTTTCATGATTTCATACAAAAATCGTGATTACTAGGTACTAACCTCTCGGAGGTTCTTATCGACAGCAAATATGCTGACGTTGATGACAAATAAAACATAATAAAACACTGTTTTAACCGGATTAATCGCGTATATTTTATATTTTGTATTTAGTCTGCCTGTGACCATGGAAGCTGAAAAGCCTCCGAAACGTCAGGTTACAAACAAAATATAAAATATGCGATTGATCCGGTTAAAACAGTGTTTTATTAAGAGTTCTCGTGAACATCATTTGAAGACAGGGCGCTATGGCGCTCATTAGGGGAGGCCTATGTCCAACAGTGGACTACTATAGGCTGATGATGATGAACCCACACCTCTCACTTACCGTGCTATATCGGTCGTCAGTTACACCCCAGAGCTCAACATCCATGCAGACACGCACTCCGCTATATTGATTTGATCATATTATAAGAACCAGGTCATGTTCTGTTGCGCGAGAAATTGCTCGCATAACCTGTTTTATGTTGAACTGTCAAGCTATAACTATTTTATGACAATAGGATATATTACTATACAGGGTTATTGGTAAATTAATGACAATACGTGAACTGCAGGTCCTGCCCATCATCACAAACACGTTCGTGAAGGCGCCAGTTCTCTGTCGGATGTATTTGTTACGAATCCTATAATCAGAGAAACTCCGGGCATTTTTATTATTAAATGCAGATTTTTATTCAAAACGTATGAATCTTTTTAGTTATTTCTAGTTTTAACAATTAGCTACGAGTCGTCTTCGAATGTGCTACGTCGTAGGCCATGCTACGAAACGCGTAGAGGGCTCGTAGGAGCCTACACGAAGGATCGCATCGAAAACAACCATGAATAATCCAATTTATTTGAAGATTACCAACATTGTTTATTTTTTTATTTATAAAAGACTATCTGATGCCCGCGGCTTCGTCCGCGCTTTTCATAATTTCATATATCCCATTATTCGGGTTAATATATTATAGCCTATGATCATCCACCTCATCATCTCACCAGCCCCCCTAGCACGGGGATTGTTATCTAGGGTAGAATAAAGAAAAATTACGTCACTTCGTCATCCAATGCGTAAATTATTTGAAATGCATTCCTTCAACATCAATAATGTACGCAATGTATGGCGATGCAATGTCATTATTGTCTATTCTACCCTAGACAACAATCCCCGTGCTAAGGGGGCAGTACCAACTACCAATAATCGAATAGATCGGAAATATTGGTGATGGTATGGCCCTAATAATCGATTCTGAACAAATTTTACAAAAATTATATAAACCAAAGCCGTGCGTTCTCGTCAGCGCAATCTAGCGCTCGCGCACTTTTAGTCGCGACATCTAGTTGTGACACGGCCTGATTTAGTTTGCACCTTTGCCTTCTAGTGTAGGTTGATGCTATTTTGTTTCATTGGCGTTACAATACCTAATAAACATTTATCAATTTGCGGTAGCACTGCCCCGGATTATCTACATTCGTTGTTTTAAAATATATACTAAAAATATTCATTACTGATTAGTAGCTATGTTACGTAAAGAAGCGTAACTAAGTAGCTGGTAAGCATTAAGTAAATAGTTATGTTATTTACCTAACGTGTGTAACACGGCTGCAAGGTTATGTGTTATGTAAATAAACAGAGGTTCTTTCAGTTTGGTTACGTTGATCTTATTGATTCTTTTTCAATTATTTACTCTGGCTTCGAAATATCTAAATAAACAGAATCAAATTTATCGTATTTTATTCTAATATCCTAACAACAAATAATCTTTATTAACAAAGGAAATTACAATTAAATAATAGAACTAAATTAAAACTAGTTTCACAATTGAAAAAATTGAGCCAACTGTAGACTGTTGCAAACAATCTACAGGTAGCTCAACTGATCCATATCAATACCAGTCGGAAATATTCTAACTAATATTACAAATGCGAAAGTGTGTTTGTTTGTTTGTCCATATTTCACGCCCTAACTAAGCAACTAATTGATTTGATTTTTTGCATAGATTTAGTTGAAAGGATGGAGATCAACATTGGCAACACAGGGCGGGTAAAACCGTGGGCAACAGCTAGTAGTAGTGGTTATAAGTGCATTTTGTGCGGCCTTCAGAAAAATCTTTGTTGGTTTTTACAAAAAGTTAAAAGCGACTTCAAAACTCCTGTGGTAAATAATAGCCCTGAATAATAGAAAAAAACAACATCTAATTCGAGATAGAGCAGAATTGAAAAACTTACTTTTTTTGAAGACAGTTAAAAAACATATTACTTATAAGGTTTCAAGAAAAATATTACTTATAAGGTGCCACAAAATTAGGTATTTGTTAATCTCGGAAGGGGTATTTCTGGACCCCATGGTAGTCATTCCTGCTACGATTTTTTTTAAATTTAAAACCTTTTAAAAATGTATTAACAAACATTATTATATTTACATGAATAATAATCACATTACACAAACATGTGTCATACGGAATCGAACCCGCTACCTCCTGCGCCAAACCATACCTTTACAAATTATTCGCTGAAAAACCAATGGTTAAGTTTTGCTTATCAATTTCAGACATTACGTACGTACACATTACGTATGCGTTACGTAGATAACTTACTTATTACGTTTCAGTTTTGGTTTATCTCCATTCGTTCTTTTATTTTAATTTTTTCTACCTTCGCTGCCTACTTAAGTCACAGTATTCTATGACAGATGACAGAAATCTGTCAAATTATTAACTTTTGACTACGTTTTTACTTACTACTTTTCAGATCTATGAAACTTATACAAAAAAAATAAGAATCAAGACTTGGTGTCTTTACAAACGTGTTCGTGATGTTGAAGTATCAAGTATCAGTTCAATGAATTAACGATAAATATGTAAAAAAGGGTTTAGCTAGACTATTGAACAGGTAGAAAATGCCTCAGCATTAAGCCCACCTTTTGTACCTTAGTGCAATAAAGTTTTAAATAAATAAGTACATTTCATGTAATATTTGGAAATATTTTTGATAGTTAAAAAAAACTGAATTCGTTTAAAAAGAAGTCCGAACTTAGATTAATAATATATTTCATACATAATATCTTTTCATGTCAATTAACTTATATGTTAATATCATTTTTACAGAAAAAAAACATTATTTTTCGTCTTTGATGACTCGCCGAATCTTCTCTTCCGAATCTGATCTTTCCGAACTTAATAGTTTTTTTTTCGCATGGACGGAAACTTATGTAGAGATAAAATCAATATTTTTTCAATTAATATAGCCTTATCTGGTCATATACCTGCAATAACATTTCGTAGTTTCTTACATTGCCAACTACAGATGTTGATTTTCAACATCTGTTCGCTCTCTAGGAGCGCAAGCCTACATCAAATTATTTACCAGTATTAAATAATGCAGACTATCTAATACTCGGAGGGTTTTTTCACTAGTCCGGTTTTCCAGGAAAAAAAACTTTTTGTACACAACTTTAATGAAACCATACTGAACACAACCTGCCAACCAGCCTTTGAAATTATTCCACTGGCATGGAATAATCGTTCTCCTAGAAAAAACCGATTAAAACACAACCTTTTTCAAAAAGTAATACAACGCTAGGAATCTTTGACTTTTGAAGATAAAACAATGTTTAGTTATAAAAAGAAAACCTCCTTGAACACAACCTAAAGTTGAATACGACCTTTTTGGTAAAATTATTCACGAATTTTCAAGATTTTCTGTTTTAAAGAAAACCTTTTTGATAATAACCTTATTGGTTTAAACACTTCTTTCTAGCCTATCAACCTTATTGAACAGAACCTTACAAGAATTAAACACGAAAGAGTTATCAACATGCGAGGATTTTTTTTACTACTTCTCTAGGTTTTAAAGGCTTTCTTTTTTTTCTTTTTCCTTCAAAGAAAACCATATGCAACCTTTTTTCAACACCCTTATTCCTTCAATAGAATATATCTCCAGTGAACCGTAGTGTCTAGAAAAACATAAATTAAGATTTAAACTTTATCTATCTAACTCTACACGTACCTGGTAGGGCTCCTCAGGCTTCCCCGGGTAGCTCGCGCTCCTTCTGTAATCCGGCGGCCTAGGCGGTGCGGGCGCTCTACGCCAAGGGGCGAACGCCGACGGCTGCGGCTGCTGCGGAGTCGGCCACCTGTACTGTGGAGCCCTGCGGAACGGCGCGCGGTACTGTCTCTCATCATCCGCGCAGGGTGCGCCCGGGTATTGGAGTTCGCCCATACGTGTGTACCGTCGGACGGCCGACGTAGCACTGGCTCGAGATAAGGCGACATTGATTGTTGCGCGCGCATGTTGTCAAAGTTGGTCGATTGGGCTGCGCTAAGTTGTATGGAGTGGATATTATGTGAAAACTAAGTCAAAACATATAATTTAATTCAGTTTTTCTATAAGATTGTGGACATAATATTCAGAACCATTCTTAGACGCTTAATAAGTGATACAATACAATACAATACAAAAATTATTTATTGTACACAAGAAAATAACACTACAAAGAGACATTACATAAGAAAAGTACAATGGGCGGCCTTACCGCTTTGAAGCAATCTCTTCCAGGCAACCTTTGAATGGAAAGAATTGTGAATTTAAGAAAGGCAGGGGGTGCTACAACCTTAGCTTAAGGCGAAATTGGTTCGTATTTTCGAGACAAGGACGAGCGAACGCCGCGCGGTGGAGGCGAGAAAGGAAGGCAAGAGGCGGTCGGCGCGCAATTTCACTGGTTTTTATTTTTAAATTTTTTATTGCTCTAAAATAATACTCTTTCGCAAAAGAAGAGTTAAGTATTTTTTAGAAGACATTTCATAAAAATTGTTGAAGAACTAGCGAATGAAACTGGTTTTCCGTAGTTAAAATGAAAATTTAGAGGAAACTTTGCGATTTTTTCTATGAGTCAAGTTTAGTCAATCGTGTTTCGACTCCCATAACTTACTAACATAAATTCTTAACTTTTGATGCTCATCAAAAAATATTTCATAAAAATTGTGTTTTACTGCCTTAAAATTGATTTTCCGTCCACTCTAAACGTGAATTTGGGGCTCATTTCACCTTAAACAACCATAACCTACCTTATTCACTTCACTACATCTAATAGTTTTTTACCTCCATATATTAGATCAAGCGTAAAGAAGTGAACAGAAACCTCTAGCTCGTTAGTTGTAGCATTGGTTTTTAATAATTGCAAAAACAACATTTTTTTTCATAAACTTTCATATTTGTGTCATAATTTGACAGTTTTTAACCAAAATCTGAGGTAAAACGCGAATTAAGATACCAACTCGTCTAGGAATACAAGGTGCCCTAAAATAAGTGACCTTAGTCGAAAAGGGGAGATTACAGACCCCAAAAAGTCAATTAATAGTTGACCTTAAGAATAGATTGGCGACCTCTGTGGCGCAGCGTGAATGTCCGCCTGCAGGAGGTTGCGGGTTTGATTTCCGTCACAGGACAAATGTTTGAACTGCAGATATTTTTTCCTGGTTTGTTTGATTTTTTATAAAATATCTAAATGTATTTTTTTTGTATAAATTAAAAACTAGTTTTTTCACGCGACTTCGCACACTTTGTTTCTTTGGCAACATTTAAAGTATATTGTTATTTATAAGTATAATCCAAATATATATTTCGGAGTTAAATCCTTTGCAATGCGCCTATTCTACTCTATGCGAATCTCAAGCGTCTATGTTTTGACGTTGGATCAATTCTACAGGATGACAGAGAAGAAATGGAAAGATTCAGATAAGTGCCTAGTACCCTCATTCTACCGGCCAATAGTTTTTTTACAATCTCTACTAAAGTTTTAACTGGTCTCCCACTGTGAAGGACGGTGTTAAACAGGTTCTGTAGCTCCTGTATAACAGGAGCTCCTCCTGCCTTCAGAAGCTCTGAAGTTATGCCGTCTTCACCGGGGGCTTTTCCATTTCGTATGATGATTCGTATGATGATGATGATGACTAAAGTTTATGACACTCGTTGCATGGACACTGGCAGAATTGTTGCTAACTAGCAAGCCATAGATAAAAGAAGTTGAAGTGCCTTGTAGAGTTTCGTAGCGGATGGGTACCTACAAGACGGTCATAGAATCTAATGCTAACTAGCAAGCGCAGCAAGCCATAAATAAAAGAAGTTGAAGTGCCTTGCAGAGTTTCGTAGCGGATGGGTACCTACAAGAAGGTCATAGAATCCATGTAAAAGCGGTCTCGCGATTCGTGTAGGTAGTTCGAAGCCTTAGGCCTGGGTCTATGTTTCAGAGCTGTATTTCCATCTTGCATTACCTAGATACGGCCCGTAGTTAACAAATAATGAACCTACTCCGTTATATGTATACCTACTTGCTTGTTTTGGAGCTTCTATAAAACATGTACAACCTATTTGTTTGTACACTCAAACGGAATAAAACCTTAAATTTCAGCTATTTGGCAGCCTTTCCACTGCAGGTAACTGCAGTGGCCTACTTCTGCGCTTTAGAGCACTCGACATAATGCACCCAAAACTACCCTTGAATACTAAAATATCTGTAATAAATTATTTTAGACACCTCTAGATTGTTTGCAACCGTTTGCTGTTAGCTCAACTATTTCATTTGAACAATTAATTAGAACTAGTATTTACGACAACTGTACATACAACTACGGCAATTTTTCTTTTTAAATTTTTGTTTGAAATCACCGGCCAGTACAAGACGTTCGTCTTCTTGCATAACGACTCGACTTTTTGGTGTTCCATTTGCAAAGAACATACATTTCATTTGAATTTATTTTTGAAAATGGAACTGAAAGTGCCTTTTCTGTCATAGTTGGATGTTTATTATGGTGATTCTTCCTCCATGGACGTAGTTATTGTATACTCTTTGCTCCATGGTAAAATAGTAACTTTGCGTTGCACGAAACGAAGACGCAGAATAGTCGGTATCAATCAGCGAGAAATCTCTGAAATGTTTGTTTACTACCAATATAATATAACAGAAGATGAACTTGGCTATTTAATTGAAATTATCATCAACCTAAAATTAAATTAAAAATATGCAAATGAGACAGAATGGCAAAGAAATAATCAATAATGATTATGATAAGGTTTGCTGGAAGAGAACTCTTTTTAGGGTTAAGCTCGCCTTTGCGATACCTCTCTTTGTTTATGGTTTCTAAATAGGTTATTTTTAGTGCAATAAAGAATTATGATTGTAACTGTTGTGGTCAAAATCACGTAAAATATGGTATTTAAAGACAAACGATGAATTCGTGATGTAGAGAAGTGAAATCGGCGTGGAATACTGAAGGTAAATTTTCATTGTTATATTTTCTAACACTCGAAGTGAAAAGTACCGTTTTTCACGCGGGACAAAACCGACCATTATAATTCGGTCTTGTCATCCTCGTGTATAATGGGGTGGTTTGGTCCCTTGTTTAAAAATATACCTTTCTTTGATACCTTGAATGTTACTCGTACTTCCACGATAGAGAAAAAAAATACGACCAAAAATCATGAAAATGCACTGTTTCGCACATGATCACGTTGTCGAGATCTCAATGAACCCTGCGGTCTATCAGTATGATTTACGTTTTGATTCGTAGGTCATTACTAGTTATTTGGTTCTTTGAACCAGTTTCTTCATAAGTGGTGTAGTTTTCTTGTAAATAAGCAAAAACTTGATTTTTACGCTTACGCCGTTCCAAAAACGAACGCTCTGTCCCGCGCTTATAAACGCGAAATTCTATTCCTATCTTTTCACAAAATGGCGCGTATTGCGCCCTCTTAATAATAAATAGGTCAAACTAACGTAAAACACATTACTAACCTATTTGCAAAACACGCTGAAATATTTACACCATCCAAGCCGGGATAGCCGCATTAGGGTTTAATCTGTGCCAAGTCCAACTGCGGTATACTGCAGGGTGGGCGTCATTATCATCGGACAGAAGAGGTCTTTTAGAGTGCTGGTCGGGATTCGAACCCAACTCAACCAAAACTTTGGGATATATTTTCTGAAATAAAACACTGTTTTTACCGGATTGATCGCGTATATTTTATATTTTAAATACTAGCTAGAGAAAACTGTTTCATTCCTAGAATGCTCCGAGAAGCAATTGAAATTCAAAAACATCCGAATAATTTCAATAGAGAAGATGGTTGGAGAGTACCTGCTGCTTGGGATCCAGTCCTACATCGAGTCAGGTCCCACACCCAGCAATCCATAGCTACAACCCATCAAGACACTGTTAGTGATTACTGCGTACATACGGAACGTTATAATTAAAGTTGTATAATTGACGGTAGATAAGCAAAATTCAAATTACTTGTAAAGACAAATGTCACCTCAGTCTGCCTGTGACCATGGAAGCTGAAAAGCCTCCGAAACGTCAGGTTATAAACAAAATATAAAATATACGCGATCAATCCGGTAAAAACAGTGTTTTATTATGAGTTCTCGCGAAAATAACCGTAGAATATACTATGTATTTTCTGTTTGTGATACTCAGAAGGAAGCTTCTGTTCTTCCTCTGATAGGTTCTTTTAGTCGATTCTTACGACATTCACGAGGTGAGATGGTTTAAAGTCGCCCAGCGAGCTACCTATGTTGAACTCGGGATGCAGTCTCGACATAACGATCGTAAAGTACCGATCGCTATGTACGGGGGATGCGAGGGGAACGGGCCTATTTCAAACAATTCAAACATACAAATCTTTCCTCTTTATAATATTATTAATAATGTCCCGTTAAGGAATCAATATCCACGCCACCGCCGCCGCCGCGCCGCCACCGCGACGCGCGCCGGTCGCTATAATGTCGCTATGACCCGAGCTACGGGTAAATGCGGCCCATCCTTTACGGGCTGCATGGCAGGGCCGCAGGGGTGCTTCTGACCTGGATCGGTGACCCATTTACTGAAACGGTTAAGCGTGAGTCGCGCGTCATAAATCCAGGAGGGAGGTATTGAAATTCCTGACGTGTCTAAGGCCGTATTACGAAAGTTTGCTCAAGCAGTTATCGATCTATGCTTGAGTGACGTGTATGCTATAAAAATAAAACCGGCCAAGTGCGAGTCGGACTCGCGCACGAAGGATTCCGATGATTCCGTACCACTATCTATAAAAACGGCAAAAAAATCATGTCTGTTGTATGGGAACCCCCTTAAATATTTATTTTATTCTGTTTTTTAGTTTTTGTTGTTATAGCGGCAACAGAAATACATCATCTGCGAAATTATCAACTGTCTAACTCTCACGGTTCATGAGATACAGCCTGGTGACAGACGGACAGACGGACAGCGAAGTCTTAGTAATAGGGTCCCGTTTTTACCCCTTGGGTACGGAACCCTAAAAAAGGGAATACTTAGTAATAATGTTACTGGACAATCCACACAGCATTATCTAGCTCCAAGCGCAAGCTAAGCAGAGCTTGTGTTATGGGTACTAAGATATTGTTTTATTATACATAGAAAACGACCAAAAAATGAAGATTATAATGCATAGGTACCTAGTAAGCTGTGTGGTGTTGCTGGCTTAGAATTAGCACCACCCCGACTCTTCCCGTGGGTGTCGTAAGCGACTAAGGGACATACACCGGGGGGCGGACAGCAGCGCCTCTTGCAGAATAGATCTACCACCGAACTGCGATCCCCAACCCGCATGCCCAGCATGGGGATTACGGGCACTACCCCCCATGAGATAAAAGCCAATAAGGCGCTCATCATGGAGCCTGCGTCCAGCAATGGACCATCACAGGCTGTTGAGGCCTACCTCTATACAGGGTTATTTGGTAAATTAGTGACAATACGTGAACTGCAGGTTCTGCCCATCATCACAAACACGTTTGTGAAGACGACAGGTCTTAATTCTTATACTTGGTATTGGTACTCCCCGCTATGGCCGCGCACATGGGGAAAGACCAATTTTTCCTACTCTTGGGACTCTACTACATGCTTATTTTTTTTTATTATCTCACTAATATTATAAACGTGAAAGTTTAGATGGATGGATGGATAGATAGATGGATGGATGTTTGTTCCTTTATCACGCCAGAACGGCAAAACGAATCTGGATGAAATTTGGCACAGAGATAGATTATAGTCTGGAATAGGACATAGGCTACTTTTTATCCCGAAATTCCTACGGGAACGGGAACTATGCGGGTGAAACCGCGAGGCGCTGCTAGTATGTTATAAATTTAAATTTCAAAGTATTATGTTTCTGTTTATCACGTATGTTTTTGTGTTTCCCTTTTTTGTTAAATATGTGTGTGTGTGTGGCTATGAATAAATTCTTTATTCTTCTTTATTCTATTCAATAATCGTTCGTTAGAGAGGTTTTATTTGAAACTCGACTTAAAAACAGCTCTGCCCTGAATTAACAGGAGATATGAGAGTGAAAGATTGGTTTTAAGTAACTCGTTGGGTTCCAGACAAAGATGATTTTTCTCAGATTTGATGATTTTGATCAGAGGTGATTTATCATTTTTTTAAAGAAATTAGACTGGGCGTCTTCACGAACGTGTTTGTGATGATGGGCAGGATCTGCAGTTCACGTAGTTTTGCTAATTTACCAATAACCCTGTATATATATAGGTAGGTACCTACATCTTTATAATATTTTTGGTGCGTTACCTACCAAGTACCTAATAGGTACTTGGAGCATAATAAATAGTATACATAATATACTTGGTAGGTAGTACTAACTATTAAGATAGGCTATAATTATTTTTATCGAAGAAAAACACGTGCAAAACCGTTTTTAGACGCTAGTTATTATTATTAATAAGGTGGTAATATTCATAGAATTGTATTAAACCTATTTATTACCTATTTACATAAAACATGTGGCTGACAAATCGTGCTGAAAATTATGTTACTGTGTCGAGTACGTAAATTATGAAGAAAAATATAAATACCACTCTATACTAATTTTGTTAAGGTTGAAATTATTTTGTACTTGTCGCATCGTAGGTAAAGAACAATCGTTACTTGTTTGCGACAGCTGATGCAGATATGTTTGCTTTAGAAAGTAGTTCGGTCTAGATTGCATAGATGGCGCTGAAAGGAAATGTTAATAACATATTTCAGAAAACATTGTATAGGTGGCGTTAATAGTCAGTATTGTAGTGTCAAGTTCGAAAAAGTTTTCATAGATGGTGCTTAACGCGTTTTATGAAAAATGGTGTTTTATATAAATTTAGTTTTTAGGAAAATTATTAGAAAGAATAGAAAAGAAATGTAATACGGTGGTGTGGTTTTGGCGCAGTGGGTCAATTATATGCTGAGATTACTGACTGGAGGTAGCAGGTTCGATTCGCGCTGCGGTAAAAAAGTGAGATTATAAGTTTCTCAGATAAAATATTTTAATTATCATGTAAGAACTTACTAATTTATTTATTTATTTATTGAAACAAGATCATAACATTACAGATATCTCCAAATCGTTATGCCTAGTACACTAAGAAGCGAACCATATGGCACTGCATTATTAGAAGATTTTATTTATGAAACGGGTAGGAAAGATCTCGTACCTACAGTATTCTAATAGGTAAGTATTAATTTAATTTATTTGTATTATATATTTTTTTATTATATTATATCTTTTAACCTTTCCTCGCGTTGCTACAACATGGCTATGTTATAGCGTTGTTTGTTATGTTTATTAAACTGAGAGGCCAATTATTAATGTTTTTGCAAAGTTGACCTTGTGACCCATGACTCAAGGTCAAACCTCAACTTCCCTGCTGATTTCTATTCCTTCTGAACATAACTTATCAGTATGTTTATTATTGCTTTTTATCAGTTTTATTACCTGCAGTTCCACAAAGATATCTGTTAATAGCCCGTCTTGCGCAGTAGGTTAAAATATTTACCGAAAATTTAACTACATACTATTTAAACTATCCCACAGTCGAGTTGTTTCACGACTGTATCGATCGAGACGTCATCGTCGTGATTCATTTTTCTATGGGATTTGGTACAGCGCCTCTAGCGTGCCGACATGGAAGCTCTGCGCAGTCTACGCAAATCTTATACAAAAATGTGAAGTCTCGATACTTAATTACTCTATCGTCAAACCGAACTCAGGGTTCAGTTGGTATAGTCCTTGTGGAACCGAGGCTACTAATAAATATTTTTAAGCTTACGCGATCTGAACACATAATTATTAATACTATTTAACGGGTATTTATCGCGTTTATTTACCTATTTTTCCCGACGTTTCGACAGATGACGAGTAATCCCGTGACCACGGCAGTGTGTAGGTATACCTGTCGAAACGTCGGGAAAAATAGGTAAATAAACGCGATAAATACGAGGCTACTAAATCTAAGGCTGTGAAATTAGCCTTAGATTTTATCTTAGATTCAGTTTTTTATTATTTGTTGTTATAGCGGCAAGAGAAATACATCATAATATGAAAATTTCAATTGTTTAATTATCACCGATCACGGTTCATGTGATACAGCCTGGAGACAAACGGACAGACTGATAGACGGACAGCGGAGTCTTAGTAATAGGGTTCCGTTTTTACCCTTTGGGTACGGAACCCTAAAAAACTAGTACCTACACCGCTCTTAAATTCACAGGTCACAGATAACTGTGTGAAACTATACCCTACTTGACTCTGTACTTGTGGCTCAGTTCACACCACACTTCGGACTGACTCCCACGTTGACAATGAAGAAATTCGACCCTGTTGGTATGTTTCTTATTATTTTCGCTTATTTAACTTTTTTTATCAACCGACTTCGAAAAAAGAAGGATGTTCAATGATTGGCTATATTTTTGTTTAGAAGAATTTTCAGAATCGGTCCATAACTACGGCAGGAATCAACCGACATACATATGTACCTATGTCGGCTGATTTCTGCGTTGATTTCTGCGAACTAACGCAGAAATCAACCGACATACATATGAATGTCGGTTGATTTCTGCGTTAGTTATGGACCGATTCTGAAAATTCTTGAAACAAAAATACACCATCCGATTCTGAAAATTCTTTCGCTTTTGGTTTATAAAATTTTATTCCCGAGAGAAGACACTAGTTTCTGCACGCGTCTCCGCACGCGTGGTTTTGGGAATAAAAAGTAAGGCATAATTTATGTGACGATTAGATAAGTACATAAGTACGTTATTCAAAGTCATCGAAGATCTTATTATGTTCTTTAAAGGTATATATTATGAACTAGATTCTGCTCGCGGCTTCGCATGCGTGGTTTCTATTGAAAGAGGATGCATTGCGCGCCATTTTGTAAAAAGGATAGGGCATATGATTTCGCGTTCATAGGAGCGGGACAGAGCATGCGTTTTTGGAACGGCGCACATGCAAAAATGGAGTTTTTGCTTATTTACACGAAAACTACACAACTTATCAAAAAACTATCTAAAGGAACCAAGTAATTAGTGATAACCTACGAATTAAAACATAAATCATTCCAATAGACCGCACGGTTCCTAAGATCTCGACCAAATTATGTGCAAAACAGTGGGATTTCATGATTTTTTTCTATCGTTATTTTTTTTCTTATTCGTGTTTTCACGTTGAAGGATCCAAAGAAAAAATTTAGAATTTGATGTAGATATTTCTTGTTTTTAGCCACGGGAATCCCGTGAGTACTAAAATCTAGTCCAAGTTTGACAAGCAAACACGCTAGATTCGTCTTTCCTACTCGTCCCTTCGACCTACTATCACATGGGAACTAATTTATGAACCTAAATTTAATACTAGAAATAAGAATAAACTCGCTGTGCCCACAACTAGGTTACACAAGATTAACGTATCTTTTAAAGGGCAATGTATACGCTTCTACAACAAAACTCCAAGTGAGTTGCAAAAATTGTCAATAAATAATTGTTCCGGCGTTTTCGCGGACGATTACCGGTCGCAGCACATAGCGCGTGTCACACGTCGCCGACTCTACGTGGTAGTAAATACGTATATATTTTATGTATAAGGTATATATTTTATATGGGCCGTAGTTTTTAAGTATTTTACATCCTGTACTAGACTAACGTTGCCTGAAATAAATGTTTTATTATTATTATTATAAATGATTATTTTTTAATTTAAACTAGGCATGTAAAGTGAAATATAATTAGATGAAACGGCTAAATCTCACACCTGTTAATGGCGGAGTCGCTGGAGGAGCTGAACCGGATGCTGGACGGCCTAGCTGCAGCCTTGCGATTCATCGGTCTTCGCATGAACTTGGATAAAACCAAGGTCATAATCAATTGGCCACATTGATCCGGGACCGGTCGTCGTGCATGGCCACCTTCTTGAAATCGTTTCCGAGTGTACTTACCTCAGGCACAACTTGCAGTTAGGTAAAAACACAATTTCGAGAAGGATACCAAGAGGAGGATCCAGCTAGGTTGGGCAGCGTTTGGGATACTACGCTGAGTCTTCTCGTCATCCATACGGGCCATATCTCATGGTAAACGTGTTCTTGAGTTAAGACCACGACTTGGTAAACGGATAACAGTAGGACGCCCTCCAGCCAGATGGGATGACGACCTGCGAAAGACTGCTAGCAGATGCTCGATACATCACGCTGAAGACAGGGCACTATGACACTCATTGGGGGACCTTTGTCTTGCACTGGACTTACATTAGCTGCTGATGATGATGATGATAATGATAGTCAAATTTTAATCGAAATGATTATATTTATCCGTGAACATTCTCTATACAAAACCAAAAGAATCACCAAAATCAGTTCACTTTGACGGAGAAATCGGCGAACGTACACAAAACTTACTTAAGGACATACATAGCCATAGAAACTCCATCTTTTATGAAGTCGGTTAATAATACGAATTCTTGCTTCAACTCGATTATAAGAAACAATTTAACGATCAACCAACCATTCCAGAATCCGAATAAATAAAAACGTCAAGTGCGTTAATTATCTTCACTTATACTACACTGACATAAACACAGTACATTAATAATATAAACACATAAATAATTAATTAATTTGTGTATAATTGACATAGACATAGACATAGACATATCATTTATTTGCTACTACAACACAAGATACATTTACATTTGAAAAAAATTTAGTTTAAAAATAAGTAGGTAATCAGTTTGTGCTGCAGTACCAAATGGGCCCAGGCTCAGCATAATGCCAACTGTTATATTGTAACAGTAGGCGCTGTTATTCTGCCTAGACCAGAATAAGAACAATTGACAATCGCAATTCATTACAATGAATAATAAAATAAATTACAGCTAAAGCTATAAAAACATTTAGCCTAAGCAAATCCGCGAGCCATCACTAGATGATTAGTTTGCGGAATTTATAACTAGATGTCGCTGCTAAAAGTTGACCAGCGCTAGATCGCGCTAACGAAGCGTTTCACGAATTCTACCACTTTTGTACCTTTATTTTTCTAGTGTACTGCTTTTCTTCGTAGTATTTTTTAATGTACCGCCTCTATTAGGTAAAAAACGTGTTTTTGTAAGATCTGTAACAATTACAATATTGAAAGATCTCGATTGATATAATTGAAAATTGGTAGTTAAGTTACTAAACCTACTTCTAAAAGTATTTAATCTGTTGTTAAACAAGAATGAATACTTCATTCATTTTAAAATATTAATTGATTATAGAAACAGGGTCTTGTTTCTAAAGTTTAGTAACAAGACCCAGTTTCTATAATTAAATAGTTAAGGCGTTACCGGTACCCTGAGGCACACTAGTGCTGCCACCTAATTTAGTTTAATTGTACGTTAAACAAAGGATTTTTCAAAAAAATTACAGTGCAGTTTGTGATATCCTATCATAAATATGTTTTTTTAATACATTTGTGATAGTTTTATTTTGTATATAGGCTGCATGAGTAGGGCTGATATTTTTTTTTATTTGTATCCAGAACAGGTGGATGCTAATTATAGTCATCGGCTCTATCTGGTATTAATAAAAACAATTGTATTATTTGTTATTGTGACATATTTATTTAATTCTCGTTATTGTGTGATGTATGTACCTAATACTATTGTATGGATTTTTATAATCTGAAATAAATGAATAATAGATAATAATATCTACAGCCGTCGTAGTTGTCTGGAAGAAATCGCTCTTAGTGATAATGCCACTCATTGTACAACTCTGTTGTCTATTTTTTTTGTATTTTCTTGGTGTGCAATAAATCGTGTTGTATTGTATTGTGCAGCCGAACATAGAACCTCTTGCTTTTTTGGAGTTGGTTGAAAATGACAGCCTCTCTTATGCTGTCCATCTTCGATCCAATGTTATCGAAGCGGCACACCATGAGAGAGACAGTCACTTCAGTCACAATATTTATCTACGCGACTTATACAGGGTTATTGGTAAATTAGTGACAATACGTGAACTGCAGGTTCAGCCCATCATCACAAACACGTTTGTGAAGACGCCAGGTCTTAATTCTTAATTTTGGTATTGGTAATGGGTACCCCCCGCAATTCAATAATCGTTCGTTAGAGAGGTTTTATTTGACACTCAACTTAAAAACAGCTCTGCACTGAATTAACAGATGATATGAGAGTGAAAGATCGGTCTTAAGTAACTCGTTGGGTTCCAGACAAAGATGTTTTTTCATTTAGTATCAGAGGTGACTTATATTTTTTTTAATTTAGACTTGGCGCCTTCACGAACGTGCTTATGATGATGGGCAGGACCTGTAGTTCACGTATTGTTACTAATTTACCAATAACCCTGTATATAACGTTTGGTTTTTCCAGCCTATTATCAGAATAAATAATTTATTTTCAGACCACCAGCATGTCCGCTACAATCCTCTAAAGGACGAATGGTTGGTGGTGTCCCCCCACCGCTGCAAGCGGCCGTGGAGCGGACAAACAGAGCCACTGGATGAGCCGCCAGCGGATCCAGACAATCCGCTTAGGGCTGGGGCTGTTCGTTCGAATGGACAGGTGAGTTCATCCGCTGCAAGCGTCCCTGAATCGGGCAAAAGCCGCTGTGTAAAACAGCGGACCCCGACCATCACTGAACTTGACCTATCTGAATGTAATTACAGCCCTATCAGTTCAGTAGTTTTGACGTGAAGATCTAACTAACAAACATACATCCATCCATCCAAACTTTCGCATATATAATTATGTTTAAAGGGCAATGTATACGCTTCTACAACAAAACTCCTAGTGAGTTGCAAAATGTAGTATCAATAAATAAATTCAAACAAATTTGTCAAAACCTTTCTGTGCAAAAAGGCTTACTACAAAATATCAGATTATTTAAAGATAAAAAGCTTGGGAAGGGTTTCGGTTCAACTCGAAAAATAACTAACAGGCTAAAGGTTTCTTTGTAGCTTCTTTACTTTAGTCTACATACCGAAGTGACAAAAATCAAAAATACCACTTTATTTCCGTGTCAGTGTTTTATTTTAAGAATTTGACCTATTTTATGTGTACTTTTTTGTATTATAATTGGGGTACCTGTTCCATTATTGGATACCTTCTTGTTATTTTTGTTTTTGAGACATGAGAGTATGTAGGTACTTAAAATCGTAATCATTAACAATCATATTATGTGTATTACATAGTAATATTTTTGTGTCATATTTATTATTTATAAGTACTTATAAATAATAAATAAGACACAAAAATATTACTATGTAATACACATATAATGATTATTAATGATTACGACTTTAAGGTTTTGATACTTAATATTTCTTTCGTTCATGCCAAAAAACAAAACGGTATTCCATATTTGGTTCCTTTCCTCTACTAAAAACTTAAAAATAACATAACTGAAAAACTTTGTTCAGCGCAATCCGCCCTACACATCGACGTACGTGTTCCCTAACGACTTCCCCGCCCTGCTGGAGCGCGTGCCAGAGCCTCCGCCCGCCGAGCACCCGCTGTTCCAGATGGGCCCCGCCAGGGGGACTTGCAGGTGCCAACTGTCAACATTATACTGACCTCATCATCATCCATCATCCTAAATTAGTCCACATGTGAAAAAAGGCCTCCCCGTACCGACCTATCTGTACTATTTTTTATTTTTTTATTTAAGGGCTTTATCGCTTAGCGAGAACATCACCCATAGATACATAGAATAAAAATACAGACACACAAACAAATCAACAGAAACAAACTTATTGCTTAACTAAACCTAACTCTAATATACTAATTTATACTATTAAGTATAAATAGGTAAGTTGGTTCCGATCAATATAAATGATATTTGATCGTTTAAAATTGAATCGAAAATTGGCTGATTGCGAATATCCTGGCCAGTTTATAATATTTCTGTGTTCTATTGCAGGGTTATGTGTTTTCATCCTGACTCCGCCATGACGGTCCCGCTGATGTCTCTGCAGGAGATCCGAGCGGTCGTTGATGAGTAAGTACCTGGGACAGAATATGCCAACACAGAACAAAAGCCAATATTATATAGAATAAATTTTAAAAATAATAAATAATACTGGACAATTCACACAGCATTATCTAGCCCCAAGCTAAGCAGAGCTTGTGTTATGGGTACTAGATAACTGATATACATAATACAATACAATACATAGATAGATTTGACTATACATAGAAAACGACCAGAACACCCTGAACAAATGTCTGCAGATCGTACAAACATTTGTCCCGAGGCGGGAATCGAACCCGCAACCTCCTGCGTTGCAAGCAGGCCTTCGCCCACCGCGCCTCAGAGGTTGTCAAATTTTAAAATTAAATGCAGTGTTTAGTTTTTTAATCTGTTTTTAAACACCATGATATAGAAGGCGCCATTTGTTGTGTCATACGGCTATATAAGCAAATTAAAAAGTATCAACTGTCATCTGCGACATCAGCGCATTTTTTTTTTTTTGACTCGCTAATGTTAGAATTTGCCATTTTTGTTTTTATCAGCGCATTTTGTTGGTCTCACATCCAACTGACGTCATGACCACAGAGCAATAAGGCGTCGAGCGTTTTTTCATTTCATTTATTAAACCATAGGAACACACATTGGAACACTTAGTAATGTCAAATGTACAGCTTATACAGAAGAGGCTATTGAAATAAACATATAGAATATATAGACTTTACAATTGCAAAACCAAAAATATCAGCTGTATAGAGGCCTTGTCAAACAAATCAAATTACAATGATTAAAAAAAAATGTTAGATATAATAAATTTGCATAAATTTAGCGGCTGTAAAGGCCTTGTCAATAATAAAAATAGTTACAAACTTAAAAATTACAAAATTAAGTTACAAACGAAGCTGATGCTCTGTGCCTTTCGAAAGCTAGCTTCGCTCGTTTGCCTTTCGAAAGCTAGCTTCGCTCGTTTGCCTTTCGAAAGCTAGCTTCGCTCGTTTGCCTTTCGAAAGCTAGCTTCGCTCGTTTGCCTTTCGAAAGCTAGCTTCGCTCGTTTGCCTTTCGAAAGCTAGCTTCGCTCGTTTGCCTTTCGAAAGCTAGCTTCGCTCGTTTGCCTTTCGAAAGCTAGCTTCGCTCGTTTGCCTTTCGAAAGCTAGCTTCGCTCGTTTGCCTTTCGAAAGCTAGCTTCGCTCGTTTGCCTTTCGAAAGCTAGCTTCGCTCGTTTGCCTTTCGAAAGCTAGCTTCGCTCGTTTGCCTTTCGAAAGCTAGCTTCGCTCGTTTGCCTTTCGAAAGCTAGCTTCGCTCGTTTGCCTTTCGAAAGCTAGCTTCGCTCGTTTGCCTTTCGAAAGCTAGCTTCGCTCGTTTGCCTTTCGAAAGCTAGCTTCGCTCGTTTGCCTTTCGAAAGCTAGCTTCGCTCGTTTGCCTTTCGAAAGCAAGCTTCGCTCGTTTTCGTCCGGATACTTGCGCGCGCAACTTGAAAAAGTAAATTTTTAATGCATTTTTAGGGTCCTTATCGATTGAATAAAAAAAATTCATTTACAAAATAGGACAAGACCTATTTTGTAAATGTTAAAAAGAGAGGGTAGTTATTACAAACATTTCTAAAAGTGTCATAATGAGATTCTATAGTGCTAATGAACCACTTCTAGGTCTTTGGTGTCCTGGGGCACACGAAATATACAAAGACCTTACTAACTTCTCATAAAGTCCACAGGTGATCGGAATGCTGGTTTTTATTTCGGTCAAAGAATTAACATAGCCATTCAACGTGGCAATGCTGCCAGCATTCTGGGCACTCTGCCTTCTGGTGACGGCTTATGCCGGGTACAGACCAAGCGAACAAAAGCAAGCGAAGGCTAACGAGTGGGATTCGACGATCGATGACGAACGTTCACTCGCTTTCGCTGTTGTATCCACACCACACGAACACGTGAGAAACAGTCGGCGGAGCTCAGCCGAAGGCGAACGAAGGCCCTCATTTGGGCTCGCTTGCTTTCGCCATGACGTTCACACTGGTTCAATCGCGTTCGGTGGTTAGCCTTCGCTCGCCTTTGTTCGCTTGGTCTGTACCCGGCATTAGAATTTTAGGAAACAGATATATCAGGACCCTAACACTATTATTTGTCCTTCCAGATGGATAAATCAGTTCATTGAGCTAGGCCGGCGGTACACCTGGGTCCAGATCTTCGAGAACAAGGGCGCCATTATGGGCTGTTCCAACCCACACCCCCATTGCCAGGTGTGGGCAGCTAGCTTCCTTCCCAATGAGGCGAAGGTTAAAGACAGGTAAGACCTGCATGAGAAGAAAGACCCACTTGTTTATATTATCACTTATGTCTCTAAGGACAAGTTGTTTCTTTTTCACTTTTGAAGACTGCATTTGTGGAAAAAAAACTTGAAGTGAAAAGGAAATCAATTAACCCTTCAAATTGTAAACCTTAATAACGAAATAGGTAGTCATAAAACTGAGTTCAGGGCATAAAAGAGCCTACGAAACCCAGGTACGAAAGAAATGAAACCCTTCAAATTGTGAACTTTAATAACACAATGTAGTTTTTAAAAAAAACCTAACCAGGGTTTATAAATATTAAATATTATTTCAAATTTTACTCATGGGGTATCTTTTTCGACTAATTCGACGGTATAGATTACGAATATGCGGTATTTTTTCAAATCCAAGAAGACGGATATTTTATTATTTCAAATTTTACTCATTTATATCGTATTGAAATGAAAAAAGTTCCCAAAAATGTCCGATTTCGGCGGGACTCGAACCCGCGCCCCACTCTAAGTACGGGTGTGCTCTAACTAACTAAGCCACGAAATAACATTAGCTACCCAGAGTGCGGGTAAGCACAATAACTACCTATATGTTATTAAGCTTGAATAAATAAATAACAAAAAACCTTTATATCGTATTATTTTCTATTTAATTATCCCGAATGAATTATCATTTGAAAACAATCACAAAAAACTACAAAAAAAATGTCGCGACCATTTTTTTATACTAAAATTTTATTCTTTTATTTCTACCAGTGCTTTACTCTACCTTGAATCACTTTGACAAAAAATTACACAAAAACACAGTCTCTCAACCAACGCATTTGACCCCTGTTTAGGGTCATTTTGGCCGCCTCTGCAAAATAATGGAATTAGTCAAAAACGATACCCATGAGTAAAATATTAATAAAAATCAATCCGCCATCTTGGAATTTCAAAATAACCTCATTTTCGTATTTAACACCCTGGATTTAGTCAAAAACGAAACCCATGAGTAAAATATTAATAAAAATTAATCCGCCATCTTGGATTGTAAAAATAACCCTATTTTCGTATTTAACACCCTCGAGTTAGTCAAAAACGATACCCATGAGTAAAATATGAATAAAAATGTATTCGCCATCTTGGATTTTCAAAATAACCTCATTTTCGTATTTAACACCCTCGGGTTAGTCAAAAACGATACCCATGAATAAAATATTCATAAAAATTTATCCGCGTGCGCGCGTGGAAATTTATGGAAGCGCAAATCTTTGTTATAAGATGATGCGTTGAAATTTCGAACGGCACACCTCGCTTATAACATATTGTTAGAAAACTCAAAAGTTTAACACAGTACAAAATCGTATAACATGCGTCAGACCAGACGGTCAACCCTGAAAAATATGGAGGGAGTTACTAAGGCGGTGGATGTATGCAAGTGCGGTCCCCCCTCGTCCCTTGCCTCCCGCACGATTGCCCTGTCAAAACGCCTTCGTCGAACGACTGTATGCATATAGGTAGGCTGTGGTAATAGGGTCCCTTTTTACCCATTGGGTACGGAACACTAAAAATAACTGTATCAAACAGTAGGTACTTTGTACTGATTGATACAGTTATTGATACTGTAACTGTATCAATCAGCTTTTTTTTTATGTTTATGATTTCAGAACTCAAAAGGAGTATTTCGAGAAATACGGCAAGAACATGTTGGAAGACTATTTGGAGAACGAGCTTGAGAAAAAGGTATGTTCGTTTGTATATATTTGTATATTTATTTATTCCACCGTAGGTATCTGTCGATACACTTGATGTCGTTGTGGTCTACTTCATTAAAATTATAGGTATACAAGTCAAATTTTGTGTGAAGGAAAGAAACACCATAAGGATTGTATTCAGAAACAGTAATTTCCATAAATTTAGATAAATATTTAACACATTAAATATACAAATAATTAGCTGTAAAGGGGCCTAAATAATAATATAGTCGTTCATACAGGGACGAGGTTAATTTAGCTACTTTTTCTTTTTTACCGCAGGTAACACCGCCTGCCGCCTGGCACTAGTTTTATCATAGATACAATAATAAAACCGGCCAAGTGCGAGACAAACTCGCGCACGAAGGGTTCCGTACCATTATAACTATAAAAACGGCAAAAAAAAAACACGTTTGAATGTGAGCCTCCCTTAAATTTTCTTTAGCAACTGGCTATGAGAGAAAGAGAGAAAGAATCTCTCTAATGTGCTCGCATCTGTCTCTCTTGCCTCTACAGTAATATTATACGAAACGTAACTCTCTCTCTTTCTATCTTCATTAACTTATATCTCCCTCTCATTTTCCGTTCGCCTCGCCCGATCACACTTTTCGTCACGCATTCACCAGCTTACTTCCAAGTCAATCAAGCGTGCAAGAAATTTTGTTTCCAAAATAATTGAAATTATGTCGTAGCCCAGAAATTACTATTATTAGTAAAAATTAGAGAGCCTAGCTCTTGTCGGAGCAATTGTGCAATTTCCTCCACTTTTGTCTTTCCAATGCGATCTTTTACTTCTAGGTACCTATTAGGTACCTATACGACATGTCGGCGGTTTTCCTACCTTATCTCCTTTTACTTCTGTGTGGGTACAATAAGGATATTAAATTTGTTACATTCAAATTATTTTACATAAGTGGGTTCTTTTTTTATTTACTGTTCTGTTTTTTATCTGTTTTTATTTAATATAAACTTGCTAGGTCTAACTTACTGTTATGTTTCCAAAAAAAAAAAGTTTAACCGTCTTCTCATAAGTACATAAGTAGGTATCCTAAATTATCCTGCGGAGTAAGGTACCACAGGTTTTCGAACCTCTCACGGGCACCAGTCTCTTGCAAAACAAGATAAATAGCATTATATTAAACAAAAAGCCAAAAATTGTAAACAATTATCTTTTGCAAGAGAAAATAAATATAATATTCATTCATTCATTCATTCATTCACTTACCCAAAAATGTACCTACACACTTTTCAGGAAAGAATCGTCATCAAAAACGAAGACTGGGTCGCCCTAGTACCCTTCTGGGCAATGTGGCCATACGAAACTATGTTGTTACCCCTCAGCGGACGTCCCCAGCGGCTAACGGACCTCACTGAGCGACAGCGGACAGGGCTAGCGGATATTATGAAGAAATTGACCACTAAATACGACAATCTGTTTAAATGCAGCTTCCCATATAGCATGGGATTTCATGGTGAGTTAAATTTGGTTGTCTTAAGGATCCGGCGACGGCTGCTCGCAACTTCAATTCGGAATATTATTATGTTCCGTACATCGATCAAAAATGTCCGGCTTTGCCGGCCGCGAACTACTTATTCTTGATCGAAGGTTCCGTAATACCATAAATGATGACTGAAAACTTTTTGTATATTCGACATTGTGTTGTTATTCTGTAACTAGACAATGTAAGTTATGTTCCTTATAAAACAAAACGTGAGTGTTGTTTTTAATACAAAACAAATAGGTCGAAAACATGTAATTTTCGACGTAAGAATATGCATAATCGCATTTTGCTTATTTTTGCTTACATTTAATTATAGTGTGTATTATTAAGAAAAAACCAACCAGGGACCTAGTTAAATACTATTCGAATACAAAAAACAACATGATATGGTGGAAATATGTTCGGACTATAAATCATTTTGGTAGTAGGTACGTTTGTATGGACAAATCTTCATTCGCAGGCCCCATAACACGTTGGCTGCTCACGGTAGGGACCTTTTTTAAAGGCCTAATACTAGGTAGGTAGATACCTACCTGAAATCAACTCCGCCGGATATCCATATCTTCGAAAGTAGGTACCTACTGATTATTTAACTTTATTTTACTGAGGTAAAGTTCTGTAGGTAGGTACTCTATTCGTTATAATGTTAAAAAAATATTATTTTTATCAGTGTGAAATTCCGTTACCTTCGCTTTGGTCAAATAATTCGGTAAATGCCCTTGTAAATGATTTTATTTACAAAGCAAATTACAATCAAATAATAGAATTAAATCAAAACTAGTATTTACAATTGAAACCATTGGGCTATGTGCAGACTGTTGCAAACAATCTACAGGTAGCTCAACTAATCAATACAAGTCGGAAGCGCGCGAGCAAGATTGTTCTACTAAATTAATGTGTGGTTTATATTCTTTCCAGGCGCTCCAACGGGCCCAGACGTGACTCCAGGCGACTCTCCCCATTGGCTCCTGCACGCCATCTACCTGCCGCCGCTGTTACGATCAGCAACGGTCAAGAAATTCATGGTGGGCTTCGAACTCCTTGCTCAACCAATGCGAGATCTTACTCCGGAGCAAGCGGCCGAGAAACTAAGGGAATGTGATCATTTGGTGCATTATAAAAATGCTAAGTAGACTGTGAAATAATATTGTAAATAAAATTGCTCGTGGCGTGGCATATGTATTTAATTTTAGCAGTTGAGCGCCAGAACGCTCTTTTGCGGAAATTTATGAAAACAGATTCTTGGTATCTAGGCTTTTGATACTAATTAAGCAAAATGGTTTAGCTACTCGACAATAGATGGCAGTCATGGTCAATTTAAAATGCGTGGAAATAACCACTTTTCGGGTTTAAGCGTGATTGTGAGACAAAGCCATCTACGGTATACTCTAAGCATCTACGGCAAGGCAAGTCGGCAAAATAGCTTGGCTTGGCTTGTTCTTAGGGAAATAAAGAAACATCGATAAAATTCATTGTTTTCTTGTATTGAATTGTTTCAAATCAATAAAATTCGGACTAAAATATGTCCTCTGTGTGCAGAGTTTGTCTGGCCGTTAATACCAGGATGCACAGGGTCGAAAGTTATCAACTAATTGTGATTTATGAGAAGTTAGCCAGTGCTCAGGTTAGTCTATTGATTTGCTCTCTTATACTCTTTTTGCTCCTTGGTAGGTATTCTCTACGAGATTTGGATACATTTTGTTATATTAATAAAGTAATTGGCGTACGTTTCATTTATTGGAAGTGCAAGAAACAAATAAACTAATTTGGTTTTCAAAAAAATCTCAACCAGTGTCTTGTAAGTTTGTTTGTCTTTTAGCTGGTTTAAACATATTAAGTAGTCCAGTAGTTGTAACTAATTGTTAACTTAATTTAGGCTACTTAAATTTAGTGTGCTTCTAAACACATTACCTAAGTTAATAAGCTCTTTAGCCGACTCAAAATGGACGATCAACATTAAGCTCTGGTTCTATTACAACATTACTTGGCCATTTACAGTATAAACTCTTAATGAAGAGACTGAGTATTTTAATACTTAATAAAGAGTTTTTGTAAAACAGAGAGTAGAGGAAAACAACAATAAAGTTAGAATTTAGAACAAACAGTTTTTTCTATTCTACGAATCAATGTCACTTTTTCGTCAATACACATTCACAGTTCTTCTTTTACTCGTCATGTTTACAGTTTAAAAGTTTGAATACATTCATAAATAAAATAATTATCAATAAACACATTTTTATATGAATTGTTCATACAAAGTGTTTATGTCTCTATCAGTAATTATGTTCTAACTTTTGAATGTCAGTGAAATTAATGTTATTGGGATCTAAATATTGACATTTTCTTTAATTGAGAGTAGTTGTTACATTTATGTATTGAGGGTGTCAATATAAATAGGTAACAATGTAAATTTATATTTTAAGGAGTTTTTCGTTTAATAGAAATTCACTATTTAGAGTTTACACTGTACTTAAAACCTAAATTTCAACTTGAATCAATCCAATTGCGTCAACTGACAAGCCACACCCACACTATACCCAGAAAATAATTCAATTGTGCTCGTCAAGTTGGTAGGTTACTGAATTTTAACTTAATTATAAAAGAATTACACACACATTGTTTACACACATTGGGTCTCTCGAAATTAAGCTAAATTTAGTTAATCTACTTCACAGCTTAATTGTTTGTAAACCAGCCAATATTCTAGTTCTAGTCTCAACTGATTAAATGAATCCCACTAATATTATAAATGTCAAAGTTTGGATGGATGGATGGATGGATAGATAGATGGATGGATGTTTGTTCCTTTATCGCGCCAGAACGGCAAAACGATGGATGAAATTTGGCACAGAGATAAATTATAGTCTGGAATAGAACATAGGCTACTTTTTATCCCGGAATTCCCACGGGAACGGGAACTATGCGGGTGAAACCGCAAGGCGCTGCTAGTTGATTATATATTTTACCTTTGCATCTACAAAAGATAATGTAAGTGGCAATGACTTATAATATTATGTTTCAAATTTTAGCTGATGACAGATGATGAAAGACCCAACACAATATGCTACACTTGCTACCCACACCTAGAAAACTGCAGGAAATTCTCTGACCTCGCTCACAAGTCTGAAAAAATTCTCCGAGACCTACTACGAAAAGGATCTAAACTTACCCTCAAAAATATATCTCCCCACTTGAACAATATTAAAACCTTTGAACTGTCAAAGAAAAATATACTCTCATTAGAAATACCTACAAATGAAACTGAAAACCTTAAACCGTCCGGTCAGAGTGACTACATTTGTATGTACGAAGAGCAACCTGTTAAAGTGAAAATAGAACGATTAACAGTAGATACCCCTGTCTTACATATGAAGCAAGAGTCTTCTGATGAAGGCGATAATGTCACAGATGCGTTGGCATTATCGCCGAAGTATGATAGCTCTGAAGATCAAATTCTTGCTTGTGACATGTGCGACAAAACTTTTAGATCCAAATCGAATTTACAGAGACACCGTCGATCCCACGGTAATATCAAAGCTTTCCCTTGCGACGTGTGTGATAAATCTTTTAACTACAAATACGATTTAAGTCGACACCAAAAAATACACACGGGAGAAAGGCCTCATGCATGCAACAAGTGTAACAAAAGATTTCGATTAAAAGGCCATCTAAGAGTACATAAGCTTATACACGGAGATAACGAATACCCCTGCAAATACTGTGATAAAATATTCAGCCAACTAACCTTCTTGCAATCTCACAAAGAGGTCCATAAAAAAGAGAAAACATGCAAAGTTTGCAACAAAACATTTCAACAACGGAAGCTTTTACTTTGCCACATGAAAATCCACGCTGCAAACACATATTCCTGCGACCAATGTGACAAATCCTTTCCTATAAAAGTCAGACTTATTAGACACATGAGTATACACACGGAAGAGAAGAAATTTACTTGCGACAGATGTGCAAAAGCCTTTACGACTAACGGGAGTCTCCGTCAACACATGAGAACTCACAGCGGCTTGCGGCCTTTCTCCTGCGATCAATGTGAAAAGACCTTTCTGAGAAAGTTTGAGCTGAAAATCCACATGAGAGTGCACACTGGAGAAAAGCCATTCAAATGCAACATCTGTGAAAAGAGCTTCAGTCAAAGCAGCTCCTTAAAAGTACATAAGCAAACACATTCCGGTGAACGCCCTTTTACATGTGAAATTTGTGGAAAAACGTTCGGGGATAAATATACGATGAGGAAGCATATGTCGTTGCATGGTGGAGCTAGACCAACTGCCTGTGAGCTCTGTGGAAAGATATGCAACTCGAGAAGCAGTTTATACTATCATATGAAGGCTCACAGAGAGGGTCCAGAGGACAAACCGGCATGCGATAGATGTTATAAAACATTTAGTAATAGAAGTCATCTTACAAGGCACATGAAAATTCATTTGCGTGGGTCATTGCAGTGATGGAAAGGGAGGAATTAGATTTGAAAGTTTTGTCACTGAGTTTTCGACTTTGCCAACATTATACGATTTGTTTCCACTAACAAAAGAATCTGACAAAAACGCCTTTGAAGCGGGAATACTGAAAATCGCTTTCTTCGCACCAAATACGTGGTGGTGGTAATACCTTCTTACCCCGAGGCCACGACATGCCCGCCCGCGCGTCTTGCGTCTGCGTCCGCGGCGAGAACAAATCAAAGAAGTGGTTTAAGTGTGTCCATGAGTCGCCGCAGTGCGGATGACGTCGGATCGCAGAAATCGAAGGACGGCCGATCCGTTTTTTTGCTGACGAAAATGATTCTGAAATTTCTTAGCTATCGGAATCGAAAGGTTAGTGATGCGCCCAAAGCAACTTGGTTGTAAGGATGTTCTTTTTGTGTGATCTGCGGCATCCGTCAACTTCGTTCGTTTTTCAAGGTAGACCTCCAGGAAACCAGGCGAATATTTATTGGGAATGTTTATTGGGAAGGTTGATGGCAAACGTCCTATGGGACGCAGTCCACTCATGACTAGCTGTGGAATTACGTTAAAACCACCCATCCTATAGTTTTTGAAAGGCTTTTCAATGAACTTGGTAGCCCTTTTGAATGGCAATAGTGTCTGTTATACCTCCATATACCCTGACACTAAATAACTCTTCACGCCGCCGCCTAGGATAGAAGGCGCGACACTGTCCATGACAAAATCATCTTTATGAAAATCTCGACGCTTAGGTCATATACTTTAGGAACACGACGCAGACTTGCCATTGAGGTCTCTGGTACCGCAAGCAATGGTAGCAATGTGCTAACCCATTGCTTGCGCTTCGCGTACCCTTACATTGCGTCTTCCGTACCTAATAACTTGTCGCTTTTGGCGTCTCGTCCCCATAACGTCAGGCTTCCATTTAGACTTTTGGAAGGTCTGTCTGTAGATAAATTATATACTTTTTATATTTTATTTATACTTACCTTATTTTTATGGTACTTAAAGCTTTATTTTGCTATTTACCTTATTTTATTTCAATGGTTGTTGACTTAATATAGAATAGAAAATCACTTCTATGAATAGGTTATTAAGTATGCAATAAAAGTTTATGTGAATGTATTTTAAGAAATCGTGAAATTGCTATTGTTTATTGCAGTTCATCGTATATCTATAATGTTGGATTGTGTAGAGATAAGTTTTACGTTTTACAAAAACTGATTATACCTACCTGATTGTGATGTTTTTTTGTTTTATTACAACAGTAGGTAGCCCACTTTGATAACCCTTACATAAAAGTAAAAACAACAACAAACAGAAATACATCATCTGTGAAAATTTCAACTATCACGGTTACATACACGGGTAGATACAGCCTGGTGACAGACGGGCAGACAGACAGCGGAGCCTTAGTAATAGGGTCCCGTTTTACCCTTTGGGTACGGAACCCTAAAAACGTAATAAAATTAATATTTAAGGGGGCTCCCATACAACAAACGTTATTTTTTTACCGTTTTTATAGATAATGGTACAGAACCCTTCGTGCGCGAGTCGACTCGCACTTGGCCGGTTTTATTTATTTACTTTTATGTAAGTGATAATGATAACCTATCTAAATACCAAGTTGTACAGTAACGAAGAATATCAAATGTACGTATCTGAGCAATAATAGCAAGTAATCACGTACTAAAAGAACTGTTTGTAGGTATGTTAATATAACATCATCATCAGCCTATAATAGTCCATAGCTGGACATAGGCCTTCCCTAATGAGCGCTATAACGCCCAGTCTTTCGCAAATCGTCATCCCACCTGGTCAGAGGGAGTCCTACACTACGTTCGCCGAGTCGAGGTCGCCACTCAAGAACACGTTTACCCCAACGGTTATCGGTTCTTCGCGAGATATGGCCGGCCCACTGCCACTTTAGCTTGTTAATTCTAAGAGCTATGTCGATGACTTCGGTTCTCTGTCGGATGTATTCGTTACGAATCCTATCCTTCAGAAAAACTCCGAGCATAGCTCTTTCCATAGGTCATGCATGACGTGTAGGACGCACTGATAGAAAACTTTCGTTTTAAATAAAACTTGTTGTAAATAAAACATTTTAGTAAAATAAAATAAATATAATACCTACAACATAAAATATTTTATGATACTCCCATCATCATCTTAGCTTTTAACATCCGATGGTTCATGTGGTGTTAGTTTTGCGGCACGAACGTAGATGACTTGTAAGGCCTATTCGGGAACCACAGATGCGCCCGCAGTATTGCCTGAAGTTTGTCTCGGTAAATGGCGGTAGATCTACGGCAGCTGAAGCGCGTTGATGTCTCAATGCTCGCTTTTCTGACAACTTTCGAAGCCACACTTCGTCATTAGCAATAACTCCGTCAGCCAAGGTTTTTCGTCAACGTTCACATCATTCTTCCTACCAATTCGACGGATCTGTTTTAGAGGCCAGCATATCACGATTAGCAGACTCCTTGAAACGTAGTCTCGGTCGGCGCCAGGTCCTTTGACGTTAGCTACCATCCCCAGTAGTATTGGCGGCGCAAAGGAGACTGCGGCGGAGGCAGCATACTGAACACGTGCCCAAGGCAACACAACCGGCGCTGTTTCAACATGCCGGTAATGCTGTGTTGATTATACTATTCACTTAAGAATCCGGCGACAGCAGCTCGCAACTTCAATTCGTGAATTATTATGTTCCGTAATACCAAAAATGATGACTGAAAAGTTGTTGAATCTTGGACATTGTGTTGTTATTCTGTAACTAGACAATATAAGCTATGTTCCTTTACAAACAAAACGTACGATATTGTTGTTTTTAATACAAAACAAATAGCACGAAAACATGTAGTTTTAGTCGTAAAAATATGTTAAATTCGATTTTGCATATTTTTGCTTACATTTCATTATAGGTGTGTATTATTAAGATAAAAACCAACCAGGGACCTAGATGAATACTATTCGAATACAAAAGACAACATGATATGGTGGAAATATGCTCGAATTACAAATCATTTTGGTAGTACGTTTGTATGGGCAAATTATCATCCACAGGACTCTTAATTAATACTTTTTCTTTAGTCATGTCCAGATTTAGTACAACATTAAATAGGTTGTTCAACTTCAGATGTACTAGGTTCGACAGAGTTTTTACACTTAGCAGACTTCTTATGTTGTTGCAAGTACCGTAACACTTTAAAAGCCTTGTTACACTTATCACATACATATGGATTCTCTTCATTATGAATCAACATGTGACGTTTTAATGTCTCTGTTTTACTATAACTTCTATTACAGATTTCACAACTGTATATCTTTGATAGGGAGTGTATTTTCATGTGTCTCGTCAAACCACTCTCTTGATCGAAAGATCTGCCACAAAGACTGCAGGCAAAAGCTTTGACTTGGGAGTGTATTCTTCGTATATGCTCTTTTAAAGCGCATTTATAGGAAAAGGTCATAGCACACCCATTGCACCCAAATGGTTTTTCATCAGAGTGGAGTTGATAGTGACTTTTAAGTTGGCATTTAAGTAGGAATGTTCGTCCACATATTTCACAGGCGAAGCTTTTTTCCGCATTGTGAATCTTAAGGTGTAGATTTAGGTTTCCTTTTTGGTTGAATCTTCGACCACATGTGTCACAAGAAAATGGTCTTTCTCCAGTGTGAGTTCTCATGTGGTCTTTTAGATGACCAGACTCTTTAAATTTCTTGCTGCATCGGTCACAACAATATGGTCTCCAGTCTTTAACGGGTCCATCAGAATGCCTTTGCATATGTTTTTTCAAGTACACTCGATGCAAAAAGCTTTTATTACATAAACTACATGAGTATAACTTCTCTTTATCATGAAGTCTCATGTGTATTTTCAAGTTTTTGTATTGCCTAAATTTTTTATTGCATTTTTGACAGTTGAAGCTTCGTATCCCAGTTGCTTCTTTCTTTTTAAATGGCTTCTTGACTATAATGTTATCTAGATCATCATTGTCCGTTTTCTCGCTATAGTTTCCATCGGATGATTCTTCTTTAACTAATAATTCCTCTTTCACAGCAACTTCTTCTTTAATCGTCATCGATGCATCATAAATCATGAAGATTAAACCTTGTGAGTGATCTGCTAGAGTTGAGTTATCTTCATTTTTCAATAAATCCAAAGATACAACAGTATTTACAGATAAATTATGTGTTGAGTTTACATTTCTGTGTAGAGGTACACCATTCGTTAGCTGTGCATTGTACATACTACTTCTGAGAATAAGTTCTGATTTTTGAGCCATATTCGAAAATTTCCAGCATTTCCGTAAAAAGGTATAACAAATGAAGCAAAGCGTGCTTGGCATTCCATCTTCTGTAAGAAGCTGAAACAAATAAAGGAGGGTTATATAGTAACCAGATATAATGAGTGTGAAGCTGTGAGCGTGTTGACTACAAAGGTATGTTTCCACAAGAGTGGGTCCATTGTAAAACATAAAGCAGTGATAGAGGTGTCTTGTCCTTACCTTAGCACATGAAAGTTTTTCGTAAATTTGCAACATCTGGATATTTTCAATGTAATGCATCCTTACATCTCTAACAAGACAAACTCTGCACATATAAGAGTTCATATTTTATCCAACTTTTTACTTCAGTTCAGAGGATTGTTTTATTCTTCAAAAATGTAGAAGAGAACTAAGAGAAGTGAAAACATACACAAACAAACAAGCAAAACATAAAATCAGAAATCAACATAAATAGTTTCACTCACTTCACTTGACTGCTATTTTCACGTCACGTAAAGAATCATGATTTTTAGCGAGTCCAAAAAAAAAAAAAAAGAATCATGAAGTCCACCTCAATTTGAGAACAGCGCCATCTAGTATCGAGTAGATCATATTAATGGAAAGAAGAGAAGTTTTTCCGTTCCGTGGTTTTTCGGTTTTCTTTCTCAGTACAGTAGTCTGTCTGTCAGTCAATCAGTCGAGCGAAGTCGTTCGTTTCGTTTCGTTCAGTGTGCATTGCTAGCTAAATCTGCTAAACTATTGCGTTAAATTGTAAATATGCGATCCAATTTCCAAATAAACACAAAAAGATTACAAATTATTTTACTTTACCCTGATGTTTCTTCTACTTCTTGAAGTAAACCATAAACTGGCAGCTAACCTACTTTATAAGTGAAAAGAAACATGACTGTGTGCCGAATTTGTCTCATCGAAAATGTAAAAATGCACACTGTAAAAAATACCAGTCTTTTAGCCATGTATGAAAAACTAGCCAACGCTCAGGTAAGTTATCTTCTTTACTTAGTGTACGTACGACATAGATAGATAATTCCTATAAAGTTAATTGACGACCCCCCCGTCCTAGTACCACAATTAAGTTTAGAATTCTAGATATTTTTTGTAAACAAAAAAGCTGATGCAACTATAAACTGGTGGAAAATATTAATACGACACTGTTAACATCGGAGCAAATCGTCATACGATTTGCTGTTGCTTTTGCTCAAAACAGTACCTACCTACATGGTTTTGACAGCTTTCATTCATCAGTTCATTTGTTTCCGTTAATTAACTCGAATATGCACGTTTTTCGGTGCGCTTGTGCAATTATGTGTGGTAAAAATTTTGTTCTTTTTTTTTAGTGGTTACCTACCTCTTATTTTTCTATTATTAATAATAATAATCATTTATTTCAGACTATAAAAAAGTTACAGATTAACTAACTGATTTTAACTTATTCTACGGTCCATAGTAATATATACCTTAAAACTAACATACATACAATATTAAAAACTAAATTAATGACTCTAAATTAAATTATTGTTTGCAAGTTATCAGTTTGCAAGTTTTCACGCTATAATGCCTTTATTTACATAAAATATTTTGGATTCTAAATCCAAGCCTAGATAGTTGTTGTGTGCTGTATAATCACAGATTTAACCTTACTACGTAGGTATGACTAACTACGACAGGGCGCTCTGGCGAACATTTAAGGGGGGCTCCCATACATCAAACCAAATTTTTTCCCTTTTTTATATAAGAGTACGGAACCCTTCGTCCGCGAGTCCGACTCGCACTTGACCGGTTTTTTACCTGTAGTTATTTTGCACCTTTTTCCCTGTTTTTTATGCTCACCGACCAGCACTCATCTACTGTTGATAGTAAATAAATAAATGCATGCTAAAATAAATCTTTTTACTCTGTTTCAGCTTAACACAGATGATAAACCACACACAATATGCTTCATCTGCAACTCACTACTGCAGAAATGTCAAAACTTCTCCCAAATGGCGCTCAAATCTGAGCAAACGCTGTCAAACCTGCTCAATCATTGTCCAGCCACCACAGAAAATATACAACCTCCTTACCCAAAAAATATTCTAAACCTCTCAGTTTTCACACTGTTTCCTACATCTTTACCAGCAGTTATTGATGATTATGATGATGATGAAGATTTTACAGACTCAGAAAATACAATCATCGAATCAGTTTCCATAAAAGAAGAATCAATAGCACAAGAAATCATCAAGCAAGAATCAGTGAAGGTAGAATCTGTAAAAAAGGAATCAATAAAAGAGGAACCATCAGATTCTTCTGATTACACACAATCTTCAGAGTCTGAATCATCAGAAACATCGGAATACTCTTCAGACAGTGACACCAGCGATGACAAAATACTACAACCTACAAAAAAATCTAACTTAAACTGTCCTAAGTGCAGCAAAAGGTTTAAAGACTCGAAAAAACTGAAAATACATTTAAAATCACACCCGAGCTCCAAACGATTCCCTTGCAAAGTGTGTAAGAAGAACTTTGAACGTGGGACGGACTTAAGAAAGCATATACAGACGCACTATACAGACGGGAAACCTAACTTAAAAATGTACAGCTGTGAGCAATGCTCCAAGAAGTTTATTCAATTGAAGAACTTAAAGATTCATATACTTACTCATTCTGAAGACAAGCAGTTCCCCTGCACTATTTGTAGGAAGATATTCCCACATGTAGCTATATTGAAGAAGCATCTACATGTAAGTAATTTACTTGATCTTCAGCCTATGTTAGTCCACTGCTGGACATAGGCCTTCCTGATGAGCGCCATAGCGCACTGTCTTCACCTTGAGAACGTCACGATGACGTCTCGATCGATATTGTCGTCAACCGGACTCAGCGCTCCGCTTAGCTTAGAACTAGATAATCTAAAACTACAACGTAAAACTGTGTGAATAGGATATTACTCTTTAAGAGAAAAAATCTAAAAATATATTATTGAGATAACTTATGCAAAAAGCAGTCTCAAAATTTTAGTTTTCTTTACCAATATTATAAAGAGGAAAGATTTGTTTGTTTGAATTGAATACGCTCCGAAACTACTGGACCGATTTGAAAAATTCTTGCACCATTAGAATCCTACATTATCCCTGATGAACATAGGCGATAGAATATACCCGTGCGAAGCCGGGGCGAACCGCTAGTAGTTTATAAAATAACAAAATAAATTTTTAAATTCAATTCAAAGTTTTCAGTTTTTTGTTTCTGTTTTTAAACACCATGAAATAGTAATAGACCATTAACAAATAGTTAATAGACATCAGCAACATCAGCGCATTTGTTCAAGTATGTTTGTCAATTTGGCGTCCACTGCGTCCAGCTTTTCTGTCAAGTTACGTGCGCAACTTTAAAATGTAAATTTTAAACGCATTGGTATAAATAGAAAATGACCAGAACACCCTGAACAAATATCTGCAGATCGCACAAACATTTGTCCCGAGGCGGGAATCGAACCTGCAACCTCCTGCATCGCAGGCAGGCCTTCGCCCACGGCGCCACAGAGGTCATAGTTATTGATTGAATAAAAATTCATTAGCATTATGGAACCTCGTCGTTCGATTTCGATTCGTTTCGAGTTCAATTCCCGCCTCGGGACAAATGTGTGTACGATCTACAGACATTTGTTCAGGGTGTTCTGGTCGTTTTCTATGTATAATAAAAAATATCTTATCTATGAATTGTATTGTATCATGTATATCGGTTATCTAGTTCCCATAACACAAGCTCTGCTTAGCTTGGGGCTAGATAATGCTTTTCATCATTATTTTTTACTAGCAGCCCCTTGCGGTTTCATCCGCGTAGTTCCCGTGGGAATTCCGGGATAAAAAGTAGCCTATGTACTATTCCAACACTATAATCTATCTCTGTACCAAATTTCGTCCAGATCCCTTCAGCTGTTCTGGCGTGATTGAGTAACAAACATCCATCCATCTATCCAAACTTTGACATTTATAATATTAGTGGGATTTATTTTCAGGTACACAACAACCCCCGACCGTATTGCTGTGATAGATGCAGCAAAAATTTCAAAGAATCCGCCCAACTAAGAATCCATATGAGAACTCACACAGGCGAGAGGCCGTTCGCTTGCCCCACATGTGGGAAACGATTCAACCAACAAGGAAACCTAAATCTACACCTTAAGATACACACAGCAGAGAAGAATTTCGCATGCGAAATGTGCGGGCGTATGTTCTTACTGAAATGCCAACTGCAAACTCATCTGTTGCTTCACAGCGGAGAAAAGCCATATGGGTGTAAGCGATGTGCAATGAAATTTACTATGAAGAAGACGTTAGAAGAACATATAAGGAGGATTCATTCTCAAGTGAAGCCTTATGCGTGTAATCAGTGTGGGCGATCCTTTGATCAAGAGTGTGGTTTGACCCGGCATATGATATGTCATACGCTTGAGAAGATATATAATTGTAGCATATGTAATAAAAGTTATAAAACACCTCATACGATGAAAATGCATATGTTAACTCATAATAAATATAATCCGTATGTTTGTGAGTGGTGTAAGAAAGCATTTAAGATGTTAAGGTATTTACAACAACATAAAGAGAGATGCAAAGCTGTTAAAGACAGCTCAGAACAATCTAGAGTGGCTGAAGTTTCAGTGTAGATAAATAGGCTACTTGACTACTACTGGGAAATAATTCTAACGTATTGTCTGATAAAAATAATGCAATCAATCAATATTACTGCTATTTCTAATTGTAACAATTGAGCTAACTGTAGACTATTGTAAACAATCTCATCATCATCATCAGCCTATATCAGTCCACTGCTGGACATAGGCCTCCCCCAATGAGCGCCATAGCGCCCTGTCTTCAGCTTGCCGCATCCAGTATCTACCAGCAGTCTTTCGCAAATCGCCATCCCACCTGGTCGGAGGGCGTCCTACACTACGTTTGCCGAGTCGCGGTCTCCACTCAAGAACACGTTTACCCCAGCGGTTGTCGGTTCTTCTCGCGATATGGCCAGCCCACTGCCACTTCAGCTTGCTAATCCTTTGAGCTATGTCGGTAGGTAACCTTGGTTCTCTGTCGGCAAACAATCTACAGGTAGCTCAACTGATTATCAATACCAGCCGCGCGCGTCCCCAAGACGCTGGCTGCATTGCCCCGCTGTATGGCAGCGCCAGATACCAGCTCTCGGGTCACGCGTCGTCGGAAACCTAGATTATATTTAGGCAAATTTTACTTGAGTTTGTAAATCATGCAAGCGGCCAATACTCATCCTTTTAGCTAAAGGTATTTTTTATACAGGGTTATTGGTAAATTAGTGACAATACGTGAACTGCAGGTCCTGCCCATCATCACAAACGCGTTCGTGAAGGCGCCAAGTCTAAATTCTAAAAAAAAATATAATTCACCTCTGATACTAAATGAAAAAACATCTTTGTCTGGAACCCAACGAGTTACTTAAGACCGACCTTTCACTCTCATATCTTCTGTTAATTCAGGGCAAACCTGTTTTTAAGTTTACTTTCAAATAAAACCTCTCTAACGAACGATTATTTAATTGCGGGAGTACCCATTACCAATACCAAAATTAAGAATTACGACCTGGCGTCTTCACGAACGTGTTTGTGATGATGGGCAGGACCTGCAGTTCACGTATTGTCACTAATTTACCAATAACCCTGTATAGCATGACTAAAGTACTAAAAAGTTATTAAGAAAAGTATTAATTTAAGGTAATTATTTATATTTAATGTATACTGATTTATGTATAGAAATTTGAATATGTAGTTGACTTATATTAAGTTTTATGAATATATTTAAAGAATTTATACTTACATACCTAACTATTTAAAATTATTAATACAAGCATAGTAATGTATTCGATAGATCTGAAATATGTATCTTTCTAGTACTTCCATTTTCTTAATCTCAGGAAATAAATTGTTCAAATCATGGCGAGAATAATAATTTTCATAATTCCAAAATTTCCAAAGATTTTTTTTAGTAGGTATCTACATTATTACCAGTTGGCAAAAAAGTAGCTGAACACGAAGCGATTTTTTGACTGAACGGTATTTTTTTCATTAGTTACTGAACAATATTGGTCAGTTATTACATCTTGATATTGCAAAACTCTTCTAGGTACAAATTGCATAAAATTGTGTTTAGCGACTTTCGTTGCGAACTTGTTTTAAAAAATATAAACCGACTTCAAATCCTTGAATAATAAAAATGGGTTTGGAAGTAGTTTTAAACCTAGAAAACTTCGATAGTGCGATCTAATTTTTCAAGTGGCGATATCTAGTTAAAATTCGAGACTTATTTAGTACGCTTACGCCTGTTGTCATGGAAACCATTTGTTACCAGTGATTGTGAAAATTGTTATGTGATGATGTTTTAGATTCCTATGTTTTACGGTGCACATATAAATTCCTCGAGGATCTAACTATTATGTGACCACCTAAAAATCAATCTTTTTACAACAACGAAAGAATTATTCAAATCCATGGGTAAAAAAAAAATCTATTATGAATTATCGACGATGTCGTAGCTAGTCGTTATTTTTCAAAAGCATTATGATATTGTTTTTTAAGCTTAAAATAAATAACTACTAGTTTCTCGGGAATATATTTTTTATGTTTATTAACAAAGTAACTTACAATCAAATAATAGAGTTAAATTAAAACTAGTATTTACAATTGAAACAATTGAGCTAACTGCAGACTACAAGTAGCTTAACTGATCCAAATCAATACCAGTCGCGCGCGTCCCCAAGACGCTGGCTGCATTGCTCCGCTGTATAGCAAAGCTGATGCGCTGCGCCAGATACTCACCAGCTCTCGGGTCACGCGTCGCATAGACCATACGCTCAGATAATTTTTTGAAAACCCGGAGAGTCTCGGTAGGTACCCCACGGACCTAGGGTCTCGACTCCAAGGGGTGCAAATGCGTATGCTCTGTCGAGACCTGCATATTTGCGCCTCTTGAGATCTTCGGCCAAATCTTTTTTTATGGGACCATTTCGGGATAATCTCTAAACAATAGCTAGGTACAGATTTTTTTGAACGAGAAATCGATGACCATACACAAAAAATAAAACATACAGCCGAATATAGAACCTCCTTCTAAAGTCGGTTAAAAAAGTATTATTCAGTCCTGAAATTTGAATTTCTGGACTGAGTACTATCTGGTACTGAGACTGAGACTGAGTTTATAATTAAAAATCGATATTAATCAGCTGATCAATATCGATTTTTTCTATTCTATTCTCCGATAATAATTGACCAGAATTTTTGAAAAGGGGTCTGATTATTTTGACTTCGATCTGGCGGCGCTGTGGTCGTCTCGCCTCTTTTCCCCTTCCGGTTTACTTGACGTTTTGGCATATCAATGTTACTTGATACTGCAAGCTTCTTCGTTTTGCGTTTCAAAGAGGGAGTTGTAGAGAAATAAATAGATTTGAGACTGTTTTCTTTTTCAGTTTTGAGTTTACACGTAGCATCTTTGAACACGCTGAGATTCGGGTACACAATATCTGAACATGGTACGATGTCGGATCTGAAAAGATCAAAGAATATTATTTATTAGTCATTTTCAACAGGGTATCAAGTTAGTGCAATTTTTGTCGACGTATTCGTAAAAAAAACATTTTGTGTCTTCAGAAACGCAATATGCGATAGAATTTACATAATGCTGTAAGTTCTATGGCATATTATAACCAATATTGCTTATAATAACCATGAATGCATGGTTTTTAAAACATGTTACTAATATCACATGTCTGCTACGAAAATTATTAACTTTGCTTATTATAAAAAACTTCGTACGCACATAGAAACTCTTTTGTAAAAGTCAAAGTAGAGTCTGTTCAGCTATTTTTGTTGTATAACTATTACAATTTTTGTCGTATCGTACTCGCCGACCTTTGTGGCGCGGTGGGCGAAGGTCCGCCTGCGACGCAGAAGGTTGCGGGTTCGATTCCCGCCTCGGGATAAATGTGTGTACGATCTGCAGGCATTTGTTCAGTGTTCTGATCATTTTCTATGTATAATAAAAAATATCTATCTATGTATTGTATTGTATTATGTATATCAGTTATCTGGTACCCATAACACAAGCTCTGCTTAGCTTGGGGCTAGATAATGCTGTGTGAATTGTCCAGCATTATTTATTTAACAACAAGATGATGGTTTTATGGAAGTGAAGTAGTACCTACCCAAATCTGGGCAGCAAGTAAACGTTCTTCTGAATCTCCGAGACAGAGTCTCCATGTTGGCACAGCAGCGCTGCTGTGGTCATTTTACGAATCTCTCGCAGTTGATCTGTAACATCATGATTTTCGGTCTATAGAATATGATCGGTGGGACTGAACCTCTAAGTTCCCATACAAACGTACTTTTCGTTTCATTTGCAAACTACGTCCCCGATTGTAATGAACTTTTGCATACACAATCGGAATAAGTTCCTTCTGGAAAAGCGTGCTCCATCTTAGGTCACATCATCACATATTCAAGTGAGATGGTGGCCAAACGCTTTTAAAGGGCAATGTATACGCTTCTACATCAAAACTCCAAGTGAGTTGCAAAAATTGTCAATAAATAAATTCAAACAAACTGTTAAACACATCCTTTGTAAAAAGGCCTACAATAAAATATCAGATCATCTAGAGGATAAAAAAGCTTGGGACGACTTTTGCTCCAACTCGAAAACTAACGTTCTAACAAGGTAAAGGTTTCTTGTTCGCTTCTTTACTTTACCTACATTGAAGTGGACAAAAAAGCAAAGTGATCACTTTATTTCCTAGTTTTACTTATGTAATCTAAGTTTTGTGACGTGTCCAAGAGTCCTGTAAGGTCTAAAGGAAATAAAGCACTTTGAATTTTGAATTTTTGAATTTTTACCATCACCAATAAATAAAAAAACCACACCTACCCTCACTAAACGCCTGCGGATGCGTGGAATGCTCGTACCAGAACCTGTCAGCTCGCCGCCAGCGCCTCAGCTGATCCGCCATGATGCAGGCCAGCGTCGGCGGGACCAGCACCTCCTCTCCCCGCTCCGCTATGATCCCCGACATTATGTCGATGTCGTCTACTGACTCGTAGTGCCGGGATAGTGCGTCTACTTGCTGTGGGGATAAGGTTGGTTTTCAGATAGCACGATATAGCATATTTTATTCAATGACCTTCATCAGGTAACAGTACGAATGAGGTACCTACTAATCCTACTATTAACAAAGAAAATAACAATCAAAATAATAGAATTAAATAAAAAAATTAAAATTTCTTTATTTCCATACCTAAATACAAAAATGTAGTCTACCTACACTTAGAAAAGGTCAAATTCTTAAAATAAAACACTAAAACTAGTATTGAAAGTAAATACTAGTATTAAATTAAAACTAGCATTTACAATTGAAACAATTGAACTAACTGCAGACTGTTGCACACAATCTACAGGTAGCTCAACTGATCCTTAACATACCAGTCAGAAGCGTGCCCAAGACGCTAGCTGCATTGCCCCGCTGTATAGCAATGCTGATGCGCTGCGCCAGAAAGTTTTCTTTTTATAAACCCACCTCCTGCTCCATCCAACTCCTCAGATCCTTGAAGCTGCTCGGCACAGGTAACTGACAGACACGTCGGTAGCTGCTATACGACGGGAGACCCAATAACCTGCCTTTCATGATGTCAGAGGATATGACGTCAGAGGCAAACTGCAGGCGGCCCAGGACTCGCTCACCCATCTAAATAGATAAATAGAACATTCTTACAGAATAGTAGAATATAATTTTAATGCCCAATGCAAGGAGCTACAGCAAAATTGTTCTTATTAAGGGGGTACCATACGACGCCATTTTGTGAAAAGGATAGACGTAGACAGAAGGATAGACGCGCTCTACGCTAAGGTGCTACGGAAGACCAGCGCTGCAGTGCTCCCCGAGCCCCTGCAGCACACGCTGAGTGGTAGCCTTTTGGTCTCACATTGTTTTTATGATTAATTCTCTCATATCACTGTATTTTCTTGTGTACCTACCTATAGTGAACCATTATAATTTTCTTATTCTTATTCTTACTAGGATTTCGCGTTCATAAGGGTGGGACAGGGCATAGCAACGCAAGCCCAAAAATCAAGTTTTTGCTTATTACCCTTTTAATTAGAACATTATTTGAAGAAAAAAACCGCAACATATAAAATGTTCTTTATACTTTTTAAATTACCATGCTTATTCTCAAGACCTTAACTTCTGTATTTATTGAGAAATTAAAGTTTTAGAAAAAATTTAGAGGTAACTTTGCGATTTTTTTCAATCGAGAAAATTTTAAGGAATCGTGTTTTCGAAACATATGATCGATAGAGTAAGTCCTGAACTTTACCATATATACATTTAAAATCTAAATATTTAGTAGTTTGAAAGATATGGAGGTCCGACGGAGTTGATTTAGGGTAGTATAACAAGTGCGCGGCACAGTAATGTAATGGAGTCGTCAGATGACACTTAAATGCACTAAATATAAATTCTAAGCATGCCTTGTAAAAACCCTGCACAAAACTCATGGCTCTATCGATAAGCTCTTCCTAAATTCTAGAGCCTTACATCCGGATCCACGGTTGCATCTGCCGCGGCGCCAGGCTGCCGGAAGGCGCCCTGCGTGAGCCCTGCTAGCGTGTTGTTGACCGGCAGAGCGCCCGTGCGGAGGGTGAAGTCTACAACATTCTTCTCATCGTAAAAGACGCCTTTTGGATCGTATAGTCTGGAAGTATTGAGATTTTATTAAGATCTAGCTTCTGTCTTCGGTTTCGCACGCTCTTTTCCGGGATCAACAGTAGCCGTTCTGCAGCGTCTGGACCCCAGCCAAGCTGCCACTGAGACCTTCGTTTTCTTCGCTCACTCCGATCAACTATCCATGATAGATAAATAATAGATTCAGGCGTTACTTTGCGGAAATCCATTGCAAAATATAAGGATGAAAATATTTACCTAGTAACAATTCCGCGAAAAAAACCTTCTCCGATAAGTTCTAACAAAATGTAGTCCGCGTTGTAGAAGAAAACGACGCCAACTACAAAATGTCTCGTGGAGAGACGGAACTATTTGACGTCTTGCTTTGATAGGTATTTTTTCATTTTGTAGTTGGCGTCGTTTTCTTCTACAACGTGGACTACATTTTGTTAGAACTTATCGGACAAGGTTTTTTTCGCGGAATTGTTACTAAATACCTACTGTATATGATTTAAGCATAAGTATAAGTTTTAGTTACAAATAAACGCCTTTGATTTTTGATTTTTTTTGAAATATTTTCATCCTTATATTATCCATGATAGTTTAAAAGTTGAACCACTTACTTTAGCCGTCCTTCCTGTATGGTATGGAACCACCTGGTCGCCGTCACGTAATCAATAGTCAGACGTGGCTCCAACGCCGGATCGTAGTCATCAACATGTCCTGAGGTTTCGTATATGATCTTGTTCTTTATCAAGAAATCACGACCTGTAACGGAAAAGAAGCTTTTTAAGAGCCTTCTTTAAAGGAGTACCTACCTACGTACAATCTGACAGAATCCATACTTTTGCTAGTAGTTGATGCAGACGCTTCGCTCGCTCGGTCAATAGGCTACTTGACTACTACTGGGAAATCAATAGGCTACTTGACTACTACCTACTGGGAAATAATTCTAACGTATTGTCTGATAAAAATTATGCAAAGTGTAATTAATATTTCTTCAAGGCCAGTCGTATTAGTTATGAAACCTAATTTTAAAGTTTGAATAAAATAATGCCGCGCCAAAACGATAATCTCTGTCATGGCTCCCGTCTTCTGAGCTATGACGTCACCCCGCCACACCACACCTAACAAGAAGAGCTCATTGACACAGTAATCTGTAGATGTGTGACGTCACTTGCGATTCAACCAAACACATAGCGTTTTCGGTCACGTGATGATCATGTATCAAAATATGTGTAATTTTAAACCCGTTTTTTTACCTAAAAAAGGCATATGTTTAATGAAAATCACCTGATTACGCTTTGTTACATTGTCACTAACTAGGATGAAAATAATTTGGAACTTATTTTTAATGTAGTCAAATAGCCTATTATTGTTTTTCACTTTAGTGTTTTGACGTCATAAAGTTTCTGATAGAGTGAAAGAAAAATCATCCATCCTTTTTTCTGCAATCAATTGTTTAAAAATAAATATAAATATATTCTCTTACCCATGATTTCCGGCAGAAACTCATAATAAAATATTTGATTGGAGTACGCGATATTGATCTCTCTTGCGGTGTAATAAAGCCTGTCGTCGTCCCAGCATGGATTCAGGGCTTGTAAACGCTTGGCTAGGTAGTTGTGCTGGCGGAACCACCAGATGAAGACCAGGTTTATACCAAACAGTGTATTGGAGCCGCCAGAAGCTGGGAAAAAAAGAAAATTGTATCAAGTAATTAAGGTTATGGCAACCCACATAAACCCAGATCCTGTCACCGTGACAGATGAGGCAGGTTCCCGCCCGCACCTTCGCCGTCAAATACAGCGTCCTGCTCGTTTCAGGTAGCTTCTCTCTCTCATTTTCGGGGTCGTGGAAGCATAACGGGCGCGTGGCACAAACTTTTCTTTTTATCTAAAACTTCTCAATCATTGTATTTTTAATCTAATCCGAACTGGTGAAAACTTGTAAACCACAACTATAAACTTTGTGTAGTGTTTTAATAAACCGGTTACAGTAAAAACTCTTTTAATCGTATCTTACTCTAGCCGGCCATAAGGTCCAATTGCCGTTGCGATTGAACGCATTAAAAGTAAAAAAAGTCGATAACTTTATTTCTTTATGCTTAAAAAAGTCGATAACTTTATTTCTTTATGCTTAAAAAATAAGCACTTAGATTCTTACTTAGAACATTCAATATAAGATACCTACTTACTCATTTTAAGAACTGATAAGTGGTTAAACAGAGTTCAAAAAGTTTGATAAAAATATTAATACAAATATGATTTGACGCAGCTTATTATTATTATTATTTATTTAGATTTGGACTAATATTATTTAATTTTAATTCTTTGATTTATTGACATTTAGTACAATTTTTTCTTTTTATTATGTTTTATTTTTAATTAGACGATAAGTATTTGATTTGTATTAAAAAAATTGCATGCCTAAGCAGAGGCAGAAAACAATGATCCAAATGTGTACTATAAGATCTTTAAAACATTGTATTTTCAAGCAATAAACGAACTTTGACTTTGACTTTTTCAAATAAAAGAGCTGTCATGTTATACAATAGGAACCCGATATTTAAACTCGATGAAGCTGAACTTAGTTTTGTAGGGTTCCGTACTCAAAGGGGACCCTGTTACTGAGACTCCGCTGTCCGTCTGTCACCAGGCTGTATCTCATGAACCGTGATAGTTAGACAGATGAAATGTTCACAGATGATGTATTTCTGTAGCCGCTACAACAACAAATAGGTACTATAAAACAGAGTAAAATAACTATGCAAGGGGGCTCCCATACAACGAACGTGAATTTTTTCGGCAACAGGTTGACGCTTGAAATATTCACAGAATATTAAGATATATATATTTATATATATATATGTATATATTATATATATATATATAGATATATTCACTTTAAAAATAAATAATTAAATTAAAATAAAACAAATATTTAAGTCAAAAAATCGCATTTGTTGTCTGGGAGCCTCCCCAGACAACAAATGCGATTTTTTGCCGATTTTATGATAATGGTACGGAACCCTACGTGCGCGAGTCCGACTCGCACTTGGCCAGTTTTATTTTACTACGGTTTTTACCGATTTTTCCCGACGTTTCAACAGGTTTACACACTGTCGTGGTCACGGGATAACTGGAGTTCTAGAAATGTGAGACAGATGGACACACGGACAGCGTAGTCTTACTAATATGTATGTATGTATGGGTCCCGTTTTTCTCTTTGGGTACGGAACCCTTAAAACGCGATAAATACCCGTTAAATAGCATTAATAAGTAAATGATATACACTTACGACTATCATGACATCGCGTCTCGTCCGGTGGCTCGTTGTTGACGCAGACGGTATTTCCGCTAGGGGGCCACTCCTTGCCCCGAATCGTCTGGCCAAGATCAAAATTATAATTAATAATAATGCATGATAATTCACAGAAGATCATTTAACCCTAAGCTAAGCAAACACAAAACAAAACAGTATCGTTACCAGTTTTTAAATCTCGCGTCAAGGAGTTTTTCCTGTCAGAATAGTGAATATTGGTACTTACATAATATTTATTTAGTATATTTTAGTATATTATAGCTATTTTATGTGTATATCTAGTTTGTGTTTATTAGTTTATCGTATATCTAGTTTATGTGTTTTTAGTACACCCCCTGCCTTTCTTAAATTCACATAATTCTTTCCATCCAAAGGTTGCCTGGAAGAGATCGCTTCTTAGCGATAAGGCCGCCCATTGTACTTGTCTCATGTAATGTCTTTTTGTAATGTTCTTTTTCTGGTGTACAATAAAGTGTTTTTGTATTGTATTGTATTGTAAGCAGAGGCTAGATAGTGCTGTGTGGATTGTCTAGCATTATTTATTTATATGATATTTATTTGTCCCGAGGCGGGAACCGAAACTGGAACGTTCGGTTTCGTTGGCGGACTGCTGCGTCATGTCATCAGTTATCACATCACGTATCAATTGCCTATGATAGGTACTGCTCCTATGGCTACCTATGTATGAAGAACGCGAAGTGTCTTGCCCCATTAATAGAAGTCAAAATGAGGACACAGGCGACTGGGCTCACTACAAAACTGGGACCGCGGTCCCAGTTACCTGATTAGTTTTTTCTTGTTTATTTCGTTGGGTGAGTGGGACCACTCGTAATTTTAACCACAAATCTATTGTTTAAAGTACAGTTGGCATTATGTCTTATTAGAATAGAAGAATAATCTTTATTAACAAAGGTGAAACACGTGAAAAATCATGGTTTACAAAATTTCAGTGTACAGGCTAAGACTTATTGTCTTATAATGTAAGCTAATTTTTGTACAATCTGCATATATTTGTATCGGTTGTTGTGGGTGTTTAATTTGCTTAAAATAATCTATCTGTGTGCTAATACGAATAGGAAAATGTGATTCATTGATCGCATTTTTTTGGATACACTTCGCTTGTGTCTATTTCCATTCTAAGCCTTTTTGGTGGAAGACATCAATGGTTCTCAGTTACGTTTATCGAATGATTTTTGTATAAACTTAGAGTAAGGCCTCAGTTATCTAGTCCCCAATGACAACAATTGAGCTAACTTCAGACTGTTGCAAACAATCTACAAGTATCTCAACTGATCGATATCAATACCAGTCGCGCGCGCGCCTAAGACGCTAGCTGCATTGCCCCGCTGTATAGCAATGCCGATGCGCTGCGCCAGATACTCACCAGCTCTCGGGTCACGCGTCGCATAGACCAGACGCTCAGATAATTTTTTGAAAACCCGGAGAGCCTCGGTACCCCACGGAATTAGGGTCTCGACTCCAAGAGGAGCAAATACGTATGCTCTATCGAGACCTGCATATTTGCGCCTCTTGAGATCTTCTGCTTAGTTTGGGGCTAGATGATACTGTGGAATGTCTAGCATTATTTAAGTACATAATATACCTCAGCACGCAACTCTCCACCTTCCCAAAGTCTTCCTTTGGCTGCGTTGTTCCCTTCGTTCCCGTAAACACTGGATAGTTCTAACATCGGAGCTACTGCGTTTATCTGCAAGCAAACAACGCAGGAACGAGGTAAGTCCCTGCCATTCGTTTTTTTATTTAGGAGATTGATAAAGGAAGTTCTTCGTAGCATGGACTTTATGGATATAGGTACTAGAAAAGCTGTCTGATGACTATCGAATACGTGGTTACAGCCGAATGTACACGTGACTCCGCGTAACAGCCCCGAGCGTGACGGTTCAGTGTTTTTGCGTTAAAAGATATTTTCAGCTTAAAATCTCACCCGTTCACGTGCGTAGCCTCTTTGCGGAGCGGCTTTATTCTCTGAACGGTCAAGCAGCATAGATGACTGACGGAGCCAAGTAACCATGACTCCGCGTAACAGCCTCGAGCGTGACGGTTCAGTTTCTTTAACATAGATGACTGGTGGAGCCAAGTAACCATGACTCCGCGTAACAGGCCCGAGCGTGACGGTTCAGTTTCTACCTTAGAAAAACGGCGCAAAAAGATGTTTACAATCTAAAAACTCACCCGTTCAGGTGGAACCTCGTTCCCCACACACCCTAGATCCTGGTACGTGATAGGTGTGGTAAGGTTCATGCACCGCACTGTACTATAGCGGAGATGAAGGTCATCGTCCCTTACTTCCAGGGGGGCGCAGCGCGGGTCGTTGACCTGGCCGGATTGACAGCAGTTTGTGATCACAGCCACGTAGCTTACAGTGTCGTGGACTGATGTAGTATCACCTGAAGAAGAAACTACACTTAGAAAAGTGAATGACACTTGAAATACATATGGACATCTGCAGAATAGAGTATTTACTCCATAATTGAGAAAAAAATCCGAAAATAATTATGTTATTTAGACAGCAGGCAAAAAGCATTTAAATTTGAAAACTTTGAATTAAATTTATAATTTTTTTTTCTGATCTAAAAAATTTTTGACTGCTTTTTGCCAGAACTATGTCAATAATACATTCATAATAGAGAAAATTACAATCAAAGGATAACAGAATTAAATTAAAACTAGTATTTACAATTGAAACAATTGAGCTTACTGCAGGCTGTTGCAAACAATCTACAAGTAGGTAGCTTAACTGATCCATATCAATACCAGTCGCGCGCGTGCCCAAGACCTAGCTGCATCGCCCCGCTGTATGGCAATGCCGATGCGCTGCGCCAGATACTCACCAGCTCTCGGGTCTCGCGTCGCATATACCAGACGCTCAGATAATTTATTGAAAACCCGGAGAGCATAAGAGTACCTATACCATATTTCATAATAGTAATATTAGTACTTATACGGCTGAGTATGTAAACTAAAAAGCAACATCACGGCATTTGCTGAGTTACGTACACAGACAACTGACGTCATGACCACAGAGCAATATGGCGTCCATTGCATCCAGCGTTTTCGTCAAATTACGAGCGACTCTTAAAAATTTAAAAAAATCAATTTTAAATGCATTTTTAGGGCCCATATCGATTGATAGATTTAATTTTGTATTTTTTAGTGGTCCATTCGCACTGTAATATCTAATTGAAATACTTAAAAAACAGTACCGTAAAACAATAACATAACCGTGGTAATACCTTATTAGGTACCTACTGTACCTTACCTTACCTTTACCTTACATTACCGTTTACACTACTTACATTCTTACATTACCTTACCTTTACCTTACATTACCGTGGTAATACCCTATTAGGTACTGTACCTTATCTTACCTTTGTTCTGTGGTCAAGAGATGTCGCTGCTCACAATGTCTTTATAAAAGCGTGCGTACAAACCTGTGTTGAAGACTGCAATGTTGACCACCATATGCGTGAACCGTTTGCTGGCGACCCTTCCATCGGACATGAGGTCCACTCTCAGTGGTCGGGGCGCAGGCAGCGGTCGCCCAGAGGCAGCAGTTCTGGGTTGACCTGGAGAGTTACCGTTAACGTTTTTAGATTCCTTAACTATCTTAAAATGAGGATATGATTCTGTTTATAAGTTACACCGATGTGTCTGCGCAGATTTCTTAGTTTTTGGTAGGCGTGAAAAAATCCTAGGCAATCATAACGCTCTGCGTATGCCCGCGAAACATGTGTGGTTGCGTCCATATCAATATGCCCGCGAAACATGTGTGGACAAAAACGCTGACGTCATGCGCGTAGCCATCACCCTATTGGGTGATGGCTACGCGCATGACGTCAGCGTTCGACGACGCGATCTCGACATTCGCGTGTCGAATTTTGAGTGATATACATATGAAAATGCGATGGTTCTTTTTTGTCTTCCCGTGGACATATCATATGAGCGGCTCATACCTTCCATTTTTAAAATTCAGGGGAAGGATCCGACTGTAAGGCTTGGCCTCCCCAGGATGTTGCACCTGAGGTATAAGCGGCTCTTAGTGGACGTATGGGCCACCATAGCTCAAACCTACCATTATTAAAGTCCGGGGGCAGCATCCGGCTGTACGGGGTCGGCTGGGCCCCCCTCGTGGGGTACCGCAGACTGTTGCAGCTTAGGTCCATGCGACGGACAGCGTGGGGGTCGCATGTCGGTACTTCTATGGCGCACCATCTTAAATAAATTATAGATAATACATACTTAGGCACCGTGCACACCACACACACACACACACACACACACACCACAGATCACGACGTGGCGTCCCCTTGGGAACATACCTAGTTCTAATGATTCTGCAATGTATAGGTACTATTAGCCCCTCTAAGGGTCAGTTCACACCGAGACGCAACGCGACGCGACGCTGTGCGAATTTTGATTCAAAATATAACTTTAGATAGATATACGAGTAGATAATTATTTATTGTACCTCACAAACACAGAAAAAGTACTGAAATAAATGTTACGAGTAGTAGAAGTACAAAGGCGGCCTTATCGCTATGAGCGATCTCTTCCAGGCAACCTGTAGATGGATTTGACATGTAAGACAAAAACTCGACATAAATAAAAAAAGGTAACAAAAGAACTATATTTTTATGTAACTTTTTTTTGGGAACTTTATTCATTAATTATACAAAAAGATACGGTCCAGAGCGGTTCCTCGGGGAGTTTTCGTATTATGTCAATAAAATTTGCAGCATGGTCGGTTTGTTTACAAACATTTCACATTGAATTTTGCTGGAGTATAGGTACAAAATAATTCCTTTATTTATCGACCACGGCCAAACGAAAAGACTAAATCGTTTCATTGTAGATTAAATAAATATATAAATAAATAATGCTGGACAATTCACACAGCATTATCTAGCACCAAGCTAAGCAGAGCTTGTTTTATGGATACTAGATAACTGATATACATAATACAATACATTACATACATAGATATTTTGTATTATACATAGAAAACGACCAGAACACCCTAAATACCTGCAGATCAGATACAAATATTTGTCCCAAGACGGGCATCGAACCCGCAACCTCCTGCGTCGAAGACGGACCTTCGCCCACCGCACCACAGAGGTCGTCTTATATCTAATGCTATCGTCGATTATAACTAAAAAGTCACTCACGGCACCAGGCTCAGGTTCCTGAGTTCCTCGAATCTCCTCCTTGGAATCTTAACGCCAGTATATGTGTCGTAATAATCAGCATTCACCACACAGATCAATAATAAAACCAACCAAGTGCGAGTCGGACTCGCGCACGAAGTGTTCCGTACCATTATCTATAAAAACGGCAAAAAAATCACGTTTGTTGTACGGGAGCCCCCTTAAATATTTATTTTATATTGTTTTTTAGTATTTGTTGTTATAGCGGCCACAGAAATACATCATCTGTGAAAATTTCAACGGTCTAACTATCACGGTTCATGAGATACAGCCTGGTGACAGACGGACAAACGGACAGACGGACAGACGGACAGCGAAGTCTTAGTAATAGGGTCCCGTTTTTACCCTTTGGGTACGGAACCCTAAAAACCAACCTTTTACCCCTAATTTTACACTGTTTTTTTAATTTTGGCGAGATAAATAGGTACTAAGTAATCCCCCGGGAGTAAAATTTTATGAAATCACCTCGGGATTACACCTACTCTATACAATAGTGAAAGAATTATCAGAATAGATACATAATTGACGGAGAAATCGAATATCATACATTAAAAAAAACATACATTAGTCTACAGCCGAACATAGAATATTCTCCTTTTTTCAAAGTCGGTAAAAACAAAACACTGTTCACTTCAATCAACGCAGACGTTTTTCACAAAAATAACACTAACATTTTTAGCTACATCTGCGGTTACTGCTAATTGTATCTACAAAATTAGTAACTTGATAAAAGGGGGTAAAAACACGCCTTATAAAATTCCGAGATGTTAAATGTTAAAGATTATTTTAAGTGTTGTAGCCAAACATGCTCACAACAACTATATTAAAGATACTGTACTCGTTCTTTGTTCCCCAATGATTGTTTACTATGTATTAATGCAAAATCCAATACTATTGGATAATCGATTCGTTTTAGAGTAGATTTAATTAGTTAGATAAATACCTACTTTAATGAAAGAAACTTGGCCTTGCCCGAGAGTAGCGTGCGTAATCATTTTATAAATTCTAACCTAGTTAATAGAAGCCGTACACGCTACGGTCCACCGGATACAACCTGTGCAGGTTTGCTTTCGCAGGTAGACCCGGAGCGTGTGTGGGAATAGTAAATTATTTTAACGACGAATATGAAACACTAGCAGTTCGCCCCGGCTGTGCATTTTTTATTTATTTAGTTATAAACCTTAATTTAACAGAAAAACTGTCAAAATCGGTCGCCACACAGCATGGAATAGACCTGTGCAGGTTTTTAATCCTGCGCAGGCGACCGGCGCAAATCAAAAATCAATTCTTTCGAGTCACCGTAGAATATCGCAGAAAGAACTGAAGACCACTTCAGTACTCCGAAACGTCCTTGTAGCCTGTACTCTCACGTGCAAACTTGCACAGGTAACCTGTCCGGTAGAGCGTAGCGTGTATGGCTTATATTACGCGTAGGCGGGATGTAGGTAATTTCATACGTTTTGTGTTATTTAATAAACTATTGGTACTTCTTAGTAATGTGTAATTAGTAGTTGGGAGAGGATTTTTTTTGGTGCCAAAAATTTGCTGTACACGATTTGATAGATAGTTATGTAATACATTATTGTACCACACAAACACAGAAAACAATACAGATGCTACGAGTAGACGAAGCACAAAGTCGAGGTTAAAAAATTTGTTAATTTACTTAATGGTCATTTTGCGTATTGGTCATTTTGCGATTGGTCATTTTGCGTATTCATGATGTTATTTCTATTGGTCATTTTGCGTATTCATGATGCTTTTTTCATTGGTCATTATGCGTATTGGTCAATGTGCGTCTAAACGTGAAAGATTTGTCATAGAAAGTGGTAGTGTGGGCAGTGGGGTAGGGATTTTCAAGATGAGGGTTTCAGAGGAACGCAAAGAGAGAGTGATAGTCAGAGAGGAATTCAAAGCGCTCCTTGAGATGGGAAAGGCTCGGAGGATAAAACAAGATACTGTACAAGACATCATCATCATCAAACGTGGTCACTCACCCTTATGAAGTCCCTCGTTAAGGGATGAAACGTTGGTGTTCTTCCAACACAAAAAAGGTTCGTAGTTAACCCGCTTACATCCGTAATGAGATTGAATGAAGAGTTTCAGTGTAGATAAATAGGCTACTTGAGTACTACTGGGAAATAATTCTAACGTATTGTTTGATAAAAATAATGTAATCAATCAATATTACTGCTATTTCAAATTGAAACAATTGAGCTAACTGTAGACTATTGCAAACAATCTCATCATCATCATCATCATCAGCCTATATTAGTCCTCTGCTGGACATAGGCCTCCCCTAATGAGCGCCATAGCGCCCTGTCTTCAGCTTGCCGCATCCAGCATCTACCAGCAGTCTGAGTGTTGTTCTTCAGGGGGCGCTGCAGTCCACCCCCCGTTGTATATCTCTTACGACACCCACGGGAAGAGTTGGGGTGCTGCAAACCAAGGGGCGACACCTCACAGCCAAGTACAAGATATATACAGGGCGTCCCACGGATATGCCACATGGAGGGAAAGTACCTTGAATATTGTAGATGGAACATTTTATTGAAAGAAGATATTATTTGAATTTAAAAACAATTAAAACTGCATTCATAGATATTTAAATAATGACATGGTTGAACCGGGAATCGAACCCGTTACACGAGAAAAATAATCACCCTGTCGCTTTATCATACCGATCGAAAGGCTTCATCATAAGGATTATTTTTTGCTGAATAACATAGTGTCAGAAATAAAAGGAAAACCATGAATTTTAACATAGTAATAGGTAGAGTCTTAGTAATAGGGTCCCGTTTTACCCTTTGGTTACGGAACCCTAAAAACGGTGTAAAATTATCCTATGGTATCTGAAATCGGTCTCTCAATTATTTTCAAAACCAATCAAATTATTCATTCAAAATTTAAAACATGTAGGCGTCATAGAATTTTTATTAAATTAACTTTGTGTAACTTTTTTTCAAAAGAAAAGGAATAATTTCTCTTTGTAAAATGTTACGATGGTATTCTTAAAATAAGTGGTGCATTTTATTTTAATTAATTTAAATGTATTATATTTATAAAATCAAATTTGTAAATTATGTTTTTACGCTTTCCTCAGCTCTGTTTGTATGATTTTATTGTCATTATTTCTTGGTATCTCAATTCTATGCATACCAGTATTATTATTATTATCATTATTGCCTTTAATTTTCTCTCCATCAGGTTTTTTAGGTTTTTCTTCTATATCTCTAAGTCTTTCACTATTTTTAGGTTTTTCTTCAGGAATGGTAAGGTTTAGGTTTAGATTTTTCATGATTCCGTTTGCGAAATTGGCAAAACCTGTATGATAATCTTCTTTAGGTTTTTCTTCTATAACTCTTTCATTACTGTTTGGTTTTTTTACAGGAAAGGTAAGGTTTAGTTTTTTCATGATTCCTGCTTCAGAATAATCAAAGTCTGTCTGGGAAGCTTCTTCACTGAGTATTGTATTCTGTCTATAGCTTATATTCATTTTCCCGTTATCTGTGATGTTAAAACTATTGGTTATAACTTCTGTGCTTGGTATTTCGTTGCTTATATTATCATCGTCTGGAATGTATTCTGAGCCTATTATAATGTGATAACTCATTGTAGTTCCACCAGTTTTATTAGTTTTAACTGTTTTATTTAATTTGTTTAATGTTTCCGTGCTGGATTCAACTTTCTCTTCTGTTGTTTTTTTATCAACGTCGTAAACATCATTTTTTGTAGGCGTGTCATCAACTTTTCTAACTATTTCTTCCATTTGTTTTTCTAAGTTATTGATTCTTCTTATAAAGTGTTTTCTAATAATTTCCGCAGATACTTTATGTCTCTCTTTATCAATTTCTGAGTCTCTGTCGCTAGACATTGCGCGTCGATAATGTTCACCTTCGATTGACATGCCTTCGTCGGAATGTGAATAGACGTTGAGTTTCGCTGTGGGATTCATAAACTGTTTTCTCTTTGATTTTTGGCGTTTGCGAGGCGGTACTTTGGTTTCTAAATCTTTGTCCGAGTGTCTGAAAATAAATATTAAATGAGAAACAATAGTTTTATTTCAATAGTACCTAATTACTGTAAATACGAAAGTTACTCTGTACATCTGTTACATTTTTATAGTTAAATATTTGTCAGCGCGATGTATTCTAGGAAAAGGTATGGTAATTATAGGGAAATTTACCGTCATGACGGGTAGAACGCTATGGATGATGGTTTTAGTTATACTCATAAAAAATATGTACCATAGGTGGACCAGGGCTCATTGCATTGTTGTGCGCTGGAATCCAGATTTTACAGGATTATCCAAATACAAATACAAATAAAATGTTGTAATGAAACAAAACTATTTTATAAAAAAGTTCTTATTCTGGTCTTATTCTGGTCTAGGCAGAATAACAGCGCCTACTGTTACAATATAACAGTTGGCATTATGCTGAGCCTTTTTACCTACTTATTTTTACATTTTTTTTTTACATTATAGTTATTGTTTGATGAATTTGATATTTATTTAAAAATTGTAAATGTATCTTGTGTTGTAGTAGCAAATAAATGATATGTCTATGTCTATGTCTAAAAGACTCGGATGGATCACTACACTTGGATTCTCCGATAAATATATTATATAAGTGTAGAAACAATTTTGTTAAATGTTATGACAATGCTACGTACCTACTATAAATGTTATGACAATGCTACGTACCTACTATAAATGTTATGACAATGCTACGTACCTACTATAAAACTATAAACAACAAAAGTAAAAAGACAAAAGCTCCTGGATAATTTTCATTCACATTTACATTATAATTTTCTCTTACAAAATGACATACTCACGAATGCCTTCATTTGGATGCTAAAATTGCTCGTGTCGAACAAGTTCAAAAATACACGTACTTAGGCCTAATAGTAGATAGCATGTTCAATTGGCAATTTCACATATCATTGGCATGTGATAAACTACGCGCCATCTTAGCTAACTTCTTTATACTGAATGAAAACACCCTTCAAAATATTGCTAATGGTGTAACAACACGCCCTAACGGAGTCAGTAATAGGATACAGGATGAGAAGATACGGAAAGACCTATAAGATATACCTAGACCAAAAAGAATCAGTTTCAGCACTCTTATCTGAATTGCAAATAGCATTGCAATTTACATGCTGGATGCGGCAAGCTGAAGACAGGGCGCTATAGCGCTCATTAGGGGGGCCACTGTCCAGCAGTGTACTAATATATGCTGATGATGATGATGAAACGATTGCACGTGCATGCAACCGCCAACCACTACTTGTGCACACCTGTTTGCTCCCTCCCACAACGCACGCTGAGGCTATCGCTAACCCTGCAGGAGTGAGGGTGTGAACATGAAAGTCGATGCAGTATGGTAGGCCTAAATTAGTTATTGAATATTTACACTTAGACTACAAATGTCTAAGTCAATACGAGTGTGAGTACCGAGACAAACCTCATAAGGTGTTTATGATAATAAATGTAAACCTATTATCATGTAATGTCTTTTTGTAATGTTCTTTTTCTGGTGTACAATAAAGTGTTTTTGTATTGTATTGTAAACCTATTGTGTTGTGAATTTGTGATTGTTATGCCGGGTACAGACCAAGTCAGCGAGAGCGAGCGAATGCAAACGATTGGGATTTACCAATCGGTACAATTGTTCCATATTGCTTTGATGTAGCGACAGCCGCCGGAGCACGGCCGAAGACGAACGAAGGCCCTTGTTTGAACTCGCTTGCTTTCGCAATGACGTCCACACTGGTACTTTTGCGTTCGTTCGTTAGCCTTCGCTCACTCTCGCTCGCTTGGTCTGTACCCGGCATTATTGATAAAAAAAAGAGGTACCTCGTTTCGTCTGACGTATTAAAGTCGATAAAAATATCTTTATGTGCCCCAGTTTCAGGACGTTTCATTGAACTTTCACTTTTGACATTATTACGCTTTTCCTCTTTCACTGTTACTGTGTCCTCCACATTTTTGTGATGTTTGTTTTTCTTTCTTTTCTTTTCCACTTGTACGCTGTCGTCTACATTTTTTGAAATTTCTTCTTTAATTTTAATTTGAATTTTATGTTGTTTGTTTTTTTTCTTTTTTTCTTTCTTCTCAAAACTATGTAGTTCGAGTTCTGTTTTTTCTGTTAGTATATTAAAGTCATCTCTTTCTCTCAAGTTGCCTCTCTTTTTATTTTCCTTTTCCTTCCATAAAGGCTCAAATTTCAGTTTTTTTGTTGAATATTTCACAAAGCTGTGAGTTAAGAATGATCTTTTCTTTTTGTCTGCCTGTCTTACCATTGCATGTTTTTTTTTTGCTGCATTTGTATCCTTAACATTAGGTTTATTGGTTTTTTTATCACCTTCATTTGACACTGAACTTGATGCTCCAATTTTATCTTCTTTAAATTTATTGTTAGCTTGTGTTTCTTCATCTAATATATCAACAAAAGGATTCCCGTTATTAGACTGTTTCCATTTTGAATTCGTAATATGGCTCCAGGTATTTTCTATATTTTTCTTAATATCCTTTCTGACGTTTGGACTGAGTTTTGAAAAATAATCGAATAATACCGATCTGATTGTTGACCTTGTAATTTCTATCAAATTCATATTCGAACGCTTAGATTTGTAGCTGTAATTTTCTATATTCTGAAGAATGTCTATAAATGTTTTGCTCGATTCATGCCTGTATAAAGAATTAATGTAATCAAGGAATTGTTTGTGTCTAGTAGTTAATTTAGCATTTTCTATTATAGTTACAAGTTTATATAGTTTTCTTCTTAACGTCTTTGCTTTATTTTTTTTCAAATCGTCTAGTTGTCTAGCTACAAATTTCCTAACGTTCTCGTCTTGTACTAACTCGTAGAATTTGCATCCTTTGTAATGATACTTTCTGATCTCATCGTCGAGAATCGTAAATGCACTTTCTAAATCATCATCATCATAAGATAAAAGTATATTAACAGCAGTAAGGATGAAATCTGAGAACTGTATATTTTGTTTGTAATTACTATTATAAATGCTTTGACTTCTTCGACCGCTTTCCGGACTGAGAGCCGTCTTAACTTTACTCAGTATCTTTTCTATGTTTCCTATGAATTTCACGTCAGCGTCTTTGTCTTTATCATTGAATTCTAGAACTGTTTCCAGCTGTACATTCACTGCCTTTGGGTTTGTTGCAGATTCCGTATGTGCTGAAATGTTAACAAAATGAGCAGCATCTGCCAGCAGTCTTTCGCAAATCGTCATCCCACCTGGTCGGAGGGCGTCCTGCTCTACGTTTGCCGACTCATTAAGAGAGTTCATTAAGGCCCTATACTTCCCTAAATCAACTCCGTCGGACCGCCATATCTTCCAAACTACTAAATATTTAACTTTTAAATTCATATATGGTAAAGTTCAGAACTTACTCTACCGATCACATGTTTCGGAAACACGATTCCTTAAAATTTTCTCGATAAAAAAATCGCAAAGTTACCTCTAAATTTTTTCTAAAACCTTGATTTCTCAATAAATACAGAAGTTCAGATCTTGAGAATAAGCATGGTAATTGAACTAAGTATAAATAATATTTAATATGTTGCGTTTTTTTTCAAATAATGTCCTGATTAATAGATATTAGGCAAAAACTTGATTTTTGGGCTTGCGTTGCTATGCCCTGTCCCGCTCCTATGAACGCGAAATCCTATGTATATCCTTGTCACTAAAATTTGTGATTATAGGCCCGCATTGTATAAGTACTCGCTTACCTATCAATTTCAGAATGTATAAATAAATAAAAATTCTCATTTTTCAATTCTTCGGCCACTTCAGTTATTGTGACTTCATTTTAAAAAATATCTTACAAGTTATAAACATAAAAGTTTTATTATTTTCCAGAACATAAGTACAACATAAAAATTTACTGCTACAATGTAGTTTACCGCTATATCGTGTTCAAATTGGATAAAATGTATTTAAAATGATTGTTATTTTATTACTGTATGTTACAGACGTTTTTGCGATGTTACGTAAGTTTTTTTTATTATTTATTATACGAAAACTTTTTAATAATATCCCAAAAATTTTCGATTTCGGCAGGATTCGAACCCGCGCCTTGCCTTCAGTACAGGTGCGCTTTAACCAACTCAGCAACGAGATCGACACGTGCCTGCTCGAAAATATCTGGGACTTCTTACGACTGAAGCGTCGTATTAGCTCCACCTACAGGGGAAACCTTGAAAGATTATCCAAACCTGCTCATTGTCTAAAGAAACGTTATTATTATTATTATTTATTATGTTTCATCATGATAATGATGATGATGATTCTTTGTTAATGGCAATATTGTTTGGTTAGACAATCATTCTACCAGCGTCAAGTAATCTCACTAATATTATAAACGTGAAAGTTTAGATGGATGGATAGATGGATGGATGTTTGTTCCTTTATCACGCCAGAACGGCTGAACGGATCTGGATGAAATTTGGCACAGAGATAGATTATAGTCTGGAATAGAACATAGGCTACTTTTTATTCCGGAATTCCCACGGGAACGGGAACTACGCGGGTGAAACCGCGAGGCGCTGCTAGTGGAAAATAATTGTAAATTGTATGAGTTATTAAATAATTTTTTTACAATAACAATAGAATACAATAATAATTACTAAGAAATGAAATAAGTTCCCAAAAATTTTCTGTTTCGGCGAGACTCGAACCCACGCCCCACCCTCAGTACGGGTGTGCTCTAACCAACTAAGCCACGAAACCCTTAGTCGGTTCAACCGAAAATCTTTGGGACCTCTTACGGACTATAGCGCCGGTGGTTCGAGTCCCGCCGAAACCGAAAGTTTTTGGGAACTTATTTCATTTCTTAGAGATACCCAAAGTGCGGGTAAGCACTATAACAAAAAAAAATTACAACTAATTTACACTTAAATCTATTTTCTACAAATCTAAGCCGTCACCAGAAGGCAAAGTGCCCAGAATGCTGGCAGCATTGCCCGAGTTATTAAATTATCGAGATTGTGTGATATGTTCACCAGAGCCTATTTTGTCAGCGAGCACATACCAGCAGGGTGCACCACGTGCAGGTTAGGTTGGCTTGGTAGACGAGATTTTGGAGTCCCTAATACTTTTTTTGTTTTTATTTTTACTTTTTGCGAGCTATGAAAAGAGCTATGCTCGGAGTTTCTCTGAAGGATAGGATTCGCAACGAATACATCTGACAGAGAACTAAGGTTGTCGACATAGCTCAAAGGATTAGCAAGCTGAAGTGGCAGTGGGCTGGCCATATCGCGACGCCCTCCGACCAGGTGGGATGACGATTTGCGAAAGACTGCTGGCAGATGCTGGATGCGGCAAGCTGAAGACAGGGCGCTATGGCGCTCATTAGAGGAGGCCTATGTCCAGCAGTGGACTGATATAGGCTGATGATGATGATGAATACTTTTTGAAACTCCTTAAATATAAATGCGCAACATGATAATATGTCATGTTGCGCATAATGTCCTCTGAATCTTCGACCAAGGCGGCCAATCGCAACGGATACCAGCCAGGTGCGCAGGACATATTGACGACCGATGTGGCACGCGGTGGGCGAAGGTCTGCCTGCGACGCAGGAGGTTGCAGGATTGATTCCCGCCTCGGGACAAATGTGTGTACGATCTGCAGACATTTGTTCAGGGTGTTCTGGTCGTTTTCGTTTTCTATAAAAAAATATCTATCTATGTATTGTATTATATTATGTATATCAGTTATCTAGTACCCATAACACAAGCTCTGCTTACCTTGGGGCTAGATAATGCTGTGTGAATTGTCCAGCATTATTTATTTATTTATAACTGCGCATTATTACATTAATTTATAGTTGAACGTCAGGCTACAACAGATTCTACGAGTAGAAAAGAACCTGCCTTCGACTCGTACGAAGGGGAACCAGTTTTTGGAGATCCTCAACATAAGCAGTACGATGTGACGGACTTCTGGTGGGACCGACCCACCGAGAAGTGGGAGCCTTGGTGGAAGAAGTAAGTTCATTCTTTTTTTTTTAGTTATTGCCAACTTTTTAGTTTTTACCATTGAATAGGCTATTTGACTACTATTGGGAATTAGTTATAATAATAATATTTATTTATTTATAAAAGTATACATAGTTTAGTAAATATTGCACCATTAAACCAACGTTGGTTTGTAGTGGTGCTCACACTCGTATTGATCTTATATATTAAGGTAACATTGCATTTGGATAAATATTGGCATAACAAAATAAAACAAAACAAAATCTCAACTGAAAAAAAATAAAAACAAAAATCTATATACATGTAGGTTGTTATAGGTAGCTTCCTTCTAGTCACTCTGCAGCTGTTCGTGGTAATATTTTTCGAGCATACGTTTATAGTTTTTATCATTTACTTTTTCTTTGAAAGTTTGTGGTAGGGCGTTAATTAATTTTGGTATCATAGATTCTATAGTTCTTCGTCCATAGAAGTTATTGACGAAGTTCTTACGTATTGTCTGATAAAAAATAATGCAAATGTTACTAATATTTCTTCAAGGCCCGTCGTATTTGCTGTGAAAACTAATTTTAAAGTTTTAATACAATAATGGCGCCCTAAAACGCTCATGGCTCCGGCGACATGATTCGATGACGTCACAACTCCTTTCGTCAACCAACACCATGTCAACCGGAGCTGAGAAATGGACACTCACGGTAGGGCTGGACCACCAGTTTAAAGTCACCCAGCGAGCTATGGAGAGAGCGTAGGAAGGGAGGATTCGCAACGAATGCATCCGATGGAGAACCAAGGTTGTCAACATAGCTAAAATAATTATTAGCAAGCTGAAGTGGCAGTGGGCCGGTCATATCTCGAGAAGAACCAATAAGCATTGGGGTAAACGTCTTCTTGAGTCGAGATCGCGACTCGGTTAAAACGTAGTGTAGGACGCCCTCCGACCAGGTGTGATGACGATTTGCGAAAGACTGCTGGCAGATGCTGGATGCGGCAAGCTGAAGACAGGGCGCTATGGCGCTCATTAGAGGAGGACTATGTCCAGCAGTGAACTAATATAGGCTGATGATGATCCGTAATGATATTCTATGGTTACAGAATGAATGTGTCAGCAACGAAGTGGTTTCTAGAACAATCCCCCACCACCGATGATCTAAGCGAGATATGGAAAGAAGGGATGATGGAGGTGCAGCAAAACACGATGAAAGATACACAAATAACACATTACACAACTACTGATTTAAAAGAATCTTCTATAGATGTGAGTATATGTAGTTCTAAGATTGTAGATTGATTGCAACAGTCTGCAGTTAGCTCAATTGTTTAAATTGTAAATACTAGTTTTAATTTAATTCTATTATTTGATTATCTATAGTATATTATATTATATGATTAACATATACGTTATAGTTGCGTCAGTGGCCACTAGCTGATTACTATAGAAAATATACCGTAATATACCTTACTATGGTTTATATTTTATGATTTATATTAGCCAAATGAAGTTTAAAATATTTTTGTATAATATATTTTAATTTAACCCTAATTAATTATTCATTTCAAAACTTTCTCTTTTTTCAGACCAGTAGAACGACTGATACAAAACCCGTTTTGTATAGTACTACAGGTAAACTAAAGGTTCTGATTTATATATCCCAAAAAATACGACTCAGCCGGGACTAGAACCCGCAAGCTTTTTCTCTGAAGGCTTAGTACCACTGGACACAAAAAGACTACGGTGAAAGTAATCTAGAACCATTGACGTCTTCGACGACTTAGGCTTAGAGTGCAAACGCACTACGCGACAGCGGAACTCTTAGACTGTCTACCAAAGGACTCGCCATGAAGGGTCTTACCTGTCAAGGACCATGCTTTTTGATCAACGTTATTTGTAGGAGCTTCGTCCATTGACAGCGGGTTAAATTGTCTAAGGCGGAACTGCGCGGCTGCGGCACTTTATGTCAAATTAGAACAAATCACCAAATAATAATAATAAAAATAATAAAATATTTATTTCAGGCAACGTTAGTCTAGTACAGGATGTAAAATACTTAAAAACTACGGCCCATATAAAATATATACCTTATTCTAACATACATAAAATAATCTATTTACTACCACGTAGAGTCGGCGACGAGTGACACGCAATATGTGCTGCGACCGATAATCGTCCGCGGAAACGCCATAACAGCACATTCTTCGACCAGAATTCTTCCTTAGTGAAGGTCAAAATATTCTCCGTTGGAATACGCACCACAAATGATTTAAAATCATTATGACGCGACTCCAACAGCTCGACCCTTACCAAGGTGTTGGTCTTCCTCTTCACATACTGCACGATCTCCTCCACCTTCGTGGTATAGTGAAGCCTGGACACGTAGAGCAACGTCGAAAGCACAGCCGGGTGCAACAAGTAGTTAGGTCCGGTCGGAGCGACGCCACGCTGGTTTCGGCTTCTTGGCTTCCTTTTCCTCCGCACTACCTCAGTGAACCCTTCAGCATCACACGACTTTCTCTCACAAGAAGCCGGAACGGTCGCAGTGGCACGAACAGATTCGCAGCGCTACTTCCGCGCAGCTTTCGTTTGTATCTAAATACCTATTACCATTCTGAGCCTTTTTCGTATAAGACGCGAGTGTCGATTACATCAATCGAATTGTTATTGGGTTTACTATTACTAAGCTTACAGGAATGTATAATAATTGTGCAGAAACAGGTACGCGTTGACATCTTTTGTAGGTATGCTACGCGAGTCTACCGTAGCGCTTCGTAGCGGGTGCTATGACGCTACATTGTAGCATGTGCTACGAATCTTTTTTTGAAAACAACTTGAATACAAAAACACTTTATTGTACACATAAAAAGAACATTAAAAAGAGACATTAAATGAGACAAGTACAATGGACGGCTTTATCGCTTAGAAGCGATCTCTCCCAGGCAACCTTTGGATGGAAAGAATTATGTGAATTTAAGAAAGGCAGCGGGTGTACTAAAGTTAAACTAACTAACACAAACTGGATGTACACATAAAATATTTATTTATTGTAGTTTTAATGTTTTTTTTTTTTTGCCAGATAAATACTAAAGCTTTGGTAACATAAAATTATGGGACCACCTCGGGATCTATCGCGATTTTGTATGACGAAAGAAGTAAAGTTACTGATAGGTGTTTTCTGAGAACACGGTTTAGATGCATTTTTATGAATTGTAACATTTTTCAGGGACGCCTACCACGCCAACTGCTGGGCCAATATTTCCTACAACCATATTTGTATCAAGCCGAAAATCTTTGAGACCTCTCACGGACTATAGCGCCGATGGCTCCACCTACAGAGGTAACATTACAGTTTAACCAAACCTGCTCAACGACCAATGTTACATTTGATTCGTTTGACGAGAGGTGTTGCCTTTGCTCAATTCTAAGGTTTTTCGTTTTTTTTTTGGAGTCTCGCCGAAACCGAAATTTTTTGGGAACTTATTTCATTTCTTAAAGTTACTGTTTTCTGAAAAAACGGTTTAGATGCATTTTTATAAATTGAAACATTTTCAGGGAAGCCTACCACGCCAACTGCTGGGCCAATATTTCCTACAACCATATTTGTATCAAGCCGAAAATCTTTGAGACCTCTCACGGACTATAGCGCCGGTGGCTCCACCTACAGAGGTAACATTACAGTTTAACCAAACCTGCTCAACGACCAATGTTACATTTGATTCGTTTGACGAGAGGTGTTGCCTTTGCTCAATTCTAAGGTTTTTCGTTTTTTTTTTGGAGTCTCGCCGAAACCGAAATTTTTTGGGAACTTATTTCATTTCTTAAAGTTACTGTTTTCTGAAAAAACGGTTTAGATGCATTTTTATAAATTGGAACATTTTCAGGGACGCCTACCACGCCAACTGCTGGGCCAATATTTCCTACAACCATATTTGTATCAAGTAAGCAGATCGTGTTCTTTTTATTTTCGAGTTCTTTATTCATTATCATGCAATGCATCAGTTTTGCAGCTATATGGTTAAAACTTGATTGTTAATAATAATAATGTACTCGACGCACGAGATGCAACAAACGGTTGAGGTACTTTTTTTGACAACGCTGAACGCACGAAACGGGACTTATTTGGGTGACTACTCGAAAATTACAGCAGCGCACGAAATGCCATTAATTCATCATCATGACCACTGATATTGTAGATGCGAAAGTTCGAATGTTTGTTACTTCTCCACGCCAAAACTACTACTATCGGTATATTCTAAGGTTATTTTCGCGAGAACTCATAATAAAACACTGTTTTTACCGGATTGATCGCGTATATTTTATATTTGTTTATAACCTGACGTTTCGGAGGCTTTTCAGCTTCCATGGTCACAGGCAGACTGAGGTGACATTTGTCTTTACAAGTAATTTGAATTTTACATATCTACCGTCAATTATACAAATTTAATTATAACGTTCCGTATGTACGCAGTAATCACTAACAGTGTCTTGATGGGTTGTAGCTATGGATTGCTGGGTGTGGGACCTGACTCGATGTAGGACTGGATCCCAAGCGGCAGGTACTCTCCAACCATCTTCTCTATTGAAATTATTCGGATGTTTTTGAATTTCAATTGCTTCTCGGAGCATTCTAGGAATGAAACGGTTTTCTCTAGCTAGTATTTGAGCTTTGTCGAAGCGAAGAAAATGACCGGCGTCCAGTGAATGTTCATAGACTACAGACTTTGACGACCGTTTGTGTTTGACGTCAGCTATGTGCTCTTTTAATCGAGTGGCTATACTTCTTTTTGTTTGCCCTATGTAACATGAGCCACATTCACAGTCAATTTTATAAACACCAGCATCTTCAAAGGGGACTTTACACTTGACTGGTCTTAGAAATTGTTGAATCTTCTTGTGCGGCTTGAAATAAGATTTAATCGAAGCTCGTTTTAGGATTCCTTCAATTTTGTCTGTGATTCCCTTGATGTAAGGAAGGATAGCTGGGGCTCGCTCAACTGTGTGTGGCTTTGGGCGGCTTCTGTGAGGATGGCGTGGAGTTTGAAGTTTATTACTCCGGAGAACTTCATGGATGTGCTTCAGCTCTCCTGCTAGATGGTGCTCGTCACAGACGCCGTGGGCTCTCTGCAATAAAGATTTACCAACAGTAGCTAACTGACATGGGTGGTGATGAGAATCACCATTGAGGTACCTATCTGCATGGGTTGGTTTTCTATAAACTGAATGTCCAAGTGATTTATCCAGGTTTTTTATTATTAAAGTGTCTAAGAAAGCTAATTTATTGTGTTTCTCAATTTCTATTGTAAATTTTATTTTAGAGTGGATGGAATTTAAATGGGAAAGAAATTCAGTTACTTTATTTTTTGGTAATATTACAAAGGTGTCATCAACGTACCTTTTGTAGATCTTCGGTGCTACCGGAGCACTAAGCAGGGTTTTCTCCTCAAAGTCTTCCATGAAAATATCGGCGACTACTGGAGAGACTGGTGAACCCATAGCAATACCGTCGATCTGATTATAGAAGTCATTATCCCACATTAAGTAACCACTGGTGAGACAATGTTCTAATAGGTCCGCATATTCTATTGGTAAGTCTTTTTCTGTTAGCTTTCTTTTGACGATTTCGATGCATTCTTGTATTGGTAAGCTGGTATATAGACTCTCTACATCAAAACTGACCATAGTTTCATCATCATTCAACTTAAGGTCTTTCAGTTGACTAATGAAGTGGTAGGAATCTCTCACGAACGAGTCGGTCGCATACACACACAAAACACAAAACCAATGTCCCGCTTCGGCCGATTGTCAGCCAAATTGATAGTCCTACCTATAAACTAGCAAAACATCTAACGAAGATTCTATCGCCGCTTCGTGGTTCGACCGACTCGTTCGTGAGAGATTCCTACCACTTCATTAGTCAACTGAAAGACCTTAAGTTGAATGATGATGAAACTATGGTCAGTTTTGATGTAGAGAGTCTATATACCAGCTTACCAATACAAGAATGCATCGAAATCGTCAAAAGAAAGCTAACAGAAAAAGACTTACCAATAGAATATGCGGACCTATTAGAACATTGTCTCACCAGTGGTTACTTAATGTGGGATAATGACTTCTATAATCAGATCGACGGTATTGCTATGGGTTCACCAGTCTCTCCAGTAGTCGCCGATATTTTCATGGAAGACTTTGAGGAGAAAGCCCTGCTTAGTGCTCCGGTAGCACCGAAGATCTACAAAAGGTACGTTGATGACACCTTTGTAATATTACCAAAAAATAAAGTAACTGAATTTCTTTCCCATTTAAATTCCATCCACTCTAAAATAAAATTTACAATAGAAATTGAGAAACACAATAAATTAGCTTTCTTAGACACTTTAATAATAAAAAACCTGGATAAATCACTTGGACATTCAGTTTATAGAAAACCAACCCATGCAGATAGGTACCTCAATGGTGATTCTCATCACCACCCATGTCAGTTAGCTACTGTTGGTAAATCTTTATTGCAGAGAGCCCACGGCATCTGTGACGAGCACCATCTAGCAGGAGAGCTGAAGCACATCCATGAAGTTCTCCGGAGTAATAAACTTCAAACTCCACGCCATCCTCACAGAAGCCGCCCAAAGCCACACACAGTTGAGCGAGCCCCAGCTATCCTTCCTTACATCAAGGGAATCACAGACAAAATTGAAGGAATCCTAAAACGAGCTTCGATTAAATCTTATTTCAAGCCGCACAAGAAGATTCAACAATTTCTAAGACCAGTCAAGTGTAAAGTCCCCTTTGAAGATGCTGGTGTTTATAAAATTGACTGTGAATGTGGCTCATGTTACATAGGGCAAACAAAAAGAAGTATAGCCACTCGATTAAAAGAGCACATAGCTGACGTCAAACACAAACGGTCGTCAAAGTCTGTAGTCTATGAACATTCACTGGACGCCGGTCATTTTCTTCGCTTCGACAAAGCTCAAATACTAGCTAGAGAAAACCGTTTCATTCCTAGAATGCTCCGAGAAGCAATTGAAATTCAAAAACATCCGAATAATTTCAATAGAGAAGATGGTTGGAGAGTACCTGCCGCTTGGGATCCAGTCCTACATCGAGTCAGGTCCCACACCCAGCAATCCATAGCTACAACCCATCAAGACACTGTTAGTGATTACTGCGTACATACGGAACGTTATAATTAAATTTGTATAATTGACGGTAGATATGTAAAATTCAAATTACTTGTAAAGACAAATGTCACCTCAGTCTGCCTGTGACCATGGAAGCTGAAAAGCCTCCGAAACGTCAGGTTATAAACAAATATAAAATATACGCGATCAATCCGGTAAAAACAGTGTTTTATTACTACTATCGGGTTGAAATTTTGCACAGATGTAGCTGTAAGCCTGAAATCAAACGTAGACTTTTTATCATTTTTATATTAGACGATAAGTATTTGATTTGTATTAAAAAAATTGCATGCCTAAGCAGAGGCAGAAAACAATGATCCAAATGTGTACTGTAAGATCTTTAAAACATTGTATTTTCAAGCAATAAACGAACTTTGACTTTGACTTTGACTTTATCCCATACATCGGATAGAAATAACCTTGTAACGTTTCTTTAGAAGTAACTCGTGCGAAGTCGCGATTTTGTAAGACTAAAAAAGTAAAGTTACTGATGTTTTTTTGCTATAGTGCTTACCAGCTTTTTGGGTACCTATCTCTAAGAAATTAAATAAGTTCCCACAAATTTTCGGTTTCAGCGGGACTCGAACCCGCGCCCCACCCTCAGTACGGGTGTGCTCTAACCAACTAAGCCACGAAACCCTTAGTCGGTTCAACTGAAAATTTTTGGGACCTCTTACGGACTGTAGCGCCGGTGGCTCCACCTACAGGGGTAACATTACAGTTTAACCAAACCTGCTCAACAACCAATGTTACATTTGATTCGTTTGACGAGAGGTGTTGCCTTTGCTCAGTTCTAAGGTTTTTCGTTTTTTTTTGGAGTCCCGCCGAAACCGAAAATTTTTTGGTAACTTATTTCTAAAAGTTACTGATATTCGTTTGCTGAGAACACAGTTTATGTGCATTTTTATGAATTGGAACATTTTCAGAGACGCCTACCACGCCAACTGCTGGGCCAATATTTCCTACAACCATATTTGTATCAGGTAAGCAGATCGTGTTCTTTTTATTTCGAGTTCCTTAGTTATGATCATGCAATGCATCAGTTTTGCAGCTCTATGGTTAAACCTTGATTGTTAATAATTATAATGTACTCGACGCACGAGATGCAACAAACCATTTAGACGCACATTGACTAATACGCAAAATGACCAATTAAAAAAACATCATGAATACGCAAAATTATCAATCGCAAAATAACATCATGAATCGGTTGAGGTACTTTTTTTGACAAGCGGCTGAACGCACGAAACGGGACTTATTTGGGTGACTACTCGAAAATAACAGCGCACGAAATGCCACTAATTCATCATCATCACTGATATTATAGATGCGAAAGTTTGGATGGATGTGTGTTACTTCTTAACGCCAAAAGTACTGAATCTATCTGGCTGAAATTTTGCATAGATGTAGTGCATAGATGACCTATGCCCGGAATCAAACATAGACTTTTGTTATAGTGCGTACCCGCACTTTGGGTATCTCTAAGAAATGAAACATGTTCCCAAAAAGGTTTGGTTAAACTGTAATGTTACCCCCTGTAGGTGGAGCTGGTGGGATAAAAAGTCTATGAGAAATGAAATAAGTTCCCAAAAATTTCCGGTTTCGGCGGGCCTCGAACCCGCGCCCCACCCTCAGTACGGGTGTGCTCTAACCAACTAAGACACGAAACCCTAGTCGGTTCAACCGAAAATCTTTGGGACCTCTTACGTGCAATATCGCCGGTGTGGCTCAATTTTTGGGAACTTATTTCCTTCTTAGAGATACACTATAACAAAAAATACCTGTAGATTGTTTGCAACTGTCTGCAGTTGGCTCAGTTGTTTCAATTGTCAATACTAGTTCTACTGTGCTTCTTTTATTTGATTGAAAAGTGCGCAAACATGTTTATTACGTAAAATTGATGAAGTAAAACATTTTCAGAGGTCGTTACCACAACACGCGATGGCCCAAAATTCCTGTTCGCAAGTAAGTTGTAGCTAGTGTTAATGTCTTTTATAATTAATTATCATCATCCGCAGCCGGATTTTGCCCACAGCTGCGTATAGGCCTCCCAAAGTTTGTGCCATCCACCACGGTCCTGTGCTAACCGCCTCCATTGACGCCCCCGGCGCGTACTATGTCATCGACCCACCTTATAATTTATAAGTACACCTTATAATTTATAAGCCTTTTGGCGACTTAGGAAAAATGACTAGGTATAAAAATGACTAGGATGTCATTTTGACTCCCTGCAAGATGAGAAAGTGCTAGGGTATCTACACAAGTGGCATCCCAAACTAAAGGCCGACCCATTTTCCAAGGAATCGGAGTCATACCGCCTTTTACCATCATCTCGCATTAGGCCACGTGGTTCGAGAGTAGCTGCCATAACTAAGTATAAAAATGCTTATACCTAACTAGTAATTTTTCCTGATAGACCTAAGTCGCCAAAAGGATACAAAAACATACGTAATACCTACTCAGTATTTTAAAACTAAATACGAAACGAGAAATTTTCAGACTAAGCCTGTTTATGATGAATAGCAGCTCAAAATAGAGCAAACTGGCAAAAGATGGAGGAGACATTTAGCCAGCAATGGATAAACCCTGCTTCAATACTACATTACAAAAATCGAATTAATGATAGGATTTATAATTAAAAAAAAAAACAATAACTTTATTTCTTTAGGCTTACAAAATATGCACTTAGACAAGTCAAATTTTATACATAAACAGTTTTATAGATTATCAAATAAGAAACAAAATATCATTGATTTTGTTCGCTTCAATTTTTGTCCACTAGTGGAAGAAGCGAAAAATAAACCACTATAGTAAGTTTGTATAATGCTTAAAATGAAATACAAGTTTATTCGCCTATCTAAGTCTAAATATAATGTCAATGTAATCAAATATCTTCATAATTATTTAAGTAACCAAATTTATTAATTATTCATAGTACTAAAAAAACACCTTCGTTAAAATACTATATTATTGTTAAATTAGATAAAATATAGGGAATAAAGGCTATTTTCATTTTTATTTTATGAAATGAATAAAATAATCTGTATGTAGTCAAGTGGAGTTTTAGATAATTCCTTCGGAAACAATAATCATGGTAAATGAAGGTTACTTGCACGAGCAGTGTGTAGACGACTAAAAGTACTGTCGTCTGTCGTCTAAGTATTAGATTTATATCAGAAAGTAGCATAAGTACTGTCGTCTAAAAGTACTGTCATCTGTCGTCTAAGTATAAGATTTATATCAGTAAGTAGCAAAAGTACTGTCGTCTAAGTATAAGATTTATATCAGAAAGTAGCAAAAATACTGTCGTCTGTCGTCTAAGTATAAGATTTATATCAGAAAGTAGCAAAAGTAGTGTCATCTAAAAGTACTGTCGTCTGTCGTCTAAGTATAAGATTTATATCAGAAAGTAGCAAAAGTACTGTCGTCTGTCGTCTAAGTATAAGATTTATATCAGAAAGTAGCAAAAGTACTGTCGTCTAAAAGTACTGTCGTCTAAGTATAAGATTTATATCAGAAAGTAGCAAAAGTACACTGTCGTCTGTCGTCTAAGTATAAGACTTATATCAGAAAGTAGCAAAAGTACTGTCGTCTAAAAGTACTGTCGTCTGTCGTCTAAGTATAAGATTTATATCAGAAAGTAGCAAAAGTACTGTCGTCTGTCGTCTAAGTATAAGATTTATATCAGAAAGTAGCAAAAGTAGTGTCATCTAAAAGTACTGTCGTCTGTCGTCTAAGTATAAGATTTATATCGGAAAGTAGCAAAAGTACTGTCGTCTAAAAGTACTGTCGTCTGTCGTCTAAGTATAAGATTTATATCAGAAAGTAGCAAAAGTACTGTCGTCTGTCGTCTAAGTATAAGATTTATATCAGAAAGTAGCAAAAGTACTGTCGTCTAAAAGTACTGTCGTCTGTCGTCTAAGTATAAGATTTATATCAGAAAGTAGCAAAAGTACTGTCGTCTGTCGTCTAAGTATAAGATTTATATCAGAAAGTAGCAAAAGTAGTGTCATCTAAAAGTACTGTCGTCTGTCGTCTAAGTATAAGATTTATATCAGAAAGTAGCAAAAGTACTGTCGTCTGTCGTCTAAGTATAAGATTTATATCAGAAAGTAGCAAAAGTACTGTCGTCTGTCGTCTAAGTATAAGACTTATATCAGAAAGTAGCAAAAGTACTGTCGTCTGTCGTCTAAGTATAAGATTTATATCAGAAAGTAGCAAAAGTACTGTCGTCTGTCGTCTAAGTATAAGACTTATATCAGAAAGTAGCAAAAGTACTGTCGTCTGTCGTCTAAGTATAAGACTTATATCAGAAAGTAGCAAAAGTACTGTCGTCTGTCGTCTAAGTATAAGACTTATATCAGAAAGTAGCAAAAGTACTGTCGTCTGTCGTCTAAGTATAAGATTTATATCAGAAAGTAGCAAAAGTACTGTCGTCTGTCGTCTAAGTATAAGACTTATATCAGAAAGTAGCAAAAGTACTGTCGTCTGTCGTCTAAGTATAAGACTTATATCAGAAAGTAGCAAAAGTACTGTCGTCTGTCGTCTAAGTATAAGATTTATATCAGAAAGTAGCAAAAGTACTGTCGTCTAAAAGTGCTGTCGTCTAAGTATAAGATTTATATCGGAAAGTAGCAAAAGTACTGTCGTCTAAAAGTGCTGTCGTCTAAGTATAAGATTTATATCGGAAAGTAGCAAAAGTACTGTCGTCTAAAAGTGCTGTCGTCTAAGTATAAGATTTATATCGGAAAGTAGCAAAAGTACTGTCGTCTAAGTATAAGATTTATATCAGCAGGTAGCAAAAGTACTGTCGTCTAAAAATACTATCGTCTGTCGTCTAAGTATAAGATTTATATCAGAAAGTAGCAAAAGTACTGTCGTCTGTCGTCTAAGTATAAGACTTATATCAGAAAGTAGCAAAAGTACTGTCGTCTGTCGTCTAAGTATAAGACTTATATCAGAAAGTAGCAAAAGTACTGTCGTCTGTCGTCTAAGTATAAGATTTATATCAGAAAGTAGCAAAAGTACTGTCGTCTAAAAGTGCTGTCGTCTAAGTATAAGATTTATATCGGAAAGTAGCAAAAGTACTGTCGTCTAAAAGTGCTGTCGTCTAAGTATAAGATTTATATCGGAAAGTAGCAAAAGTACTGTCGTCTAAGTATAAGATTTATATCAGCAGGTAGCAAAAGTACTGTCGTCTAAAAATACTATCGTCTGTCGTCTAAGTATAAGATTTATATCAGAAAGTACTTCTCGTGCCAGTAATCTTTATTATCAATCTTCATCACAAAATGGGACGAAACACAAGAAAAAATCGTTCATTTTAGCGTTAAATTATATTTTTTCGGACTCATTTGAGCCGAGGCGATTGGGACAGAACCCCTTCGCATCCGTGCGGTGTCCCGTAAATCCAAAGACGCAGTCACCTATTTATTGTTTATTACATTTAAATCTTGCAATGTGATTGAGAATAAACCTATAATAAATAGCACATTAGGGGAGGCCTATGTCCAGCAGTGGACTATCATAGGTTGATGATGATGATAAAATAGCACATTGTGATTTTTAGATAGGATCCCTTTTTTACTTAAAAATAATATTTGCAGGTGACGAGGAATTAAAACCGAAGCAGGATCCATCACCCCAAGGTCCCCAAAGAGCAACCACCTATGATTATCTTCTTAACCTTCTAACTGCCAAAAATCTTAAATTTGCCCAGCAGAGCGCTGCAGAACTCATAGCACTAAGGCAAGGCCCAGAGACCTCCACCTTCAGGTCACATCCAAGAAAATCGGAAGACGCAGTCAATTTTGATACCGAGTTATATCGACAACTACGTGGTGAAATCCCTCCAAGTGATCAAAAACCCAAACCTGATCTTACGAAAGAAAAAGCGAGTCAGAAAATGAACAAGAACGGTAAAGCCAGCGGGAAAATATCTACAGTCCTCCAGGGTTGGAGACTGCAATATCCTGAACAGACTACAAGACGAGATACAGTGAACAAGACATCTAATGATATCCCTGTACTAAAAGATATCACTGAGATACACCCTGGAGACACTATCGTTCCTTCTGAGAAACATTCTTATAGTATACAGAAACCGGATTCATTTGAAAATTTAATTGCTCGCTCTTTAACACAATCTAAAATAGCAAATTCATATCAAACAAGTCTGAAAGATACTGAATATTACAATATTGTAAACGACGACCAATTTATACCTTCAGTAAACCCAGATCGTGGCAGTACAAGTCGTACATTTGAAATTGATAGGAAATTTCAGTACAGTGAAGAATCTGCAATAAAAACTTCTAATGTTGCTATAAATCAGTATGGATATGTGGAGAACCAACCGCAACAGATTCAAACTCCTCTACGGCCTTTAAGAGATCTTTATGAGACAGGTTTATCTGAACAACATAACGCAGTCTCAACTTCGTACAGCGCTGCTGGTATGGATAAGTATTCGTTCTTACCTGAAGAAAAGGCTATAGCACTAACTCCAACGGCGAAAATACCAGGTATACTCTTTTATAACTATTTTTAGCAGACTTCAAAGAGGTTCTATCTTCAGCTATATGCTTCGATAAAAGTAAAAAAGGAAGATGAAGCATTACCATCTCGAAAGTGGATTTTAAAAAACTTTAAAATTTAGAGACTTTAAAATTTAATTGATACACCTTTCACAAATGGTAGTAAATTGTAATACCCTATTGATGTAATTTCTTAATGATAATTTCCTTCCTGAAAAGGTAACTTGCATGCAGATCAGCTGGAGGCGTACGATCTGCGACAGCCAGACCTCTCCGGCAAGCCTGCGCAAGCTGCTGAGGATGGCCACGTCCGCGAAGGTAAGAAACTGTATTCTTTATTTATTTACTAACTGCTGCCGTGGCTTCGAACGCGCTTTTCAAGTAACATACAATACAATACAATACAAAAACACTTTATTGTACACCAGAAAAAGAACATTACAAAAAGACATTACATGAGACAAGTACAATGGGCGGCCTTATCGCTTAGAAGCAAGAATATATGTCCGTTTCCGGTATCTAAGGGTGTAGCAGTGCAGCAACAAGTCTAGCAAAAAGCGGCACGGCCGTATCATCCTTTTCTCGAAGCAGTTCAGGCCATTTTCGACCCCTTCTAACTTCGTTGTGGATAAAACTAGAAGCCTGAATTTTCAGTAACCAAGCAGTCATTGTATAAACACGATATATTTCAAATTTTATTCAATTTGAACCAGTAGTTTAAGAATTATAGCTAGTCAAAATTCTTAATTTTGTCACTCACTGACTGACTCACTTACCGATCATCAAAACTCTGGCACTTCTAGCAGACATAGAAGCTTCAAATTTATAATACAATTAGTGTTTAGTATATAAATCGAGGAAAAACTAAAATATTTTCTAATGTCGGTCCAGTTTACTAGATACACCAACTGCTTAAACAACTTTGTAATCCCCTTTATGCCAATAAAACACAGATTTGTTCAGTGACACACGTCCACTCGATAAGCCACACCTTGTGCGAATAGATACCCCGCGGGGTATGCACCCTAGGTAGACGAGTGCATCCGATGGCCGTGCACACTTGAAGTCAGAATGCTACACATACACATACTAAATAATTTAAAGTCGTTTTAGTTCTTTCAAAACACTCCATTATTTTTACATAACTTACAACCAGATTGTTTGCAACAGTCTGCAGTTAGCTCAATTCTTTCAATTGTAAATACTAGTTATAATTTAATTCTATTATTTGATTGTAATTTTCTTTCTTAATAAAGTACTTACAACTTGTTTTTTTTTCTAGGAGCAATTGAAGATACTTCTATAGATCAAAGCGTTACCCCGGAAATAACTAAAGAATCTGATACCCAAAGCGTTGCTTCAGCAATATCTAAAGAACCTGATACCCAAAGCGTTGCTTCAGCAATATCTAAAGAACCTGATACCCAAAGCGTTGCTTCAGCGATAACTCAAGAACCAATAAAAACTGTATCAGTAGGAATAACTGTAAAGAGCGAAAAACCGAAAATCTCACCAGCTGTCGTCGCTGTCAGTCTAACCTTCACGGTACCTAACATGGAAACCACTGTAGCAACCACAAACCCACCGATAACCACAGCAGGAACCACAAAGTTTACCTTAGAAATGGCTCCACTACCTTTGCCGAATAATCTACCAAATTACGAAGTAGATTGGAGCGTATTTAACCAGGGGGTGACTACCACGCCCCAACCCTCTCTTTTGTATCCTATAACTAGTAAGTTAAAATTATTATCTTACACGCACCACGACTTCACCTTCAATTTCAACAGCCTATTATGGTCCACTGCTGGACCCAGACCTCCCCTGATAATCGCTTTATTGGCTTTTATCTCATGGGAGGTAATGAGTAAAAATTCGTCACCAAATTCATCACCACTCTCACAAGAAGGGTTACTTATAATTTTCATCCGGTCTAGATGGCCTGGGGTACACGTATGTCAGAGAAACTTATCTCTCGACGCGGAGGACTCCACAATTTGATATTAACATAACGTCAGTTTGCTGTTCAATTGAGCTGCGTGTGATTTAACAAAATTCAATAACTTTATTTCAAAATTCAAAATTCAAAAAATTCAATAACTTTATTTCTTTAGGCTTACAAAATAAGCACTTAGACAAGTCAAATTTTATACATAAACAGTTTTATAGATTATCAAATAAGAAACAAAGTGTCATTGATTTTGCTCGCTTCAATTTTTTTGTCCATTATTGGAAGAAGCGAAAAATAAACCACTAGTAAGTTTGTATAATACTTAAAATGTAATACAATATTATTTGCCTATCTAAGTCTAAATATAATGTGATTTAGATACAAGTCCATATTTAAAAAAAACTAAGCTTAAGATTCATCATCATCATCAGCCTATATTAGTCCACAGCTGGACATAGGCCTCCCCTAGTGAGCGCCATAGCGCCCTGTCTTCAGCTTGCCGCATCCAGTATCTGCCAGCAGTCTTTCGCAAATCGTCATCCCACCTGGTCGGAAAAGCGGTCAAGCTAAAGATTATTCTCCTTAAATACTATTTATTGTCAGTGCGGAACTGGGCGACATCTGGCCAAGCATTAACACCATTAATATAATCATCTATGGAGTAAAAGGCTTTCTTAATAACATTTCGTTTCATGTACTGTTTAAATTTACGAATAGGGAGCTCAGTTGCTTCAGATGGAAGCTTTTTTAACGTACTTTTTAACCGATGATGAATCGAAAAAATGGGCAGGAAAACTTATTATTTGATGTGCTCATAAATTTTCCAGTTCCAGAAGAACTTATGACGACCGCCCATCCTATGGTAGTTGAGATGAGAACAGAGATGGTGGAGCAAGTAAAAGGTTATTTCACCGTGTTCATGAGGAAGCTGCTAGACATTGCCTCCAAGAAGGATGACGACGCTTTGTATGCTTTACTCAAAGCAGGTTCTAGGAGCTTAGACAAGTGGGTTTAGTTTCATTTTGTTATCAATTTGACATGTTTCCAAAAACTACAAGCCGACCATAATTTCTTCAACTTCAACTTCAACAAATGATTATGTTAAAGTCAACAAAAAATCTAAATATTTTCCGTAAGTGTGGGTAATCAATCACAAGGGGCGCTAAGACGCTGTGTATTGCTCCATTGTATTGCGCACCTCACACTCTCCAGCTCTCGGTTCATGATATTAGATTTTTTGTCATTTTCAGGATAAACAAGCAACACGATTTGAGAGGATTGGGAAGACCGTTGTGGCCCGGCCTTCAGCTTATGTTGGACTATATGGCACTTCTTCCACTTGATGCACTAAAAAGTAAGTGCCCAAAAGACAACACATCTTCTGCCCATGCTGCATGACAGCCAGATCGTCACAATAGAGAAAATAATATTTTCGGCAGAACCTGCAGTTCACGTAGTGTTACTAATTTACCAATAACCCTGTATAAAGTTGTTTGTTATAGTGCTTACCCGCACTTTGGGTATCTCTAAGAAATTAAATAATTTCACAAAAAAAAAATCGGTTTCGGCGGGACTCGAACCCGCGCCTCACCCTCAGTACGGGTGTGCTCTAACCAACTAAGCCACGAGACCCTTAGTCGGTTCTACCGAAAATCTTTGGGACCTCTTACGGCGCCGGTGGCCGGTGTGGTATCTATAGTGTTTGATAACAAACACTGTACAAATCATGGTCAAAGAAATTTCTTTTTATTTGTATATTATACAGATAAAAAGAAATTTCAATGTCTCTATTCTGACAATCTGGCTGTCGGTACCACGGAATACAAGAGGGACTAAAATTTTTTTTGCTCTACGGTCGGTACTCAATGGATCTCCGTGCGACTCTATTATTGTGTAATGTCTTATTAATAATAATATAATAATAAAGTATTTATTACCAAAATGGTTTCAGCAGTTTAACAGAGTACTTAAAACTAATTAGGTTATCTCTTATCGTATAAAAGTACTTAAGTACAGTACTCTACCTTAAAACTTTAGTGCTGAGAATGCATCGACTCCTCGCTCTAAGTAAAACTTGCAACATTATCTCTTATCTTACCGTCTAACGTCACTACCAAAGAGGATAAAACCACTACGTTAGTCACTACCGGTTATTGTATACTCTTTGGTCACTACTCTTACATAGTTATTGTATACTCTTTGGTCACTATCAATACAATTCATCGTAGATCTGCGATGTAGTTATTGTATACACTTTGGATCTGATCAGATATTCATTAAACCCATAAGTTACTCTATGATTAAACCTTCTATGCCCTTACAGGTTATGCTATGCTTGGTCACATGTACTACAAATCAGAGTCAATCTTCGCCACCGATGCGAAACTGTACAGTCTCAACACAAGAATCAACGATCTCTACCAGGTCAGGGAAGGAGAGAATCTGATTAAAACCCTGATAGCATTTCAAGACTTCCCTGATAATGGCGAAACCAATGCTGATAAGGTAGGCCGAAAAAGTGACAAGCCGTATTTCTGAAGAAAAGCTTATAACTAAAAGGTGCTGTGAAGCACAATACCCAAAAAAGTGATTGTTTTGTAAATACTAAAAACCGAAAACTTTTAATCACTAAGCATACCTACTAAAATTTCATCTATACTGTAATAATATATTTATTTATCTACATTTAAACTAGTTGTAGTACATCACTTTGCTCTATTGTCAATAGTTTCCGTGTGTTGTTTTTTTTTGTTTGTTTGTTTGTTTGACGGGAATAAGCTCCGAAACTACAGGACCGATTTGAAAAATTATTTCACAGTTAGAATCTTACATCATACCTGATGGTTATAGGCTATAGAATATTTTCAAAAAAGTTAGGACTCCTTATGAAAACTTCGGAAATCTAACCCAAGGTGTGAAAAAAATACCATGAAAACTCTTTATATCGCATACGCTGCGAAAACTATTGACAATAGAGCAAAGTAATGTACTACAGTTTTATAGAAAACATTCATATCTACAAAAAAATCCGTATCACTATGTATCTAACTATTATAGTTATGTTACAATAACTACTTTTCCATGTTAAAATCTCACTAATAATCTAATCTCACTATCTCATCTCACTATTTCACTAATATTATAAACGTGAAAGTTTAGATGGATGGATGGATGGATGGATGTGTGTAACTTTATCACGCCTGAACGGCTGAACGGATCTGGTTGAAATTTGGCACAGAGATAGATTATAGTCTGGAATAGAACATAGGCTACTTTTTATCCCGGAATTCTCACGGGAACGGGAACTACGCGGGTGAAACCGCAAGGCGCTGCTAGTAGTTTATATATTTTTTTTGTTAAATACCTCTATCTACCCGTGCGAAGCCGGGGCGGGCCGCTTATACTCGTATAAAAGCAAAAGTAATTCTGTCTTTCAGTCTAAACTTTCATTCCTATACAACTGATCGGATCTTAATGAAATTTTTAATTGCAAGTAGGTAGATGGTATTCTGGGGATGGACATAGTCTGTTTGAAAAGCGCATGCAAAGCCGCATGTATTTGCTTGGCTTAGGGCTAGAATGATGTATTATGAATGGTCCAACAGTATTTATTTATTTTATAGATCACAGAAGACATGTTCAAGGCTATACTGGCACCGTGGCGAAGGAACAAAAATTCTCCCAGTGTGTACAGTGTACTCTTTGATCTCAACGACAGGTATGCAGGTATGGAAAAACACTACTTCGGCGGACGAAGAAACAATCAACAGAATAAAGACATAAATAACTGGCTAAAAACAACTATCAATGATAGTTTAGAAAATGAAAATAAAAGAACTGAAGATAATAGTTTTTCATCAGAAGAAATAATCGCTGAGGTTCTCAAAAATAGGGTGATTGACAATATTGTTAAACACGAAAATGTAACTAATAAGACAAGGACAAATACTATAAGCGACAAAATTCTTTATAACACAAAACATAAAGGAACAGAAGCCACACACCGTTACAATCATGTTCATGATGGTGAAACTGATATACAAAAACCACCAAAAAAAATCCTGAAAAGTTACAGAGACAGTAAAAATTCTACAAAAATTACTAAATATATCCATTATGAACCCTCAAAAGATTTGAACAAGTATATTTCTAGTTCAATTAATAAGGAAGGAACCAGAAAAAATAAATTATTTGCAAACAGTTTTAAAAACGTCAATACAGACACAGATGTCATCAATAAAAAAATGAGCAAAAGTGCCAACTTTTATAACAAGGACGAACTAAAAAGTAGAGTAAACTATGGTGGTAGTTTTAAAAACGATAGAATTATTCTACATAATAAGGAAACAAGAACCAATAGCCATGATAAAAAAAAGACAACAAGCAGAAATGTTGGTTTCACCGATAGACCCACAAAACCAGCAAATGACTATGATGCTTACTATTACGATAAACATTCAAAAATCGTTGATAAGACAGTTAATATGATGACTATCACTCTGAAAAGCGAGAAAGAGAAATTTTCTAAAGAAAAACATGAAGATTATAATAGTTACGATGATAATTCTCAAACAGACAGTAGAGAAATAAAAAGCTCTGGTAAAACCGAAACAAAAAGCACTAATAAAAACAAAATAGAGACAACGAGCAAAGATTATGACTTAAACGATAGAATCACAACAAAAACAAACGACTATGACTCTTACGATGATGATATGGAATCAAAAACTATTGTTAAAAAAGAATTTGAAACAAGTGTTAGTCCAAACCCGCGAGTCCAGCCCAATAGTCGATATAAAAAGGTAAAAAACTTAGGAAATAAGAACGCGCATAGAAATAAAAACATAGAATATAGTGATTTTGATTTTGACCAAAGCAGTTTCGAGGTGGAATTGAAAAATAAATATCAAGAATTAGAATCATTGAAGAAAAATCTAGAAAAATTAGTTAAAATGAAATCTGAAAGTCACATCGATACTAAAAACAAAGAAAAAAAGTTCAAACATTCTGAAAATCACGGAGAAGGAAAACACAAGCTATCGGAAAGAGTTTTACAGAAACGTCTCGAAACAAAACAAAATCCCGATGATACTAAAAACAATGCAAAGAACAACAAAATCAGGCAAAACAACGTTTCCAGTGTTGCCTCATTTACAAAAGCAAAAAATCGTGAAAATAAAAATTTATTCGCCAAAGAAAATATTCCAAAAGATGTTCAAAAGAATTCACACAAGCCTGTGAAAATGGAAAATAAAGAAAAATACTGGCCACACTTAAAATTTGATTTTGAAACAAGTGTTAATCCAAACCCGCCAGTCCAGCCCAATAGTCGATATAAAAAGGTAAAAAACTTAGGAAATAAGAACGCGCATAGAAATAAAAACATTGAATATAGTGATTTTAATTTTGACCAAAGCAGTTTCGAGGTGGAATTGAAAAATAAATATCAAGAATTAGAGTCATTGAAGAAAAATCTAGAAAAATTAGTTAAAACGAAATCCGAAAGTCACATCGATGCTAAAAACAAAGAAAAAAAGGTCAAACATTCTGAAAATCACGGAGAAGGAAAACACAAGCTATCGGAAAGAGTTTTACAGAAACGTCTCGAAACAAAACAAAATCCCGATGATACTAAAAACAATGCAAAGAACAACAAAATCAGGCAAAACAACGTTTCCAGTGTTGCCTCATTTACAAAAGCAAAAAATCGTGAAAATAAAAATTTATTCGCCAAAGAAAATATTCCAAAAGATGTTCAAAAGAATTCACACAAGCCTGTGAAAATGGAAAATAAAGAAAAATACTGGCCACACTTAAAATCAAAGTACATTGAAAATGATGCTGCCCCGTCTTTAAAAGAAAGATTTCTTGATTTTAACCGTGACAGTATAAAAAGTAAAAATAAAAATATTTTCAGACAGTTAGATAAAAATAAACACATACTTCGCGATGAATCGAGCTACAGCGATGATGAAGAAGTCTTGAAGTCCAACCTCCAAGATAATTTATTACATGGAGGAAGAAATTTCACAGATACATTACTTAAATACAAAAAGATTAATGTGATTCGTGATATTTCTAGTTATAGTGACGAAGAAGATACATTGAAGAAAAGTATTTATAAAACGTTTACATAAAGTTATTTTTATTTTATTGAATTCCTATAACACTCTTAAATGACGCTAATGTTATAAATGCGAAAGTTTGAATGCAAAAAGAGTGTTAGGGCATAAGCACTGTAATACAAAACCTCAATTGTATTACAGTGCTTAAGCCCTGGCACTCTACTCTCTTTCTGGGTAATCTCTAAGAAATTAAAGTCCGTAAGAGGTCCCATTGATGTTAGATGTTTGTTACCTCTTCACGCCTTTACTGAAATTTTGCGTAGGTACATGTTCTTCTAAGCCTGGAATAAAACATAGCGTCACCGTAGAGTGAAAACCTCGGATGTAAAATTTGGACCAATTTACTTTTTTTGTATCATTCGCAAGAAAACCTCGTAACGCATTTTACTAATTCACCGAGATAGGTTTTGGGCACTCCTAACGCTATCGCACGATGAAAACCTCGTAAGTATCATGTGAGTAGCCTAAAATAGGTTGGAAAACCTAATAAGTTATGAACAATAAAGCGACAGCTTTATTGTTCATGGTATAAACAATAAAGCAAAAGCTTTATTGTTCATGGTATCAACAATAAAGCGACAGCTTTATTGTTCATGGTATAAATGAATGATTCGGCCCAAAGTGGATCACTTATAGCAAACGTACTGTCGACCGTTAACGTAGTGAAAATTCTAAGTCTATGGTCGACCGCACACTTTTCATGTAAGAAGCTTATTTGCTTGAATCGTTAGTAAGATGTGTTCGTTATAATAGATAACTATACGTAACTTCTGCTCTCTTGTTTGTGAACGATATTATAAATTGTAGGGAGAAAAGTACTTTATAACAAAGAAAAAGGCAATCAAATAATAGAAACAAATTAGAACTAGTACTTACAATTAAGCTAACTGCAGACTGTTGCAAACAATCGACAGGTAGCTCAACTGATCCATATCAATACCAGTCGCGCGCGTCCCCACGACGCTGGCTGCATTGCCCCGCTGTACGGCAATGCTAATGCGCTGCGCCAGATACTCACCAGCTCTCAGGCCACGTGTCGCTTCTATCAGACTCTCAGATAATTCTTATTGGGTGCTCATTACGGATATGAGCGGGTTAACTATGAACCTTATTTGTGTTGAAAGCACACCAACGTTTCATCCCTTAACGAGGGAACCGCACTCACCCTGAAGAAGTCCCTCGTTCAACCGACTAAGGGTTTCGTTAGTTGGTTAGAGCACACCCGTACTGAGGGTGGGGCGCGGGTTCGAGTCCCGCCGAAACCGAAAATTTTTAGGAAGTTATTTCATTTCTCAGAGCATACCCGTACTGTACCTAGATTGCAGATTTAAATCACGCTGATATAGAAAATTTTTGGTATCTTATTAAATTTCTTAGAAATTAGAACCAGTATTTACAAAATATCAGATTATTTAGAAGATAAAAAAGCTTGGTACGGGTTTTGCTCCAACTCGAAAAATAACAACTAACAGGCTAAAGGTTTCTTAGTCGCTTCTTTACTTTAGTCTACATACTGCAGCGACAGAAATCAAAAGTACCTACCACTTTATTTCCGTGTCAGTGTTTTATTTTAAGAATTTGACCTTTTCTAATTATACATTTTTGTATTTATGGAAATAAAGAATTTTTGATTTTGATTTACAATCGAAACAGTTGAGTCAACTGCAGACTTGCAAACAATCTAGTGGTAGCTCACAACAGCGATGAACTACTGGGAATAAGCGATCTGATCTAAACCAATGTGATTAAAAGTGGTGAGACGGCAGCTGAATTGCGCCGACGACGTCGCCGTAGGGTAATACAGAAGCGCTCTCGGGTCACGTGTCGTGTTTTCGACTAGAAGCTCTGATATAATTAATTACCTACCAAATATTTAATCATCCATCAGCCTATGTTTGTCCACTGCTGGACATAGGCCTCCCCTGATGAGTGCCACAGCGCTCTGTCTTCATCATGCCGCATCCAGCATCTTTATGATTAGATTATTCGAGGTTTGGGGTGTCGATGTCGTAGGTAATAAAATATAACATTTTTATGTAAACATTTTATAAATATTTTTCTTCAATGTATCTTCTTCGTCACTATAACTAGAAATATCACGAATCACATTAATCTTTTTGTATTTAAGTAATGTATCTGTGAAATTTCTTCCTCCATGTAATAAATTATCTTGGAGGTTGGACTTCAAGACTTCTTCATCATCGCTGTAGCTCGATTCATCGCGTAGTATGTTTATATTTTTTTCTAAAGTTCTTAAAATATTCTTTTTCTTAAATTTAGCGTTGTCACGGTTAAAATCAAGAAATCTTTCATTCAAGTACGGGGTATCATGGTTAACTATGTATTGAGATTTAGAGTGAGGCCAATATTTTTCATTGTTCTCGTTATGCGAAGACTCAGAAGTTTCAAAAATATTCTCTGTTTTATTCTTTAGTTCTAAATCCTCTTCACTGTAAACGTCTTCGGGTTTTGAGCTCTGTGAGAAATTGTTGTGTTTTTTATTTATGGCTTCTGTGTTTTGAATTTGTTTGAAACGTTTCTGTAGAACTCTTTCCGATCGTTTGGTATATGTGTTTCCGGGAAATTTTGTATTTTTTAAGGTTTTAGATTGTTTTGCACTGTATTGGATATCGTTTTGCTCTAAATTTGCTTCTTGATTGTTTTTCTTTACTTCATTCTCAAAACTATCAACATTATCTTCAGAATTGATATTTTTAATGTTTTTAGCTCTGGGCGCATTCCAATCTTCCAAGACCTTTTTATTTTCATATCGGGGCACCTCGTTTTCAGTTGCATTATTGCCGTTTGGGTCAATATTTTCACTTGACCAAATTTTATGATTTTGAGTTTTCAAATGGTATTTTTTATAAATCTTTTTGTGTGGAAATGTTTTTGTATGGTTACTTATGGTTGTATAATACTGTTTAATATCTTTGAAATATTCTTTTCCTTTTGTAGTACGTCTGATTCTTAGTTCTTTAATGTAATCTTTGGCTTTTACACTGTTCCGAAATGCGTTTCTTTTTACATTTATATAATTTGGTTCATCTTTTCTAAGAGTATTAGTAGTTTTACTGTGTTTTATTTTTTTAATGTTTACATGGTTGTCGAAAGTATAATAATCGTCATCTTTACTTTTAGACAGTTCAGTTTTCCCATAGGTACTTATATTATTATCTTTTTTATCACTGAGATCTGATTCCGTTTTTTCATCGTAAGTTTCATAATCATGTGTTTCGTTAGTGGTTTTATGGCTAAAATCACTAATTTTGCTAGTTGTTTTTGTTATTCTAATGTTTTTGCTTTTTTTGCTTTTCGATTGTAATATAGGGCCTTTTTCGTAAGTGCCACTAATATATTCTGTTTTTCTATTTATTTTGTCTTTACTTTTAACGTTACCGATTTTCTTATCGTATTCATCGTATGTTTTTGGTTCTAATTTGTTATTCTTAAATGTTTCTAAATAAAATTTCTTATCATTTGTTTTCCCATTTTTTGCGTAATACTCATCGGTAGTGTTTTCCTTAATTTCCTTTGATAGTCTATTATCCTCATCTTTTATACTTATATCTTTGGTTGCTTTTTTGGCTTTTTTGTAAGTCTTAGGATATTTCTTTGGTTCTTCATTACCATATTTAACAAGATTTGGTTCTGATTTGTCTAAATACAATTTATTATAATCTGCTTTACCATTTCTTGCACGATTCGTATGGTGTATCTTTTTTTCTTTGGTATCTTTTAATGGTCTATTATCATGATCATTCTTACTACTTGCAAACGCCTGCTTGGCATTATTGTATCTTTTAGTATATTTCTTTGGTTTTTTCTCAATGTATTTATCATGATCGTATAGAATTGCGGCTCCAGTTATTTTATGTTTTATTATTAAATCCATTTCAGTTTGTTTGAGATGCCCGAATTGAACACGTGTTTTATAGCTAGGATTTTTTAACAGTCTTACTTTGCTTTCGTCGTTTCTATAACTGTCTTCATTTTGACCGTATTTAATTTTTGATGCTCTTTTTTGTAATGTGTTTGTATCGGTAGCAGTGCATTCATCACTATAACACTTAATTTTTTTAGAAGTTTTTTCTTTTTTGCCCGTGTCAGTCGTTTTTGCTTTCATATCTACTATCCCTGATCCTATAACTTTGTCTTTGGACATACGAATGTAATTATCGCTATCATATTCCTTTGTATTCTTAAATTTTTCATTGTTATCGACAACAACTATTGTTTGAATTTTTTCAGTCTGAATATCTTCATAACTATCGTGAAAAGTTTTTGTTTCATCAATTCCATCTTTAAGCTCAACAACATTATTACTCTCATTGCCTTCAAAATTATTGTCTGGTATTTCAGATGTGTCGTCGCTTTCGTCATAATCGTTATCACCATTATTTCTCTTTTTATAGTTTTGAATATTGACAACCTTATTTTTGAAATTGTTTTTAGTTGTTGATGTATGTTTATGTTTGCCTGGAGTATTCCTTCGGCCGTCACCACCTTCATGGAGTCTCTTGCTTGCTATCATTAATTTCCTGTTGACTTCCTTGACTAAAGTCAACATTTTTGGGTTATTTTTTTCCCTAAAAAATGGCGTCAGCAACGCCGTGAATATGTGTTCCATTACCTGAAATATGGTAAAATAAATTAATAACGTTAGATTGGTTGTTGGTGGTTGTTTAATCACAGAAACTAGCAAGGCGAAGGTGCTAATCACTTTACATGCCCTACCCGGTCCAATCTAAGCATAGCTAGTGTATCTCATTTATCGAGCATCACTCATTTACTTAAGTAACTTAATTAGGAAAAAGGAGCATCCTATAGCTGAACTCTAGCGCAGTGGGATCACTGCTCGCGCGTGATTGGTGGATCGCCTGTGTGCGGCTGCCGAGCCATGTAGCGGACGGACGGTGATGTCTCTGTGCTTGTATGCGTGAATGCCTACCGCACTAATGTGGGATCACTGCTCGCGCGTGATTGGTGGATCGCCTGTGTGCGGCTGCCGAGCCATGTAGCGGACGGACGGTGATGTCTCTGTGCTTGTATGCGTGAATGCCTACCGCACTAATGTGGGATCACTGCTCGCGCGTGATTGGTGGATCGCCTGTGTGCGGCTGCCGAGCCATGTAGCGGACGGACGGTGATGTCTCTGTGCTTGTATGCGTGAATGCCTACCGCACTAATGTGGGATCACTGCTCGCGCGTGATTGGTGGATCGCCTGTGTGCGGCTGCCGAGCCATGTAGCGGACGGACGGTGATGTCTCTGTGCTTGTATGCGTGAATGCCTACCGAACTAATGTGGGATCACTGCTCGCGCGTGATTGGTGGATCGCCTGTGTGCGGCTGCCGAGCCATGTAGCGGACGGACGGTGATGTCTCTGTGCTTGTATGCGTGAATGCCTACCGCACTAATTTCCGATATTAGCGTAGAAATTAGAATAATGTATTCATTAGAGAACTCTAGTGTCTACATAAACCAAAATTAAGATTTAAAATACTACAAATATTAAAATGTAACAACTTTAAGTTTAAAATAAATAAATATTTTATTATTATCTAGGCTATTTTTTATATTATATACCATAAATCAGTTCCCATTGGATATAAATAACCTTAAAACGTTTCTATAGAAAGGTGTGCGAAGCCGCGGGCAGAAACTAGTTATGCAATATTTCTTAGACATGATGTAGACACGTATGAATATAGACACGTATGCAATATTTCTTAGACATGATGTAGACACGTATGAATATAGATACGTATGCAATATTTCTTAGACATGATGTAGACACGTATGAATATAGACACGTATGCAATATTTCTTAGACATGATGTAGACACGTATGAATATAGACACGTATGCAATATTTCTTAGACATGATGTAGACACGTATAAATATAGACACGTATGCAATATTTCTTAGACATGATGTAGACACGTATGAATATAGACACGTATGCAATATTTCATGCGAATCTGTCAGCTTGATAAATATCGAAGCTCTTGATAGGCCCGATAGTTTTTATGCCAAAACTAATAACTAAACAGATAGAGCTGAAATTTTGCATAGATGTAGTTCTAGACCTGGACAAACATATTGTTAATTTACTATTATGTATAATTAAAAAACGCGAGCGTAAAAAATATTATTAATGCTCGATAATATTTTGTTGTTAAATTTTACGGCTTTTTTCTTTTTTTTTTAAGTGAAGCCTATAAAAATTTTGAACACTTGTGGAATGTATAAATCAATACCTTTAATTTGATACCCCATTTGCCCCGGTAGGTCTCTTTTGAAATTTCAACAATTTTAATATTCAATTACAATAAAATTTGTAAGTACCTACTCAAAATTTTCAATTTACATTATACTAGCAGCGCCTCGCGGTTTCAACCGCGTAGTTCCCGTTCCCGTAGGAATTTCGGGATAAAAAGTAGCCTATGTCCTATTCCAGACTATAATCTACCTCTGTGCCAAATTTCATCCAGATCCGTTTTGCCGTTCTGGCGTGATAAAGGAACAAACATCCATCCATCTATCTAAACTTTCACGTTTATAATATTAGTGAGATTTAACTTTTTTCTTTAAATCAGTAGTGCCGCACGAAATGTATTATCATTTCAAATTTCAAGATAACAGCAGCATAGGTACAGTTACTGAGATATTCAAGAAAGAAGGAGGACTGACTAAGCGAGACCATAAGGTTTTTTTTTGTTTTTTATTATTATTTAGGTTTCCGATTTCGGAACCCTAAAGGTTTCGGGATCGGTTTCGAAATCCTAAATCCGAAAGAAATATTACCAAATCTGCTTTCATATCATTAATAACGCCAGGAAAGTCATCGAATTCTGCGATGGCCTGCATCAAGGCCTCTCCATCTTTTTTGTAAAAAAAATTATCCAGGCTTTCGTGCATTTGTTTCACTTCGAATTCTATCCCTGAAGTGTAGAACTGGTAAACTATGCTTGCACGACCTGTAAGAGCATACAGGAAAATAATTAATTTTACGTAAAATATATACTTTTTGACACCAAAACTAATCTGGGGGCACGGCAGTGCCCCCGCCAAGTCGAGCAAAAACGCGGCACGGCCGTACCATCCTTTTCTTGAAGCAATTCAGGTCATTTACGACCTTATAACTTCGTTGTGGATAAAACTAGAAGCCTGAATTTTCAGTAACCAAGCAAGCATTGTATAAACACGGTATATTTTAAAATTCATTCAATTTGAACCGGTAGTTTAAGAATCTAGTTAGTCCTAAGTTAGTCATCATCAACATCATCCGCAGCCGGATTTTACCCACTTCTGGATATAGGCCTCTCGAACTTTGTGCCATCCACCACGGTCCTGTGCTAAGCTAGTCAAAATTCTTATGAATTTTTGTCACTCACTGACTGACTGACCGATTATCAAATCTCTGGCACTTCTAGCAGACATAGAAGCTTCAAATTTATAATACAATTAGTGTTCAGTGTATAAATCGAGGAAAAACTAGAATATTTTGTAATTTTGGTCTAGTTTTCTAGATACACCAACTGCATAAATTACTTTGTAGTCCTATACAGGGTAATTGTTAAATTAGTAACACTACGTGAACTGCAGGTCCTGGCCATCATCACAAACACGTTCTTGAAGACGCCTAAATCTAAATTCTTAAAAAAATTATAAATTACCTCCGCTTCTAAATAAAAAAACATCTTTGTCTGGAACCCAACGAGTTACATTAGACCGATCTTTCACTCTCATACCATCTAAAAATTCAGGGCAGGTAGAGCTGTTTTTAAGTTGAGTTTCATATAAAACCTCTCTCAATAATTATTGAATTGTGGGGGGTACCCATTACCAATACTAAATTTAAAATTAAGACTTTTCACAGTCTTTTACAGTCTTTACAAACGTGTTTGTGATGATGGGCAGAACCTGCAGTTCACGTAGTGTTACTAATTTACCAATAACCCTGTATAAATGTTTAGAATTACAAAGTTACATTTGCAGTTATTCAAGTAGAAGGTATTCAAGAAGTAGTTTGAAAGGATTTATTCCTTAGGACTATCCACGAAATGAGATGCCATCAAAAACAAAACCTGTAAAAAAACCTGGCAACCCAGTTTTTCTGCCGTAAAAAGTTGTGAGATCCATGTAATACCAAGTCTTGACTTGGCAATCGCACTAAACAATCTTAATTAATATAATATGTAGGTATTACTTGTGAGATACATTGTGTTTTCATGCGATGGCCAAGCTAAGACTTGGTATTACATGGATCTCACAACTTTTTGCGGCAGAACCAAGAGAAGACCAAGAAGTAAAAACCAAGTTTCGCAACTCAGTTCCGTACCCAAAGGGTAAAAACGGGACCCTATTACAAAGACTTCGCTGTCCGTCTGTCACCAGGCTGTATCTCATGAACCGTGACAGTTAGACAGTTGAAATTTTCACAGATGATGTATTTCTGTTGCCGCTATAACAACAAATACTAAAAAACGGAATAAAATAAATATTTAAGGGGGCTCCCATACAACAAACGTGATTTTTTGCCGTTTTTATAGATAATGGTACGGAACCCTTCGTGCGCGAGTCTGCAGACTCGCACTTGGCCGGCTTTATTTTTACAAGTTTTGTTTTTGATGGCATTACTTTTACCAATAAAGCACACGAAACTTCAAAGTTACTAAGGAGGCATCGATAAATTACGAGACGCGATTGTTTGACCCCCCTCTCCTCTTGGTGACGTGTCGTGAGATGCCGAAAGGGCCTTAAAATTATCCGAATTGGCCTCGGTCGTTACAAATAACGTAAGAAAGGTTCTTACGTTTAACCGACTCTATTGGTGCCAGGCGCATCTGTAAGAAGCCAAGCTCCGTTCCAGGCCATATGGGCCGCCCCAAGGCCTGCAGATCAGTCTTCCTGCTCATCCTGTGAATTTATATGAAATTAATAAAAATGCGAGGCATTTCACCAAGCCGAATTGAAGTTGCGAGCAGCTGTCGCCGGATTCTTAAAAGCTTGACCGATTTAAATTCACAATGACATTACACAAAAGGTATCGCAAATTCGAACTTAATCAAGTTGAACAAGGTCCAATTTGACCGGTTGTAAGAGCTGTCTTGACACTAATGTGACCTCGATGAAGATATACTTGGTTCTTGATAAATTAACCCCCGAATACAAACGCAAATCAGATATAAGCACTTCTCAAGCGACAAATTTTTGTCAGATTTTCATTGAAAACTGTCAAAAAACGACGACTTGAAACGTGCTTAAATTAACAATGCTGGATAATTCACACAGCATTATCTAGCCGCAAGCTAAGCAGAGCTTGTGTTATGGGTACTAGATAACTGATATACATAATACGATACATACATAGATAGTTTTTTTTTATTATAAATAGAAAACGAACAGAACACCCTGAACCCTGATGTCTGCAGATCGTACACACGTTTGTCCCGAGGCAGAAATCGACCCGCAACCTTCTGCGTCGCAGGCAGACCTTCGCCCACCGCGCCACATCGGTCGTCAAATCTGAGATGCGTTTGAGTATTCCGGCGTAAAAGTTGTCAAGTCAACAACTTACTTTCGCAAAGCTTCCGAACCACCTCTCAGCAGGTCCGTAAGCGCGTTGTTCTCCTTGTTAGAAAAGATTTTGAAGAACATCTCCAAAGATATCGAGAAATAGCCCAAATGCCGAAGTTCCATCTCTCTTTTCATCTCTTCTACAAGTGGGTGGAAGATGGTAGTAGAAGGCTCGGTCGATACTTCTAAAAACAATAAACGAATAATCTACAATTTCTTTATTAACAAAGAAAATTCCAATCAAATAAACATATATCAAATAAAAGAATTAAATTAAAACTAGTATTTACAATTGAAACAATTGAGCTAACTAGAATTTGATGTCAATTTTATTGTCAATCAATTATTCGTTAATTGGTTTTAATTAGGTAATTATTGTCGTGCAATGCAGCCAGCGTCTTTGGCACGCTTCCGACTGGTATCGATATGGATCAGTTGAGCTACCTGTAGATTGTTTGCAGCAGTCTGCTGCTGCAAACAATCTACAGGTAGCTCAACTGATCCATATCGATACCAGTCGGAAGCGTGCCAAAGACGCTGGCTGCATTGCACGACAATAATTACCTAATTAAAACCAATTAACGAATAATTGATTGACAATAAAATTGACATCAAATTCTTTAGTATTGCGGGTTAAATTGTCTAAGGTATTTAGGTACCCAGTTTTTCTAGTTTTCGGAAAAATACACATCTGTCGCGAATAAAAATTTAATTTGAGTACAATTTACGGTTTTCGGATTTTTTCCTTTACTTGTGGTGGACCCTGTTTTTTGCCAAATTTTATGATTTTAGGTCAACGGGAAGTACCCTATATTTTTGGTTCTATGGTGAGATTAAAAAAAATTTGTTTTTTATTTAGGGTTTATGAATTTTTCCTTTTACTTGTGATTTAAGACCTTGCCAAATTTCATGATTATAGGTCAACCCTTGAGTATTCGATGTTAATTTCAACTCGATACCTCTTCACGCGTTTCTGAGAAAAGAGTTTTGACAGACGGGCAACAAATTGATCCATAAGGTTTCCTTTTTTCTTTTGAGGCACGGAACCCTAAAAATACATACAGCCGAACGTAGAACCTCGTCCTCTTTTGTTGTTCATTTCGTCGGTAAAAAAATAACGAATGTTCTTACGATATCCGAAAAAAAAATATCTACATTTATCTTTATCTACAGGGTGAGTTCTTTTCCAGGGCTACTAAGGGGAAGTCTGAAACCGTGAGAGTTATTGAAAAGTCATGTTAGGCGTTACGTGCTCGATTTTGAAAAAAATTAGTTTTGCACTGAAAAAAGATGAACTTTTTTAGTTTCTCTGTAAAAGGTTTTTTTTTGCATTTTTTTGGGTTCTTTAGTTGATAGTAAATAAATAAATGTAACACTACCATGTGGCCAAAGTTGTTGGAAAACCTTCTAAATTGAATATTTAAAGAATATATAGAAATTCAACTTTATGAATTCAGAAGATTATTGCTGTATTTTTGCAGTTCAAAAAAAACTTCTAACGTCAGAATGTTTTCAAAAAGGTTGGTATCACTGAATGCGAAGAGACGACTTTAGCGTTTGAAAAGAGAATTACCTATAAATTTCAAATTAGAATAGGATATTTGACAACATTAAAAATAAGTTCCAAATTGTTTTCATCCTAGTCGGTGACAACGTAACAAAGCGTAAACGGGTTATTTTTATTAAAAATATGCCGTTTCTAGGTAAAAAAACGGGATTAAAATTACACATTTTTTGATACATGATCAGGTGACCGAAAACGCTATGTGTTTGGTTGGATCGCAAGTGACGTCACACATCCTCAGATTACAGTGTCAATGAGTTCTTCTTGTTAGGTGTGGTGTGGCGGGGTGACGTCATAGCTCAGAGGACGGGAGCCATGACAGAGAATATTATAAAAAGGAAAGATTTGTTTGTTTATTTGAATTGACTAGGCTCCGAAACTACTGGAACGATTTGAAATATTCTTTCACCATTAGAATCCTACATTATCCCTGATGAACATAGGCGATAGAATATACCCGTGCGAAGCCGGAGCGGACCGCTAGTTTATTTATAATATAGCTTTCACAGCAGCAGTGCTAGAACAAACTGTCCATGAAATGAAAGTTTTAAAAATAAAACATCCTTACCTTGAGTAGGATCCGTTATCATATTAACTTTGTGTGTGCTGTAAGTGAGCCACCATCCTTCGTTCCCCTGTGTGTAGTCCGAAGGAAAAGCAGGATTAAAGGGGCTATAATTTATGGTTGTAGATGGTTGCGTCGTAGAAGTGACGCTTGTTATTGTCATTAATTCGGGCGCAAAGAATAAGGAAGGCGGGGGAAACGTCATGGTGAATGTTGGTTCTGTCGTGAACCCTGTGGTTGTTGTGGGTTCTGCCGTGAAACTTGTGGTTGTCATTAATTCGGGCGCAAAGAATAAGGAAGGCTGGGGGAACGCTCTGGTTGTTGTTGGTTTTGTCGAGAACCCCGTGGTTGTTGTGGGTTTTGCCGTGAAACTTGTGGTGGTCATTAATTCGGGCGCAAAGAATAAGGAAGGCTGGGGGAACGTTATGGTGATTGTTGGTTCTGTCGTGAACCCTGTGGTTGTTGTGGGTTTTGCCGTGAAACTTGTGGTTGTCATTAATTCGGGCGCAAAGAATAAGGAAGGCTGGGGGAACGCTCTGGTTGTTGTTGGTTCTGTCGTGAACCCTGTGGTTGTTGTTGGTTCTGCCGTGAACCCTGTGGTTGTTGTTGGTTCGGTCGTGGAGGTTATTGATGGTCTGGTTATTGATGTTCCAGCTGGTTCTTCGTGGGGTACCGTGTAAGTCGGACTCATGGCTTTTATTGCGTTTAAGTTGATCGTTGGCATTATCATACCTGTCGAAAAGTAACTTCTATAGTAAATAAAACGTCAAGTGTGAGTTGGACTCACGCATTAAGGGTTCCGTACAAACTTGTAGGTACTCGTAAGTAATCAAACATTATTTTTTGTGAATTAACTTAAAATTTTCGGTTAAAAGGTTGACGGTGTCTGTGTGTGTATCTATCTGTGGGTAGTTGCGGCATCGTAGCTCCCAAACGGATGATTTTGATTGTTTATTTTCTCAAAAGCAGAATTGATCGAGTGTTCTAAGCATGCCAAGAGTGTGTTTTACAATTTTTATTTTTTTTGTTAAATATGTACCTCTAAGTAAATAAATAAACAGAAAACAATCGAAACATGACACTTATTTTTCGATTGTCGAAACATGACACACAGTGTCATGATTCGATTGTTTTCTGTTTTGAATGCCAATAAAGTAAATAAATAAATAAATTTTAGACGTACAATTTAGTACCTCCCTAAAACGTACAATTTTTTCATGAATAAAAAATCATTGATAAAGATCGTGGTACTGCTAGGGAGCATCACACAATTTGCTTCCCGAAAACTAAGAACCAAAAATCGGGGAAAATACATAGATGGGGTATTTTCATGTACCCCCGGGGGGTTGAAGCATTACTTTTTTGACCTCACTGTTTGGTCCACCTGTTCTCTGCTGTCGGTCTGTTAACCTTTTCATGGGTGAACGAATCTTAATGAAATTTAGCAGCGGTAGACGGTATCCCAAAACGGTGCTTCTTTTTACTGACTTTGACGACCTCTGTGGCGCGGTGGGCGAAGATCCGCCTGCGACGCAGGAGGTTGCGGTACGATTCCCGCCTCGGGACAAATCTTTGTACGATCTGCAGATATTTGTCCCGGGTGTTCTGGTCGTTTTCTATGTATTAAAAAAATCTATATGTGTATTGTATTATGTATATCAGTTATCTAGTACCCATAACACGAGCTCTGCTTAGCTTGGGGCTAGATAATGCTGTGTGAATTGTCCAGCATTATTTTTTTTATTTTTTTTAACACGGAAAAGTGCGTACGTAGCCGGCAGCTAGCTCTAAAACAAGGAAATTATTTCACCTTCGGGTCCAGCTCTTGAAAACTGTGCCAAAAACTCCTTTCCCGTCACTATCTCATCGAAATTGAAGGGTTGCGTGCTATATGTACTTATAGCAACTTCTATCGACTCCGGAATAACAGGCATGTCAGGAAAACTCGGATAGTCCATAACCCTTAGACTGTTAACAACTCTCGCGACTGAGGAGTTTTTATCTCCGTTTGGTGCTGGTTGGACAGATCTACCAATCCCTTCATCTGATACAGGCTCTACTTTCATCCTGTCATTTATAACATTGAAATAATCATCGTAATTTTCTTTAAATATCATTTTCTCAGTATTAGGTGTTCCATCAGATATTTTGTCCTTCTTGGGAGGTTTATCAGGGAATTGCAGTCTCCAACCTGGTATAGATGGTAGTCGTTTCATTGTTTTTTTACCAGTTCCGGTATGTATAACTGGTATATCCGGTGAGAGACCTGGATATTCAGGTCCTCGTACGTTAGGGGGTATGTCATCGTGAAGTTCTCCATAGTAATCGTAATTATGTGGGGGATTGTCACGTACAAGGATTTGTCGGGGTCCTGCAGGTCCTGCAGCTGGGGCGTGAAGACCTTGTTGAAATCTTAGCGGTGGCAGGAGATTAGCATCGCGTACCGCTGGGAGTGGAACGGCTGTGTCTGTTATTGTTGACTCTCCAGCTGTAAATATTTATGTTTATTACAGGGTGTCATGGAAAATGTGTACTCAGCCGAAAGGGGGTGATTCTGGAGACGAGCAACGAGGGGAGCAACTAGTAAATTTCGTTGTATATTTTTATTACCTACCTACATTTTTTGTGTTTTTTTACACGCACTTTTTTGAATTATTTAACACTAGCTGCGTCCCACGGCTCCGTCCGCCCGGAAATTTATATGTCAAATGGAGAACAACAAGGATATACGAAAACTTTTTAATAATATCCCAAAAATTTTCGATTTCGGCAGGATTCGAACCCGCGCCTCACCTTCAGTGCAGGTGCGCTCTAACCAACTAAGCAACGAGATCGGCACGTGCCTGGTCGAAAATATCTGGGACTTCTTACGACTTAAGCGTTGTATTAGCTCCACCTACAGGGGAAACCTTGAAAGATTACCCAAACCTGCTCATTGACTAAGGAAACGTTTAGTACGAATGACAATAGGTGTCGCTTTTGCTATATTCTTAGCGTTTTGCGTTTTTTTTTTGTAGAAGATTTACCCAGTGCTAGTAACGCACTATAAAGCAAAACGCTAACAACAAGGACATATTGTAAATTTTAAAATTTTCGATTGGTAATCATACGCCGCGCTCACCGTTTAGTTAACCACGGTTGAATTCTGTATAGTAAACGCGACTCGTCCTTCCGCCTAGGTACCAACAGAAATATATCTCAGTAAATACATAGATCGAGACAACATGATTTTTAGGGTTTCGTACCTCAAAAGGAAAAAAGGAACCCTTACATAATTGGCTTTGTTATCTGTCTGTCCGTCTGTCAACCCTCTTTTCTCAGGGAAAGATCTGAAAACTGTAATATTGTAGTCTAATCACAGAAAAAAAAAAAATTCTCGCCTTTGATCAAAACCTACATGACTACTTCCCGTTAAGCTAGAATCATGATATTTTTCAAGAAACAAGGTTACAATATACATAATTTATAACGTTAAGTTACGGAATCCTCGTTGCGCGAGTCCGACTCACACTTGACGTTTTATTTTAAATAAAACGACATCCACCCCATGTTCGGGGTTCCATTGGAAAACCTATAAAAAAAATGTAAAAAAAACTGTTTATTCAGTTGAAAATTACAGAACTTACTGAAACACTATTTTTTCAAACAATTTTTTTTTGAGGTTTTCTGATTTTGTCTTTTCTTGTGATTTATGAACTTGGTTAACGGGACACTGTAGAGTACCCAATAGGTTTTTGGTCCATGGCGAGATTTAAGAATATTTTATTAATGTGTGTATGTGTGTGTTTGAGGGAGAGTGTGTATGTGTGAGAATGTATGTGTGTGTGGTGCTCCTGAGGACACCGATCTCTTGCGAGTCCGGGCAACAGGAGTCGCCAGGTGGGGTGTATGACTAGGTTTTTTTTTAAAATAAAACGATACATTTTTGGTTTTCGGATTTTCCCCTTTACTAGAACTATAAGATTATCACAGCTCCAAGAGGTTACGGACGTACGGACGGAGTATTTGATGTTAATTTCAACTCAATACCTCCACGCGTTCCTGAGAAAAGAAGAAGGTTGGTATACGGACAGACGGGCAACAAAGTGTTCCTATAAGAGTTCCGTGTTACTTTTTGAGGTACGGAACCCTAAAAATGATTTAAATCCTTAGAAATTATAAACAATAATTGAAAGAATACACGTAAAAAAATGCGAATATGAAGAAAAAATGTCTAATTCTTTTAAAAAAAAGTTCATCAAAATTAAAATAAAAAATCGTAAATTTTTGTCGACTCTCGGTGTCCAGAATCACCCTCTTTCGGCTTTGTACACATGGGGTTCGGGTATAGCTTATCTGAGTAAAATACAACGCACGCAGAATAACGGTTTTTTTTTAGTTTACCTGCTGGAGTTGTCGAGATAAGTTCTGTCGTGCTATTTATCTGAAATGGAATAAAACTTTAATCATTCAATTTATTTGTTCATTTTTAGAGTTCCGTACCCAAAGGGTAAAACGGGACCCTATTACTAAGACTTCGCTGTCCGTCTGTCCGTCTGTCACCAGGCTGTATCTCATGAACCGTGATAGTTAGACAGTTGAAATTTTCACAGATGATGTATTTCTGGTGCCGCTATAACAACAAATACTAAAAAACAACATAAAATAATTATTTAAGGAGGCTCCCATACAACAAACGTGATTGTTTTGCCATTTTTATAGATAATGGTACGGGACCCTTCCGTCTGAAGTCCGAGTCGCACTTGGCGGGTTTTATTGTTATTTAATAAGTAAGAGCTAACGGCGCCAGGAGCTGTAAAATGTAAAGTTATTTTTTGTGTTGCTTCTCGAAGTTGTATACCTAACAATACTAGCTCAACCCGCGATTTCATTCGCTTGGTCTTTATAAATACCCAATCGAACGTAGTTCCCATGCAAACTACCACTGCCAAAGTTTTACTACTAACATTTACGATATTTAAAGTTATTATTAATTTATTGGAAACCCGTACATGGGGTGGATGTCGTTGTATTTAAAATAAAACTTCAAGTGCGAGTCGGACTCGCGCAGCGAGGGTTCCGTAACTAAATGTTATATTAGATAGAAGACCTTGTTTCTTGCCAAAAATTCTAGCTCAACGGGAAGTAGGTACCCTTTTGGTTTTGGTCCAAAGCGAGAATAAAAAAAATGTGTTTTGTGATTGGACAACAATATTACAGTTTTCGGTTTTTTTCCTTTACTTGTGCTATAAAACCTTGCTTCTTGCCAAATTTCATGGTCAGATCAACGGAAACCTATAGTTTTTGGTCCATGGCGAGATTAAAAATATATTTTTCCTTTGAATAAACTACAAATTTTCGGTTTTCGGATTTTTTCCTTTACATGTGCTACAAGACCTTGGAAAAGGACGCTTGATTACAAACATTCTACAAGGATTTTGGCTAAGGTATGGCGTGACGGAGTTTGGTATTGTTTGGTGGTTATACCTACATCTGCGAAAGTTTCTTTCGGGGTAATTCCGGTATCTGTTTGTGACGCTGCCGTCGTCTCGTTCTGATTCGTTGTTTCGGGTTGAGCCACAGTCTCGTTAACGATCTTGGAGGTCTCGGAGGTTGCTGTCGTTGTCTCTTCCACTGGATCTGTGACTGGGAATGTTCTATCCAGATCTGGTTTAGTCATGTTCATTCTGAAAACATTGACACTGGCATTAGTTGTACACAAAAGTAGACTAATTTGACAGGTAGACAGCCTCCGTGGAGGGAGAAAATCACTCCCCCCGATTAGTTCCGTAATTTTTTACGACCTCTGTGGCGCGGTCCCAGGGATGTCAGACGTACCATAATTATGGTACACGTGCCATAATCCAGGTCTTCGTACCATGTACCATAGTACTTCTATTATGGTACGCAAATGTACCATAATTTTCAATCATCAAAATTATTTTGTCATGTAATGGAACGAACGACAGAAACGTTTCGTTTCCGCTGCGAAGCACTACTCTGTACGTATATGATCTGTGCTATGAAGCCTTAATCTCATAAGAATAATTTTACAATCGATGTATTATGCGTAGAATGAAACGGCCTCTTTAGGTAACGTTTGACGTTGACTGCACTGGTGCGAGAGAGATGGAGGATAGCCAATACAAGTTGCATCTCTCTCGCGAACCAAAGATTTCTTTCTTCATTTCATTCATCCGTTCATACGGTTCGTTCATTCGGTTTATGTTAACTTGTATTGACTGGCTTGAGTAGTAATAGTAACTCTTGGTTTATCTATAATTTTGAAACTCGGTGACTCTGTTTTCTGTTTCAAAATTTGTGAATTGTGTTGTATTTGATACAGTTAAGTATCTGTTAATCGTTATCCCGAGTTTATATACCTTTCTACTTAGCTAGCCATGTTTCTAGAAAAAACTGTAATATTAACTCAAACCAATTAATAACCGTGTGAGACTTTTAGAAACCGTACCTTAATTTTCTGAAAAGTACCATATTTTTGACAGACCGATGTCATAATTTCTGAGTCGGCATCTAACATCCCTGCGCGGTCCGCCTGCAACGCAAGAGGATGCGGGTTCGATTCCCGCCTTGGGATAAATATTTGTACGATCTGCAGGTATTTGTTCCGGGTGTTCTGGTCCTTTTCTATATATGTATAATAAAAAATATCTATCTATGTAATGTATTTTATTATGTATATCAGTTGTCTAGTACCCATAATTCAAGCTCTGCTTAGCTTGGGGCTAGATAATGCTGTATGAATAGTCCAGCATTATTATTATTATTAATTTTTGAGTAGCTCCATGTGCGCAGAGCCTAATCCTACCCCAGTTACTAACGGTTTGCGCGGAAACGGCAAAAGGCCAAAATACGGTGTTCTTTGATTTTTTGTATCAAAACCGGCATTCTGCAAAATTATTACGTAAATTCACAGGCAGACACTGCTGCCACTGTTTACGACATGTTTCAAACGTGTCTGATACATTTACAGCGTTGTCACTACAAAAACAGTCGTGTTATAGACAAGTATTGTTTATTGGTGCAAACGAATGCCGTTTAATAGGTACTTGTTGCAAACACGATTTATACTCTATCCATGCTTAATGGAATATGTTCAAAACTTTTTAATTTTTGAAAAATTTTCAGTCGCGCGCGTCCGCACGGCGCTGGCTGCATTGCCCCGCTGTACGGCAATGCTGATGCGCTGCGCCAGATACTCACCAGCTCTCGGGTCACGCGTCGCTTCGACCAGCTCAGATTATTCTTATTGAGCACCCAATAAGAATACGGATCACGGATGTAAGCGGGTTAACTATGAACCTTATTTATGTTTGAAAGAACACCAATGTTTCATCCCTTAACGAGGGAACCGCACTCACCCTGAAGAATTGCTGATGCGCAGTATAAAAATAAAGGAATTAAACTTACTTCTCCCACCAAGGCTTCCATTTAGTAGTTCTGTCTTCCCACCAGAAGTCTGAGATGCCATAGTTCACATTTATAGGGTCTCCTACTGGGAGATCTTCGTAGTAGTCCGAAAGAGGAGGAAATACTGGATGTTGTTCTAAAAATAGAATGGTGTGTGTTCAGATGCATGAAGCAGGTGTCCCACGCTCCCTCCCGTAGGGTTCCCGCCTTACCGGGACGGGGAGGTAGTCACCCGCGATGAAGATAAGAGGAACCCATGAGGCCAGGCCAACGCAGACGTCGACACGGCCGGCCCCGGGACTGACCAGTCTTCTGGGTTTTGCGCTCTAAGCCCAGTTGGAGTGGTAGTAGGTTGCGGTGTCGTATGGGAGGCACCGTGACTGAGGCGGGCGGCTGTGCTGTATGGGCAGCATGGCCGCAGAGAGATAGAGGCCGCGGCGGGAGAGAAGTGCGGGTATTGAGGTTCGCCGCTTTCCCTGCCTTCCGCGGCCTTGGCGGTGTCGCGACCGTTTGATGGCGGACGCGGTGGTGTCGCAGGGGAGGAGGAGTGACGGTATGGCGAGGGCCGCTCTCCCTATCCTCTGCGACCGTGTGGCAGGCGGCGGAGCCACTCAAATATAAATACATAATAAAAAAAAAATATCTACGTAATGTATTGTATTATGTTTATCAGTTATCTAGTGCCCATAACACAAGCTCTGCTTAGCTTGGGGCTAGATAATGCTGTGTGAATTGTATAGCATTTTTTTTAAAATTTGAATGTGATTAATGGATTGAGAAATAAAATTACGATAGATTTAAATCATGATAGTACACTGTTTAACACATAATTTGGTCGAGATCTCAGGAACCCTGCGGTCTATTAAAATGACCTAAGTTTTGATTCGTAGGTTACTATTAATTATTTTGTTCCTTGAACCAGTTTCTGAGTTGTGTAGTTTTCTTGTAAATAAGCAAAAACTTTATTTTTGCGCTTACGCCACCCCGCCCCGTTCCAAAAACGTATCTATCCCGCTCCTACGAATGGCGCTAAAGTCCCCCTTAAGAGGGCGCAATGCGCTCCATTTTGTGAAAAGGCATATGATTTCGCGTTCATAGGAGCGGAGTAGGTAAAAAAATCAAGTTTATGCTTATTGATTGGGTTGCAATCAATAAGCTAAGCTGGGGTAAAACGCTAAGGGATGCTAGCTAGCTAGGTGGTAAAAACTCCGAAGAGATTAAAATAACCGAACCCGTTGAGTGATGGTAGAACACTGAATTTATTGTTTCCACATCGCTAATTGCGGTCAATGCAAGCTAAGCTAAATTTACATGAAATGTTCGACTTAAAATATACCTACTGCATGTACTTATGCGACAGCTTGTAGGTACACTTATTATCTATTAATTAGGACATTAGGAAGTGGGATGCTGAAGGGTCAAATGCCCCCATGGAACCAATTTAATAACTATGTCCGGCGGACCCTTCTCTGCAATCGAATATATTATGTTCCGGAGCGCACCGAATCGATGGTCTGTAAGCACTTTTTTCTACGTAATTATCAAAATTTGAGCAAAAAAGCTTCTAAAATAAAACGCGTAATAATCTACGTGATACAAGACAGGTCCCCTTCGTTTTAAAAAAGAATCTGGTTTAAATATCAGAAGTAAATGTACAAAGTACCATCTGTATACATATACATATAATTATAGACTTAGATACCTTGTAGTTCCGTTGCCTAAATCCATCTAGTGAATACCTGGTGACCTGTAGGTAATACAGGTTCTTCGAACCTACTCCAGGCACCAGTCTTCACAAAACAGGTTTTGCCAACACCTACCTATTATAATAATAATAATAATAATCATAAAGCCTTTATTTACTGATTTTACAATTATTTTAAGTGTTTCATTATGTGCTAGTCCGGTAAATCAGCGTGTCCTAGTGACACATAGGCCTCCTCTAACGCCTAGTCTTCTCACTTCGCTTAGTCCTAGAACATCCCATTTGATATTTTGGAGTGCATTTTCTAGTTCTTCTAGTCCTTTCGTTAGTTCTTAGAGTTAGTGTATTGAGAGTTGCTATGTATGAGTTTTTTGAGTTTCGTTTTCTTATCTTTTTTTTTTGTATTTTCTTTACCTACCTATTATAGTACCTAATAAATCTTGTAACCATACTAGTGGACAAACCTTTTGTGAAGATAAATAAATAAACATTTTATTATTATTATTATTGTATTCTAAGTAGTCGTTTTTCTCCTAAACTATCAATCACAAGATTTTTTTATTGTCATCACCGTATTAAATAATAGAATACCAAGGGCACCTTCGGTTTATTTTTGCAAATAAATATCCTTATTCAGATAATCAGCAAAAACTTGATTTTTGCGCTCTGCTTTGTCCCGCTCCTATAAACACGAAATCCTATGCCTATCTTTTTCACAAAATGATATCATTATATCGCCCCCTTAAGTACTTACTTGCCATCACAAAAACATCCGCAACGTACAAAAACAAGAGAAATATCATTGAAATATTTTTTATCCGAGGTGAACACAAAATAAGTAATAAACTATATTTTTATTAGGTACCTAGCTATTTTTCTATGTTTTACTGAAGTTATAAAATATACCATAAAATTTTATACTGGCAAGTTTTATACCTACGTATTAGCTATGTAGGTAGGTACCTTTAATTTTTATTTTTAAAATGTTTGGATCGAAACTTTGAAAATGAGAAAAATTTATTACTTACAACAATTTTAGACCGCTGAACGGATTTCTACGAAATTCGGCAATGGTTGCATCCTCGAGTGGACAAAAAATCGTCTGAAAATAAAGTAAATTAAAGACATTTATATAATCAGGTATCTACTTAAAATATAATACTTACTTATTTAAAAAAACATGGATCCTACCTTCGATAAAAGTAAAAAAGGAAGATACGATACGTTCTACCAGCGCTCTCTCAAAAAATGTACCGTGTTACAGATGAAATAATGATAAGGTATCGGATTATCAGAAAATTTAAAGTTTGGTATATCTACTTACGCGGGAAAATATGTAATGCCTTGGGCTTTGTTTTTTGTTTTGGAGCTATTTGTACACCTGGTGAACGAACACGAGGGCATTGTCGTGGTGTTTTAGTCGAAATCACATAAAATTATACGTCGTAGCAAGCACGCGCAACACAAACGCCACCGCCCGCGTCGCCCCGGTCCGACTATGCCTGAGGTAAGGGAACATAGTTGAACCTAACTTGAGCCATACACTTTCGAGATGGTAATGCTTCATCTCCCTTTTTTATTTTTATCGAAGGATACTACCTGCCTTGTAATTATCACAGAATAACTAATAAATGTAATGTATATTACGTAGTAACTTAGTAGGTATCCTTAATATTATTAAAAAAGCGAAAGAAATTCTGTCTGTCTGTTACCTATTCACCTCATAACGGCGGATGATCGAAATTTGGTAGACGGTAGGTACTACTTTAGTACTATACTTACAAATCTGTGGTAGGTACCTATCCCGGAAAAGGACATGTTTTTTTATCCCGGAAAAAGGCATACGAAGCCGTGGGCAGAAGCTGGTATTAAGTAATAATAATATTAAGTAAGTTTTCACATTTTTAGTAAGTAGGTAGCTACCTGACATATTTATTTTTAAAATAAACTCCAGCCAAATTGGGTATTTCACGGAGCAATCGACGAACTTAACAAAAAAATACATACGCCAAAATATAAACTATAATACGTTGGCACAAAATTTAATTCAAAAAAGCAGTTGCATCGGATCGATGATCCGTTGGGAACTTTATGTTTGATCACATGCAACCACAATCTGATCATATGATCAGATGGAAATAACCCAGTATGTCTACAGGGACGAGAAAAGTCGAACTTTTCTCGTCCCTATTAGCTCTCTTCTCGTCTATTAGCGGCCTGCACACGCTAAGTTCGAACCGCGCATCTAGGACTGCGTTTCAAACCGCGGATGGATCAGCGGTTTGGATTGCGGATCAAACTGTCCGAACTGTCCATGTAAATTGATTTTCAAGAATTTCAACTGCTATACATATGTATAGACCGGATACAAGTAGGTACCTACACGTAGGTTTCGTGGCGTGGCTGCGCGCGATGGAACGGCGCGTGCGGTTTCCCGTGTTCAGAACTCTGCGTGTGAAGACCGCTTATTCTTAGCTCATGTAAAATTAAGTTTATTCGCTGTAGTTGGTTTACAAACCTAACAGACATCATGTATTACATTCAGTCTGTGCATACCTAAGTATCGAATTGTTTATTACCATCTTTTTTCAGGCACCTATAACACACAGAAGAAACAAAAACAACACCTAAAAACCCCGTTCCTTCCTACCCAGAAAGAAATGGACAAAAACAGTGAACACTGGTGTTTTAATGTAACCATACGCCATCTTACTAAAATTGTAAGGAAACAAATCGTTGAGCAACTGCTATTCATCGCTAGATGGCAGTGGCATCATCGGCCTTCCACACTGCAGTTAACTTCACTTCTGGTTGTCTATTTGTCAGCTCTAAACAGCAGTAAAATTGTCATAACTAGCAAGTGAAATCTGTGCACGAAATCAACGCTAGATGTCGTTTCTGTTCGCTATAGGTCTCCCAATATATTATTAATTTACTCATTGCTGTAGTTACGTAAATGGTTAGAGACATAGACCTAAACGTATTTTCAACAGACATGTTTTTTTTTTTTTAATATAAGAATAAAATAATACTTACATAGTAAGTTAAGTACCTACCTATAGGGTAAAAGTAGAATTTGGCGTTCTTGTGTCAAAAGCAGAACTTATCAAAAATAAATACCGGGATTTTTATTTGATTTTTACTATTGCTCTGTTACATGATAGATCCGGTTCTTACTTTACGTTACACCCTGTATTTCTTTAATATGGATGGAAGGTACCTTACAAGGTACCTTTAAAGATGCCTAATGGTACAAAGAAACACATCGTAGAGAATTTCTTGAAGATTTATTAATGTAATCAACTTTACGCCATACAGCAGGAAAATGCATGCAACTGTTACAGTGTACAGTTAGCTCAACTAGTTTTCATTTGTTTCTATTATTCTATTGTAATTTTCTTTGTTGATAAATGTTTTTAACATTACATGGTGAAACCACACAGGTAGTATAAGAGTATTATATATTTAATTAAAAAACAAATCAATAAAAAGCAGGTACCTACATACATCAGCCATACCAAACTAAATAAAAACCTTTAGGTAGTTTGATGCCTAGGTAACTATTTAAATTAAGTAGGTAGGTATGTAGGTAGGTACCATTCTAACAGTATAGATACCTACCACATAATTGTAACAGAGAAACCACGATATACGAAAAAATCCTACTATTAAATACCTACAATAACTACATTAATATAAGTACGACCACAAAAATAAGTCGCATCGGCAAAATTCGTCTGCACAGAAGAGTACATTACAACCCGATTGAATACGAATGCAAACGCCTTTAGAATAATAGACTTCATTGCGTTGCGTTAAGCTTTAAAGTCAAAAAAAACACGAGGCTCATGCTATCTCGCTCACAAAAACAGAGCTCAAGCTATCTCGCTCATATATGTACACGGGAAGACAAAAAAGGACCAACGTATTTTCATATTGTACCTATCTCACTCAAAATACGACTCGCAAATGTCGAGTTCGTACAACGTCATGCGCGTAGCCATCCCCCAAAGCAACCACACATGTTTCGCGGGCATAAGCAGATCGTTATTGATTAGCTAGGATTTTTTCGCGCCTACCACAATTAAGACTTGTGAGCAGGTACATCGGTGTTACTTATTTTTGTGGTCGACCTGTACCTACCTACCAATCAAGTGATTTAAATGTAGGTATCATAAGGAGTCAACACACCAAAGTGTAATGAATAGTAAACTAGTCACCCAGGACTCCATTAGGGCACAGGCACAGCCATTTTGACTTTAACTTCAACATCGAGGTTGATTTTTTGTCGTTTTCGAACTATTGACTCGCCAAAATTCCTATCATAGTTTGTATATACTGTTTTCTCGGGTTCCATTGTTCCCTCAGGATACTTCTCAAGGTATTCTTTTAGTACAGGGAATTCATCAGAGGATCTTACGTTCGTAATTGCGGGTAGTTCCGGGTATTGTGGTCGCCAATTAATGATAGCGGGAGGATTATCTTGAAATATATTTTTCGTATCTCCTTTCTGGTCCTTTTCCTGTACTATATCCAGAGTATCTCGAGAAAAATCTGGATATTTGAGTTCACCAGAATATCTTTCATTTACATTTGGTGGTTGATTAAGAGCTTCTTGTCGCGAGCCGGGAAAAACTGGAGCAACTGAATAAACGATAATTTTCCCATCCTCTTTCCTTGGTGGTTGAACAGAAGATTCGAGTTGCGACTCGGGGAAAGGTGGAGCAACTGAATAAATGATAATTTTCCCATCCTCTTTCCTTGGTGGTTGAGCAGAAAATTCGAGTTGCGACTCGGGGAAAGTTGGAGCAACTGAATTTTTCCCATCCTCTTTCTTTGGTGGTGGATCAGGAGATTTGAGTCGTGAATCAGGGAAATCTGGAGCAACTGAATAAGCGATAATTTTCCCATCCTCTTTCCTTGGTGGTCGATCAGGAGATTTGAGTCGCGAATCAGGGAAAGGACGAGGATCTTTCATAAAAGTTGTAAATGACTGTCCATAAACCGGAAGGTCTCGCAAAAGACCTGCATGTTCCGGTCCATCAAAATGTTTTTTGTTGGTCTTGACGGGTTGACTAGGAAATTGCAATAGCCAACCAGGTACAGCTGGATAGACTGAAACATCTAAGTTGTTCTTATCCTCCGTCTGCTTCATTACCGGTACAGTAAGTGGAATACCCGAGAAACCACTATACCGAGTTTTATATGTAGAAAATATTTCTTTCAGCATACCGGGCTTATCAGACAATTGTTGGTCCCAACCAGGGATTGTTGGAGAAATAAATTTTTTGACCCCATTTTGGTCAGTTGTCTTTGGTTGTAAAATAACAGTAATATCTCGGGAAAGATCCGAATATTCAGATATAGCATAAGATAATTCGTTTGGTTTACCGATTTGATCAGAGAATTTTTGTGACCAACTAGTCATCGCTGTTGATTTGGTTTGAAAGACTTGAAAAGCCATATCATTATTTTTAATTTTATTGTCATTTTCCTGTTCGATAAATGAAACATTTCGCGATAAACCTGATTTAGGTTTCATAGATATTACGTTCATCCTAGGATGGTGTCCAGAAAATTGCAAACGCCAACCAGGGATAACTGGAAAATATGCAAAAGAGATTTTATTCTTATTCCCTTTCTGGTCATTTCCGTAGACACTAACTGTAGTGTCTCGTAAATTTGGATATTCGTGGTCTCGCAAAGATCTTTCGTTCATCCAAAAGGGTTGGTCATGGAATTCTTGACGCCAACCAGAGATAGCTGGAGGTCCAACTTTAAAATATTTAAATGGAACTTTTTTCTTATTTCCTTTGTTGTCGGTTGTCTTAATTGTCTTAACTTGCGAAAAATTTATATATCCGGGTCCATCCGAAAATCTTTCGTTCAATCTAAGAAGTGGATCATGTGCATCATATTGCAATAGCCGTCCTTTTATAGCATCCGAGAAAGTGATATTTTTTTTTGTCCCTCTGTGGTCGATATTTTCTATCGTGACAGAAACAGGAATATTTCGCGAAAGACCTAGATATTCAGTTTCAGAATATCTTTGATTCATTCTAGGGGGATGACCAGTATATGGCAGTAGCCAACCTGGGATCGCGGAAGGGACCAAAAAAACAATTTTCTTATTACGTCCTTTTTGGTCAGTTATTTTTGGCTGGATAGTAACGGGTATAATGTCTTGTGAAAGATCTCGATATTTATGGCCAGTAGAAGACTTTTCTTGTGTATCTACAGGTCGATCAGAAAATTGCTGTCGTAAATCTGGGGTTGCGGGGCGTTTTGCTTGATAGACTGAATAAACCAAAACTTTATTTTCCCCTGTCGGGCCAGTTCGCTGTTTAGTTAGATATTCTGGTTTAACAGAAGATCTTTTGTCCTTTTTAAGGGGAGAACTAGGGAATCCCAGTCGCCCACCTGGAATAGCTGGCGAAACTGGAAAAGCGATGTTGTTATTTTTTTCTTTCTTATTAGCTGTTTTTAATTGAGTATCGCGGGAAAGACCTAGATATTCTGGTGCAGAATATCTTTGATTAATTCTAGGGGGATGACCAGTAAATTGCAGTAGCCAACCTGGGATCGCTGAAGCGGCCAAGAAACCAATTTTCTTATTATGTCCTTTTTGGTCAGTTATTTTTGGCGGGATAGTAACGGGTGTTAAGTCTTGCAAAATATCTTGATAGTTATGGCCGGTAGAAGGTGTTACTTGTACACCCACAGGTCGCTCAGAAAATTGTTCTCGCGAATCAGGGGTCGCGGGACGTTTTGCTTGATAGACTGAATAAGCCATAACTTTATTTTCCCCTGGTGGGTCAGTTCGCTGTACAGTAAGATGTTCTGGTTTAACAGAAGATCTTTTGTCCTTTTTAAAGGGAGAACTAGGGAATCCCAGTCGCCCACCTGGAATAGCTGGCGAAACTGGAAAAGCGATGTTGTTATTTTTTTCTTTCTTATTAGCTGTTTTTAATTGAGTATCGCGGGAAAGACCTACATATTCTGGTGCAGAATATCTTTGATTAATTCTAGGGGGATGACCAGTAAATTGCAGTAGCCAACCTGGGATCGCTGAAGCGGCCAAGAAACCAATTTTCTTATTATGTCCTTTTTGGTCAGTTATTTTTGGCGGGATAGTAACGGGTGTTAAGTCTTGCAAAATATCTTGATAGTTATGGCCGGTAGAAGGTGTTACTTGTACACCCACAGGTCGCTCAGAAAATTGTTCTCGCGAATCAGGGGTCGCGGGACGTTTTGCTTGATAGACTGAATAAGCCATAACTTTATTTTTCCCTGTCGGGTCAGTTCGCTGTACAGTAAGATGTTCTGGTTTAACAGAAGATCTTTTGTCCTTTTTAAAGGGAGAACTAGGGAATCCCAGTCGCCCACCTGGAATAGCTGGCGAAACTGGAAAAGCGATGTTGTTATTTTTTTCTTTCTTATTAGCTGTTTTTAATTGAGTATCGCGGGAAAGACCTACATATTCTGGTGCAGAATATCTTTGATTAATTCTAGGGGGATGACCAGTAAATTGCAGTAGCCAACCTGGGATCGCTGAAGCGGCCAAGAAACCAATTTTCTTATTATGTCCTTTTTGGTCAGTTATTTTTGGCGGGATAGTAACGGGTGTTAAGTCTTGCAAAATATCTTGATAGTTATGGCCGGTAGAAGGTGTTACTTGTACACCCACAGGTCGCTCAGAAAATTGTTCTCGCGAATCAGGGGTCGCGGGACGTTTTGCTTGATAGACTGAATAAGCCATAACTTTATTTTTCCCTGTCGGGTCAGTTCGCTGTACAGTAAGATGTTCTGGTTTAACAGAAGATCTTTTGTCCTTTTTAAGGGTAGAACTAGGGAATCCCAGTCGCCCACCTGGAATAGCTGGCGAAACTGGAAAAGCGATGTTGTTATTCTTTTCTTTCTCATTAGCTGTTTTGAATTGAGTATCTAAATATTCTGGTGCAGAATATCTTTGATTAATTCTAGGGGGATGACCAGTAAATTGCAGTAGCCAACCTGGGATCGCTGAAGCGGCCAAAAAACCAATTTTCTTATTATGTCCTTTTTGGTCAGTTATTTTTGGCGGGATAGTAACGGGTATTAAGTCTTGCAAAATATCTTGATAGTTATGGCCGGTAGAAGATGTTACTTGTACACCCACAGGTCGATCAGAAAATTGTTCTCGCGAATCAGGGCTCGCGGGACGTTTTGCTTGATAGACTGAATAAGCCATAACTTTATTTTCCCCTGTCGGGTCAGTTCGCTGTACAGTAAGATGTTCTGGTTTAACAGAAGATCTTTTGTCCTTTTTAAGGGTAGAACTAGGGAATCCCAGTCGCCCACCTGGCATAGCTGGCGAAACTGGAAAAGCGATGTTGTTATTTTTTTCTTTCTTATTAGCTGTTTTCAATTGAGTATCGCGGGAAAGACCTAGATATTCTGGTGCAGAATATCTTTGATTAATTCTAGGGGGATGACCAGTAAATTGCATTAGCCAACCTGGGATCGCAGAAGCGGCCAAAAAACCAATTTTCTTATTATGTCCTTTTCGGTCAGTTATTTTTGGCGGGATAGTAACGGGTATTAAGTCTTGCAAAATATCTTGATAGTTATGGCCGGTAGTAGATGTTACTTGTACACCCACAGGTCGATCAGAAAATTGTTCTCGCGAATCAGGGGTCGCGGGACGTTTTGCTTGATAGACTGAATAAGCCATAACTTTATTTCTCCCTGTCGGGTCAGTTCGCTGTACAGTAAGATGTTCTGGTTTAACAGAAGATCTAGGGAATCCCAGTCGCCCACCTGGAATAGCTGGCGAAACTGGAAAAGCGATGTTGTTATTTTTTTCTTTCTTATAAGTTGTCTTTAATAAAGTATCTCGCGAAAGACCAGATTCAGAATATCTTTGATTCGTTCTAGGGGGATGAACAGTAAATGGCAGTAGCCAACCTGGGATCACTGAAGGGACCAAAAAATCAATTTTATTATTATGTCCTTTTTGGTCGGTTATTTTTGGCTGGATAGTAACGGATACAATGTCTTGCGAAAGATCTCGATATTTATTGCCGATAGAAGATTTTATTTGTACATCCACAGGTCGATTAGAAAATTGCTGCCGCGAATTAGGGGTCGCGGTACGTTTTGCCTGATAGACTGTATGAGCCATAACTCTATTTTCCCCTTTATGTGCAGTTCCATGTACAGTAAAAGATTCTGGATAAGCAGAAGATCTTTTTTCCGTTCTAGATGGAGCCCTAGAACGGAATTCCTTGATCCTCCGACTTGGGAATTGCAATCGCCAACCTGGAATAGCTGGAGAGATAGGAAAAGCGATATCATAATTTTCCCCTTTTGAACCAGTTGTCTTTACTAGAGTATCTCGCGAAAGACTCACATATTTAGGTTCAGAATTTATTTCATTCATCATAGGGGGGTGACCAGGGAATTGCAGTTGCCAACCTGGAATAGCTGAAGCTACCAAATGCCCTTTGTGGTCAGTTATTTTTGGGTGTACAGTAATGTCTCGCCAAATACCTAGATATTCAGGTTCAAACAATTTTTTTTTCACATTAGGGTATTGCAGTCGCCACCCTGGAATAGTTGAATATATTGTAAACGCGATATTTTTCTTATATCCTTTGTGTACTGTCAATTTTGGCTGTACAGTAAAGTCTCGCGAAAAACCAGGATATTTAAGTCCAACTAAAGATCTTTCATCTGTTTTGGGGCGAGGACCAGGATATTGCAGTCGCCAACCACTGATAGCTGTAGAGAAAGGGTAAGTGATATTCGCATTAATCTCTTTGTGGTCAATTATTTTTGATTGTTTAACAACGGTTCTCGAAAGACCGCTATATTCGTTTTCAGACGAAGATCCATTGTTTATCTTAATGTGCCGATTAGCGAATTGCTGTTGCCAATCAGGAATAGCTAAAGTGACATTCTTATTTTTTTGTTGTATAGTAACGGGAAAAAATCGCGAAACACCAAAATATTCGTTTTTAATTGAAGATCTTTCTTTCAACCTAGTGAATTGACCAGAGAGTTGCTGTCGCCTGCCACGGATAGCTGGAGAAACTGGAAAAGCAATCCCTTTCATCTTCCCTTTCTTGTCTGTCTGTATTTGAATATCTCGTGTCATGCCCGGATATTGAAAACTATAAGTAGATATTACTTTTTCCCTAGTAAAGCTATCAATAAATTGCGAACTACGGTTCTTGTTCTTCGAAGGTAATTCAATGTTTACGTAAAATTTGTGGTCCTTGCTAGCTTTTGGTAGCGGCCATTTGCGGAATTGATTTATCCTACGAGGAATTATTGCTGAAGATTGGACTGGAACAGAGTCATTTTCTTTTTTCCCTTTCTTATGCCTACTTGTCACAGACTGTAGTAGTGGATTATTTCTCAAAAGTCCTTTATGGTGACTTTTTTTTGGCTGTACTGTAACATCTGGCAAAAGACCTTTCGTGACCTGAAGAAGTTCAGGACCTTGTCTTGCCCGTGTACCATCATGCATCTTTCTATAGGAATTGTAATAGTATGGTAATTTGTCAGTTACATGGTTTCTTTTTGGTGATGACACTAAGGGTAATTTAGAAGATCTTGATCCACCATATCCGCGAAGCTTATTGGCGAGGTGAACGTATAGGGTGGTTCTAAACTCTACTAAGACGGTATTAGCAGTTCCCCTGTGAAGGAAGTCAGGGTATAATTGAGTTGGTTCTGTGTTTCTTCTCGCATTATCTGCAAATATTTTATGTTGCTTTTAGTTAGGTATTAAGTACAATCGAATTTATTATCTTTGTTAACTTACCTCTGAGTATTTTCAAATGCATGTGTTTTGTAAGTAACTAAATCCTACCTTCCGAACAACTGACTATGTGGTACCCAAGAATGGTACCTACCTACTGTGTTTGGGATTTCAAATAAATTGATTTTGATAAAATACTTACTTTGAATAGCAAAAACGTCTGCAAGGTAAAAAAATAAAATGAAAATCATTGTTAGTAAAATTTGTAACTGAATCGAACACGAATTAAGTTGAAAAACTTTAGTACACCTAAATCTATACCTATTTTATTTTGTAACTCAATGTAATAAAACTGTAATGTTTATTTCTTGTTCGTTTTATTAAAAAGCAACCAATACCTATTCGAAAATAAAGTAGGTAACGTAGTAAAGTAGTTTTTAACCCGAAAAATCGTAATCAAACAAATTATTTAAACAAAGATAATTAGGTATAAAAAAAAATTATATCTCTAGATCGCCGCATCGGCGCTTTGCTTTAATAACTATTGTTCATGTCCGGTTGTTCATTAGATGAAATTCACGCTTCAACACAATGGACTATGAGTCCTCAGTGTAAGTATAGTACCTACAATGCTAACTTTAAGATAGTCCATAATAGTGCCAAGTGTCAAGATACTTGAGCCCTATTTACCTCAACGGGATCCTTCGTAGCTTTGCAGAGATCTTTTGCGGAAAGAGACGGCTGCGGTAGCATGACATGTCAACTTGAGCAGAGTTTATACCATTAAATATTTTCAAACGAGAAGCGCCCTCTTTTCTGTGTTTCTTTTTTTGTGACAGAATGAAAACGCCTCATTTTACAGTGTAGCAACGGCAGATGAGCGCTAAATTGAAGATGGACCGCAGTTATATACTGTGTACGTACCACGAAACTCTTAATTGAGGTCTAAGCCACAGACTACTCAGAGATACGACCGACTATTTTTATTATTGAAAATTATTAGAGGTGTAAAAGTAACGAAAAAAAAATTTTTTGGTCTCTGTGCGCCACACACTCAAGTATACTATTAGTGCGATCCACTCAACGCTAGATGTCGTTTTATTACGTAGTGCTGCCCACTATCACTTCGATGTACGGTGACATAGCAATTACCTCTCACACATATTTGTTTGACAGTTGACACACCTTTCCTTTGTAGTTATTGTATACTCTTAGGCTCTGGCTTGGTCTATGTCTATGGTCCGTTTACTTGTGTTTTATCAAAAATACTCAGATTTTAGTAGATTTTGAGTGAACTTCGTGTATTAAAATAATAACTAAAGTTAATGTGCTGTCTGTGAACAGTTATTTGTTGTGGAAAGCTGTTGGCTGAGCAGGTAAAAGGCATTAACTGTATTTTCAATGTAACTAACCAGTCAAAATAGAAAGTCCGATAGCTTTCTGATATCAAAGGACTTCGTGATGTTTTCTGTTGTAGTCGGATTATAACGCTTGCTGAAATTGTTTTGTTTATTTCATAGATCGTTTCAGAAACTACAAAAGGTTTGGCCTGCAACATTTTTTGAAACAAAATACAAACTTGTCTGTAAACAAACGTCTTACAACTCTTGTATGAATCAAGCCATACAGTTCTCACAATCTATGACTCATTGAGTAAGCAGTACCAGTATCAAATACTCTACAGGTTCTAATAAATTGAAGTTTCCCTTTAATATCTCAAGATTTGACCTGCATTGTGTACAATCTCATTGCTTATGTAACTTAATAGGAACTTATGTTGACAAAATATACTCTCATGTTATTGGAAATGTGAGAAGCATTATTGAAGTTTCTACATAGAAGGCAGTTAACTATTCTGGTAATTTACCACACAACAGCAAACATACAAATCTGGTAGCTGACCATGGTAGTGCCACGGATATGGTGGCACCGCCATGTGAACGCCACTAAAATTACAGAAAGTATTTCAGTAATTTTAGTGTTATTATTAATTGCATTCATACAGTCATGGTCTTAGTAATTAGGTGAGTATTTATGAAATGTTCACAGTATGTACCCATTGAGGGTGTTGCAATGAAAGACTGGCCAGGTATCATGCCTTTCTACTTATGATGACTCACTTAAGTAATGTTAATGTGTTAGATACCTATTACTAAATATTACGAGTCGCTAAAAGGAAACGGGCCCTTACCATGAGGTCCTATCCATTTGGTTGGCTCTATTGTCCATCTTTTGTCTGTGAGACGTGCTAGTTGCCCGGCACATTTACATTTAAGATGGAGAGTGTGGAAGAGAGTATTTGTTAGTTTAGTACTTTCAAGTAATCAGTTCTCACTTTGTGTATTTTTCTCAGATCATTATTATTATTATTCAATAATAGACGAGCAGCTAATAGCTGCTATGTCTATGTCACAGTGTGTTTAGTATTACACACTTGATTGTCTCGTATGGTGGTCAGATGGTGCGTTCGTAACCAGTGGTCGAGTCTGTTTTTGAAGCTAAAATAGGCAAATAATGCTGGACAACCCACACAGCATTATCTAGCCCCAAGCTAAGCAGAGCTTGTGTTATGGGTACTAGATAACTGATATACATAACATACATAGATATTTTTTATTATACACAGAAAACGACCAGCACACCCGGAATAAATACTTGCAGATCGTACAAATATTTGTCCCAAGGCGGGAATCGAACCCGCAACCTTCGCCCACCTCGCCACATCGATCGTTTTACAAGTTTTTCTGCTTTAATTATATTTTTTGATATTATTAGTATGTTTTTCTTAAGTAATTTTCAAGCGCGGACCACCAGTTAACTGTAAAAGCATTTTGTAATAGTAAATAAATGGATTTTGTATATTATTTTATTCAAAGTGACAGCGGCAACAGAAGTTGGTTCCGCCAGCACACTCTGAAATAAGCCCACATCAATGACATTCATATTACAATCTGCAATCAACTCTTGTAGACGCGCTCCAGAAACACTCCACCGAAAACCTCTTTTTGGTGGAGTATTAAGGTTAAGGTGGAAGTACTCCTGTGTCCGCATTTGGACTCCGTTTGGTCCATTATGCGTTGTCCATTGTGCTAGCATAGCCAGCCTAACTCCGTCCAGAAGCGCAGAATCTTCCTGGGGTCTTCACAGGCTTCGCGGAGTGACCTCGGCAAGTTGAGGATTTCTGTTCGTTGTGCTGTTATTCCCTCGCATTCCAGGATTACGTGGGCAGCTGATTCGTCGTCACTGAGGCACCCTCTGCAGAGAGGGCTGTCCGTCGCTCCGATGGTGAATAAGTGTTTGTTTAGTGGGCAGTGTCCTGTTAGTGTTCCCACCAGGATACGCAGGTCCGATCTGTTTAGGGTCAGTAGGCGTTTAGATAGCCTCGGTGATGTTGGTGGAGTGTTTCCGGAGCGGTATTCTCATAAGTGTGTTCTTGACTACTGACAATAAAATATCTTGGATTCTAAATCGGAGTACAGCTATCTTTGCTTTTGTTTTTGACGTGAACGAAAGTATAGTGTCTAGAACTGTCCGCATTTTTCCGCATTGGTTCCTGGACTGATTTCCGCAACTAGGCCACATGTGGGCCTTTTTGCGTGACGGGTGACGGGCTGCTAATTTAACCACCCGATGTCCTCTAGGAAGACCAGCAGCTGAAGTCTCTAGAACTGTCTTTTCTAGCTTTATGGGAAAATTTATCTTCGTTATTTCTTTCATAAACCAGTATTATATCCAGTCGTTGTTCGGGAAAAAACAACAGTTTTATTTTTATCGTAATTCCACAGCTATGGCCCTGACTGAAACCTACAGTCAGACGGGAACCCTGACACTGAAATGGGACCCGCGTAACCTGGAAATCCGCACCATGTCCGTGGAACGAACCCTGGAGCCTCTCGTGCTGCAGGTGACGACGCTCGTTAATACCAAGGATCGGGATGCTAAGAAGAAGAGACGTAAGTTTAGTCCTCAGCATACATACATACATCCACTGTTCAACCTGCTTCCCCCAAAAAAAGCGCTTTGTGTTAGTTTGTCTCTTTTTCGCTTCTTCCACTTGTGGACAAAAAATTAAAGCGAACAAAATCAATAACATTTTGTTTCTTATTTGATAATAATTACTATTATTAAGCTGTTTATCTATAAAATTTGACTTGTCTAAGTGCTTATTTTGTAAGCCTAAAGAAATAAAATTATTGAATTTTGAATTTTATATACAAGTTTAGCGAAGTGTTTTAATATATCTACTTTTCAATGATTAAATTTCACAATAAATCATCAAAAAAAATCCAAAATAAACATGCAGATATATTTTCTATATCAATAGAGAAAACAAATAATCAAAATAAATAAATAAAAATAATCAGCTTTTAAGTCATGTATATGTCGCCGCAGCGAACCTTCAGCCGACCAGTTGGAAGAACCCTTATTTTAAAATAACCACGCTTTTATGATAACCTTAATTATACCTGGAAACTGCCATCTTAAATCTTAAAATAATATTTGAACTCCGAGTTAAGTTATCAATTTTTGATTAGTTGACTTTTCTATAAATCAATAATGTTTTGATACTCATTCATAAGTCATAAGTGCCACAGCAGCATTAAGCTGAGCCGGTGACCTTTTTGTGTAACATTTAATTTAATACTAGTTATAAGAGCAATGTAATACCTATGTCATAATTTAACTCTGTTACACAAATAAAGATTTTCTATTCTATTCATTCACTCAATTCTGAAAACTTATGAATTAATAAATTGTTTAACTTTCGTTGCTTTTAAAATCACTCGATTAATTAATAAGGAATTATGAAATATGTTCTACAAATAAATAAATAATAAATAAATAAATAATGCTTGGACAATTCACACAGCATTATCTAGCCCCAAGCTAAGCAGAGCTTGTGTTATGGGTACTAGATAACTGATATACATAATACAATACATGGATAAATATTTTTTATTATACATAGAAAACGACAAATGACTCGAAAGAAGCGGTCTTACGTGATTTTTTACACTTTTCGACGTTATTTTAATTCTTGTAGAGTTTAGTTGTTTATATAAACATTTCTTTCAGCCGGCAAGTCCAAGCGAGCCAGCGCTTTAGTAGCGACCGTGGAGCGTGCCACCGAGATATTCATAGAGCGCGGGCAAAGCATAGCGCTCGAGAACCCGGAGATAACGCAGCAGATGCTGACGGCTGTGGAGGATGTGCGGAAAGCTGGTGAGTTAGCAATGTAACAGGAACAGTGAACTGTGTCATCCTCTCCTCCTTAGACCGAGACACGTTCTCGGTGACCCCGTTGAACCAATCACCGACGCTAACCCGGAGGTGACGGAAGCAAGCACCGAGTCGCTTCGCTTCCGCACACTACACACCCGGCCAAAAACCCAAAACTTGCAAAAATAAATAATGGTGGACAATTCACACAGCATTATCTAGCCCCAAGCTAAGCAGAGCTTGTGTTATGGGTACTAGATAACTGATATTCATGATACAATACATAACATAGATAGATATTTTTTATTATACATAGAAAAACGACCAGAACACCCTGAACAAATGTCTGCAGATCGTACACACATTTGTCCCGAGGCGGGAATCGAACTCGCAACCTTCTGCGTCGTAGGCAGACCTTCGCCCACCGCGCCACATCGGTCGTCACTTATAAGACTTAAAAGAACTTGTTTTCTAGGTGCGGCCATGAGCGTGGCAGCTCGTGAGTTTTCTGAAGAACCCTGCGCCTCTTCCGTTCGTGGTGGCATGGTAAGTTTGAACATATTAGGCTACTTGACTACTACTGGGAAATAATTCTAACGTATTGTCTGATAAAAATAATGCACTGTAATATTTCTTCAAGGCCAGTAGTAGTTAAAACTAATTTTAAAGTTTGAATAAAATAATGGCGCGTCAAAACGATAATCTCTGTCATGGCTCCCGTGCTCTGAGCAATGACGTCACACGCCACACCACACCTAACAAGAAGAATTCATTGACACTGTAATCTGTAATAGTGTGACGTCACCAGCGATTCAACCAAACGATATAACAGAGAGTTTTCGGTCACGTGATCATTTATAAAAAAATGTGTAATTTTTATCCCGTTTTTACCTAAAACAGGCATATTTTTAATGAAAAATCACCTGATTACGCTTTGTTACGTTGTCACTAACTAGGATGAAAACTATTTGGAACTGGTTTTTAATGTAGTCAAATAGCCTATTGTTCGGAGACGTACATACTATGTACCTATCTAATTTGACTGAATCAAAAGTCAATAACTTTATTTCTTTAGGTTTACAAAATAAGCACTTAAACAAGTCAAATTTTCGACGAATAATCGACATTTTATCCCCTTACAACTAGTGCTCTACTGACGCTACGCGATACCGTCAGACATTTTTATCGCGTCAGGTCAAGGGGATAGAATAGAAAAAACTTTATTTGTCACTCGTACAAGTACGAACAAACATTTATAAAAGAGACAGAAATAAACAACTTGCTCGAGTCACAAAACGGCCCTTGTCTCAGCATAATGTTAGTCGCGTTTGCAACCAATGCTGATCTTCCGACAAGACCGTTTGAGTGACGTCACGGAATATAAAACAACTCCAATACAATATTGAGAAGAAATACTAAATTGACTACGGACTACGGAGGTGTCGAAATATATACAAAAATGTCTTAAAAATGTGAGATCTACATAATAATAATGGGATAATAGAGCGATTTTTATTAAAATAAATAAATAAATAAAATAAAATTAGCCTTTATTTCCTACTAACTTATTTAACAATTTCTGTGGAACAAAGTCATGTTAGTTGTTCATATACAAGTTTACATTTCTTTATTTAGGTTTGATTGTTAGTTAGTAGTCGCCGTTTTTGGCGTAGGCCTCCCCTAGCTCCTTCCAAGTTTGTCTGTCTCTGGCCTTTGTCATCCAGTTTGGACCAGCTCTTTTCAAAAAGATGCCTTGCCATCTCTTCTTCGGTCGACCTCTGGGTTTCTTCATATTCCTTGGGATCCACTCTGGGCCAAAAAAATCACAGAGAGCGATTTTTATTACCCACTGTTATTAAGTTACTTTTCCTGTGCTGCTTGTGTGTGAACCTAATAAAAAGTCTATCTATCTATCTATTGGCCAGCTGGAAACATAGCAACGTAGCACATCTCTGGTGAAAACCTTTAGACCGTTGGATCCTAAAGTTGTTTGTCCACAGGTGCGCTGCGCCCGCGCGCTGCTGAGCGCCGTGACCCGCTTGCTGATCCTAGCCGATATGGTGGACGTGCACCTGCTGATTTCCAACTTGACTACCGTAAGTATTTTAGTATTTTTCAAACGTAGTTGAGAAGAGACCCGATGTATTCGCTACCCAGATCGGTAGTGGTCAATTTGGCTCAATTTCCGTGTATTGAACAGTAGAATCACCACATACCGATTCAAAATTCGCTACCGTTCAATCTCACTAATATTATAAATGTCAAAGTTTGGATGGATGGATAGATAGATGGATGGATGTTTGTTACTCAATCACGTAAGCACGGCTGAACGTATCTGGATGAAATTGGGCACAGAGATACATTATAATTTGGAATAGAACATAGGCTACTTTTTATCTCGGAATTACCACGGGAACTACGCGGGTGAAACCGCGAGGCGCTGCTAGTTTTTAATATTTTTAATGTCAATAAAATATAAACAGCTTAAACGGCTGTTTGAGCTGTTGCATTTAGTCCACGTCTCGATGCACTTTAAGGCTTGTATTATGAAAGCTTGATCAGTCATAAATAAATAAATAATGCTGGACAATTCACACAGCTTCATCTAGCCCCAAGGTAGGCAGAGCTTGTGTTATGGGTACTAGATAACTGATATACATAATATAATACAATACATAGATAGATTCCTTATAAATGAAGTCATTGTTACATTGTGCACGGTAGAATAGCCCTGTAAAATTTCGAATTAAATATTCTGTTTTGCTAATGTTTGTAAACTCTGTGTTTGTTTGGTTGGTTTTTGTTACTACTCTGTTTCTTTTTTAAATTATATAAATCTGTGTCATGGGTAATTTACTAATCATTTTATTATTGTATGCATGTACTATGTTAGATTTGCCTGCATTTTGAGGCAGGATGTAGTGAGACTATAATGTAAGACCTACTGTACCTACATTTCAGCAAATAAAGAATATGAATAAAGATATTTTTTATTATACATAGAAAACGACCAGAACACCTTGAACAAATGTCTGCAGATCGTACAAACATTTGTCCCGAGGCGGAAATCGAACCCGTAACCTCCTGCGCGGTGGACCTACGCCCACCGCGCCACAGAGAAGAGAACCAGTCATAGAAACATGAAAATCCTTACTCAAGCACAGATCACTGAGACAGATGACTTAGCAAACTTTCATAATACGGACCTCTGAAAGGATTCTATATAGGTACTTACACAAAATGTTTTTTCTCAGGTTGAGACAGATCTAGAGAAGCTGAAAGCGGCTTCCTCGCAAGCCGAGCTGGCCGAATGCGCGGCGGCGCTCGGCCGGTCCGCGGGCGCGCTCGGCGCCGCGGCGGCTAAGAGGCAGCACGAACTGAGGTAAGCACATCAAGCTTCACAATCTACGTAGCATGATCTAGCGTGTTATTGGTACCAAATACATAGTGGCGACATCTATCTATCATCACCTAAACTACAGAGTCACTAACGATGTACCGTCAATAAGAGCTTCTAAGAACATCTGATAGATGGCTCTTCGCAAGCTAAACTGAGATTGTATGGCCGCCATACAAAAAAAAAACAGTTTTAGAGTTCCGTACTTCAAGAGGAAAAAAGCAACCCTTATCACTCGCTTTATCTTTATCAAGGATCACTTTGTTGTCCGTCTGTCTGTCCGTCTGTCAACCCTCCTTTCTCAGAGATGCGTATCGAGTTGAAATTCACATCATATACTCAAGTTCGTAACCTCTTGGAGACGCGATATAAATCAAACTTCTAAATCAATGCAATCAAAAGTTACAGCCGTTCATGCCCAATTTTATTGAAAAAAATATGTAAAAAATAAAATTACCCGAAAGTTGTTAATTCACAAAAAAAATGTTTGATTACTTACGAGTACAAGATTGTACGGAACCATTGATGTGCGAGTACAACTCGCACTTGACGTATCTCTGTATGTATATCACCGTAATAGGTAGACAGTTGAAGTTTTGAAAGGATTTAGATCACTATTGCCAACAAATAAAATAAATTAATTATTAAAGGGGTCCAATGTCCGTACCAAGTTAGGTACCGATCACTAAAGTTAAGCAACGTCGGGCGCGATCATTACTTGTATAGATGACTGCGTCATGACGGCTTCTTGCTATTTTCAATAGTTATTAAAATATGTTTATTAGGTTTCCCTTTACGAAATAGTTATGTACGATGGTACGGAACCCTCCGTGTGCGAGTCGACTCGCACTTGACCGATTTAATTTCTGTATATGTGTGTATGTGGCTTATAAATTCTTAATTTTAATCTTAGGTCACCGCACGCGCGCGACCAGCTCGCGGCCGCACGCGCCATGCTGAAGAAACATAGCACCATGCTTCTCACCGCCTCCAAGGTAAACAAGTGCCAACATGTTAAGTCCATAAGATGAAACCAACTTGTAAACACTCGATTTTTTATTGTTATCTAATCTATCTTTTCCGTTACAAATCTTTTTGGACAATGCCCTTGAAACTCCCTCACTTAATGGACCTAAATAAGTCAAACAACCTACATTACAACCTACATATTTAGGTGCGTTTTTTTTTTTTTTGGAAACGTATATGGTCATTTTTATGTCATGGAAACTGTTGTATGGGATAAAGAGCACCTATGTTTTATTCCAGGGTTTGAACTGCATTAAATTGTATAAAAGATTACTTGTATTATTATAAAAATCACATTTTTTTTAAACTTTATACATACCTATTATTGTCGTTAGGTGTACGTGCGTCACCCAGAATTGGCCGCGGCTAAAGCCAACCGTGATTATGTGCTGCGCGCGGTTTGCGCCGCCGTGGATACTATCTCTAGTGTCGCGCACGGCAGGGACGTGCCTCATGGTAAGTACGCTTCTAATGTACAATCTTATATATTAGTATAAAAAGTTACATATAATAAAAGCAACTTAGGGGCGTCCATTAATTACGTGAGGCGATTTCGGGGATCTCCCGTTGGTGAAATTTCGTGCGATTAGGTACGACGACCCCCCTTCATCTCGAAAAATCTCACATGAGATTATGGGGGGGGGGGGGGGCATAATCTCACGTGAGATTTTTCAAAACGCATATTTCACTAATGCTAAATAACTAAAAATAACGATTATTTACTATTGTCGGGCGCGGTCAGTAAATAGGTGACCGCGTCATAATGGTTTTTTGCAATAGGCTACTTGACTCCTACTGGGAAATAATTCTAACGTATTGTCTGATAAAAATAATGCAAAATGTATATGTGTATTTCTTCAAGGCCACTCGTATTAGTAATAAAAAGTAATTTTAAAGTTTGAATAAAATAATGGCGCGGGAAAATGATAATCACTGTCATGGTCATCACTGTCTTCGGTGACATGACTCGATGACGTCACACCTCGCACCACACCTAACAAGAAGAACAACACGCACTACGCACTGTAATCTGTGTGACGTCACCAGCGATGCAACCAAACGCAGAGCGTTTTCGGTCACGTAATCATATCTCAAAAGTGTGTAATTTAAATCCCGTGTTTTTACCTAAAAAGGCATATTTCTTAATAAAAGTTACCTGATTACGCTTTGTTACGTTGTCACTGACTAGGATGAAAACAATTTGGAACTTATTTTTAATGTAGTCACATAGCCTATTTTCAATTTAAAAACAGTCGGTTTTTTAGGGTTCCTTTAGAGAAATAGTTATGTACATAGAACATTTTCTAAACTCGATACAAATAGCAAAGATCAATGATTTACTTGCAGGTAACCGTCCCGTCGAAGGCCCCGGCGAGCTCGCCCAGGCGCTTGATGATTTTGACGTAAGCGAATATGACATCATCCATTTATTCTAAGTAAAAGTTAACATAGTCAATCAAAGTTAAATTATATATGTAACTATCTAAAGGGTCTTTCAACAAGGACGGGTCGATGTTAAAATTGAATAAAACAAGATGTGTGTGAGATATTAACGAAATTTATTTTTTATTTAAAAGGCCCATTTATGCCATTATGGATGGAATATCACATCGTTCAAATGTCCGCCGCGGCTTCGTATGGTGGCACGAATCCGAGAGGTCCTTTCGTTTTTTTATAGTCAATAGGTCTTCGTTTGACCACAATCTCGCCTGATGGAAAGTGAAGATGTGGCCGACGGTTTATCACGAAGGTCTAGAAGATACCTATTCACTCTTGACTTGAAGACACCCAGATTGTAATTAACGGGATAAACAGCAGCAGGAAGCGTGTTCCAAACTCCAGCGGTCCTTATAGAATCTACCCCCTTATGACTTCCCATTTTAAAATGACTTTATTTCCGTTTCAGGAACGCATGGTGATGGAGCCTTTAGCGTACTCGGAGCTACGCACTCGACCGTCGCTGGAGGAGCGGCTCGAGTCCATCATATCCGGGGCAGCTCTGATGGCCGACAGCTCTTGTACCAGGTACAACCATAAATGAGTGTCCAGTGCAATAACATTTTCAGGATGCTGATGCGGCTGCCTCGCTTTTGCAGCGCATCTGGTATGTTCGCAGAAGCGCGCACGGATGGCTTTCATGCGATCATTCGCAAAAAAGTCGCTTCCCTACTCCAGCGTGCGCGAGCCAGTAGCAACGGCATCCTGAAAATGATTGTTTCGCGTCTGGACTGTCCCATCCAAAATAAATGGATGAAAATATTGATGGGATCTGTCTCTATTTAAATGTGTCTCAATTTAAATGTATTTAAATTCAATTATTGTGTTATGTCTTAATTTTTTGTTATTTAATCTTATTTCTAGTTAATTTTAATTCTATTTTGTTTGGTTTTATTGTGCATTTAAGTGACATTTTATAAATTTATATTTAATTGTGTTATGGATTCTATTGTGATCTGAAATAAATGAGTTAATAATAATAATAAATGCCATTCACAGTTATTTTTTTGAATACTTAATGGAATACTAAAACTCCTGATAGAGTCCACAGGTGATCGTAATGCTGGCTTTTATTTCGGTCAACGAATTAGCATTGCCATACAACGTGGCAATGCTGCCAGCATTCTGCCTTCTGGTGACGGCTTAGATTTTTAGAATATATATTTAGGGGTAAATATTAGTTGTAATTAATTTTATTGTTGTTGTAATTTTCCTTGTTAATATGGAATACTATATATATTTGTTATTGTTACAGGGACGAGCGTCGGGAGCGTATAGTAGCCGAGTGTAACGCCGTCAGACAGGCCCTGCAGGATCTTCTGCACGAGTACATGAACAATGTAAGTTCTACACCATTTTCATCAAGCAATAATGTCATAATCCATATTGAAGACTTCGAATATGAAAAAAAAAAGTGTACTTATAACTTTTTTTTGTTTATTAAATATTAAAAATATATATTAATTAAATTAAATAGTTATTTGTGAAAAATGACTTTTTTAAAAATAAAAAACTGCTTCATCAGCATTACCTATCTTTACAAAGTTAAGCAAATTATTTTTATGTTCGTATTAGTTTATTGTTATTTAGTAGAGTTAGTATTATATATTATATAAAAAAACAAAAAACCGTCTTTTTTGTTCTAACATGTCCAGTCCATCCCAAGGTCGCCTGGAAGAGATCGCTCATAGCGATAAGGTCGCCTTTGTACTTCTTCTCGTAGATTTATTTCTGTACTGATTTCGGTGTTTGTGTGGTACAATAAGAATTATCTTATCTTATGATGCAAATTTAAAAAAAAGTCGTATATAAAAAGTTTTTCCCCTATCTGGGTCCTGAATCCTTTCTGTATAGTACACGTTTCGAAGCATTCTGTATAAACTGTTGTAAAATAAATTTTACAGAATTTGTCGTTAAATCAACTTGATTTTGTTTTAGACCGGTAAATCCGAGCAGTCAGCGGGTCTCGAGCGCGCCATCGAGAACATGTGCCGCAAGACTCGCGACCTGCGCCGGCAGCTGCGCAAGGCGGTCGTGGACCACGTCTCTGACAGGTGAGACCAATAGACAAGTAGACTCACCGCAGATCCCTGAGCCCTGTGTTTGGTTGATTGACAGTGGAAGTTATTGTTTTGCCTCAAACTAGGGGGCTATGTCCAATTGTGGACTAATTTAGGCTGATGATGATGATTATGTTATTTTGTCCTATTCGACTTAATTTTCTTGATCTTAATAATAATAATAATGCTGGACAAATTAATTAATAATAATAATATATATTTATTTATTTAAAAAAGTTGTTACATATTAATGTTTATAGTATCTTAAATCCTAATTTAGGTTTATGTAGACACTAGAGTTCTCATCAATACATACTTAATTCTAATTTCTACGCTAGTATCGGAAGTTAGTGCGGTGGGCATTCACGCACACCAAATTAATCAATTATCTAGCCCCAAGCTAAGCAGAGCTTGTGTTATTTGTACTAGATAACGGATATACATAATACAATACAATACATAGATAGATATTTTTTATCTTACATAGAAAACGCACACCCTTTACGAATATCAGCAGATCGTAAACATTTGTCCCGAGGGGGGAATCAAACCCGCAACCTCCTGCGTCGCAGGCGGACCTTCGCCCACCGCGCCACAGAGGTAGTTTAATTTTCACTCCAACCATTGTGTATATCTTGTTATTTCCAGTTTCCTGGAGACGAACGTGCCTCTCCTGGTGCTGATGGAGGCGGCTCGCAACGGCAACGAAAAAGAAGTGGAACAGTACGCGGCCGTGTTCACTGAACACGCCAACAAACTACTTGAGGTATTCATCATTATCAGCCTATGTTAGTCCACTGCTGGACATAGGCCTCCCCTAATTAACGCCACAGCGAATTGTCTTTAGCTTGACGCATCCAGCTGCAGTCTTTCGCAGGGCGTCATCCCACCTGGCATTTTTTTTTATTATTAATGATTTATTATTGTAAACTAGGTGTAACATTACATTAATATTGATGTTATGTCAATAATATTTTAGTATCTCTAGCCGGTTAGGCTTACAACATATGTAAGCTTGCATGGCATAACATGGAAATTAAAAAATAATAATTTAAATTATTAATTTAAAGATAACAAACCTGTATTAATTTAGTTTCATACCACATAGCTCACACTCATATATTTATGCTTGAGTGACGTATATATGTCATACAAAAGCGATACTCAAACGAAATGACATGTAGTTAATCTATTTAGTAAAAAAGATGTCACTCGTTTTTCATTATTATTTTTTCAATGTAGGTATGAATAATGTGTAATTTAAAATTTTGCATGCCATCATTAATGGTAGAACATAATGAACTTATATCTAAATTAAGACCTTTTTTTGTATGCACATATGTTACTTGCAAATAAATATACGACTATGACTATAACCCTAAAACATACTTGTATATATTTTGTCCCACAGGTGGCCAACCTCGTGTGCTCTATGTCAAACAACGAAGACGGAGTCAAGATGGTGCGTCATGCCTCTGAACACATCGAGTCGCTGTGTCCTCAGGTATTATATTGACTACTAGCTGTTACCCGCTACTTCGTTCGCTCAGCTACTTAAGCTCAACCTATTTACAATAACCACAATTCTCTATTTTTTCCCCTTTTAAACCACCCCTGTACTTGTTAGAACAAAACAAAATAAAATGTATTTGAATCGGCCCAGCCGTTCTCGAGTTTTAGGGAGACAAACGAACAGCAATAAATTTTTATATATAGTGATTATATATGTTATGTGTCTTTTAGGCTGCATTTAGTGCTACACGGGTGGTCCGTACGGAGCTCCGCAGTGCGGATCGTCCGTACGGTCGACCATTGAGTGCTCCACGGACCATCATACGGCTCGGACGAATATAGTCGTAAACAGAATGTCGTAATTTCTGCATACTACTTAAGAGGCCTGCGGATGATGATTTGTCCATACAAGTGTACTACCAAATTGATTTGTAATTCGAGCACATTTCCACCATATCATGTTGTTTTTTGTATTCGAATAGTATATATCTAGGTCCCTGGTTGGTTTTTTTCTTAATAATACACACCTATAATGAAATGTAGGCAAAAATATGCAAAATGTGATTTTGCATATTTTTACGTCGAAAATGACATATTTTCGTCCTATTTGTTTTGTATTAAAAATAATAATATCTCACGTTTTGTTTGATAAGGAACATAGCTTATATTGTCTAGTTACAGAATAACAACACAATGTCGTAAATACTAAAAGTTTTCAGTCATCTTTTTTGGTATTACGGAACGTAATAATTCACAAATTGAAGTTGCGAGCAGCTGTCGCCGGATTCTTAAGGCTGTGGTATGGGTCAAACTAGCGCCGCCACCTATTTAATCTTATTGTTACGTTGAACACAGAAAATTTCAAAAATCCATCGCACAGTTTGTGATACCTGTTATAAGCTTTTTTTTAACGCCTCTGTAATAGTTTTGTTCTATTAGGTTTAGGCAGAATAACGAAGTTGCCCTTGTAGCCACCAGCGAGCACATACCCAGCTGGGTATATGTGCTCGCTGGTGGCCACCAATATCTATTTTCGATTTTCTGGCTAAACTAAATAGAGTAAAACTATTAAAGAGGCATTAAAAAAAGCTTATAATAGGTATCGCCATCAGGTAATTTTGCGCGTTCACCGCTCTGCTCTGTCCCGCTCCTATGAACGCGAAATCCTATGCGTATTCTGTTCACAAAATGGCGTCTTATATCACCTCCATAATAACATGTTTAAATATGAACCTTATCCCTAGGTAATAAACGCGATGCGCGTGCTATGCGCGCGTCATCGCTCGCGCGTGGCCGGAGAGAACGCGGCGGCTTTCGCGCGCGCCTGGGAGCACGCCGTGCGGCTGTTGACTGACGCTGTTGACGATATCACTACTATCGATGACTTCTTAGCTGTCAGCGGTGAGTATAGTCATAGACACTACCATAGACGATTATCTATACTAATATTGTAAAGAGGAAAGGTTTTTTTTGTATGTAACGAATAAACTTGACGACCTTTGTGGCGCGGTGGGCGAAGGCCTGCCTGCGACGCAGGAGGTTGCGGGTTCGATTCCCGCCTCGGCACAAATGTGTGTACAATCTGCAGACATTTGTTCAGGGTGTTCTGGTTGTTTTCTATGTATAATAAAAAAATATCTATTGTATTATGTATATCAGTTATCTAGTACCCATAACACAAGCTCTGCTTAGCTTGGGGCTGGATAATGCTGTGTGAATTGTCCAGCATTATTTAAAACTTAAAAACTACTGGACCTATTTCAAAAATTCTTTTACCATTAGAAAGCTTACTTTTCAGGGAGTGTCATAGGCTATGTTTTATCCCAGAATTCCCACGGGAACGGGAACTACGCGGGTGAAACTGCGAGGCTAATGGTGAAAGAATTTTTTAAATCGGTCCAGTAGTTTCGGAGCCTATTCATTACAAACAAACAAACAAATCTCTTTATAATGTTATTATTAGTATAGATCAGTTATAACAAATCTATCCCACGGGAACCGTACATTTTACCGGGATCAAAAATAGCCTATGTGCTATTCCAAACTATAATCTATCTCGGAGCCAAATTTCATCCAGACCCGTTCAGCGGTTCTGGCGTGATTGAGTAACAAACATCCATCCATCCAAACTTTCACATTTATAATATTAGTGGGATTATAAATTATTATTACTAATTAATTCATCATCATTAGCCTATATTAGCCCACTGCTAGACATAGGCCTCCCCTAATGAGCGCCATAGCGCCCTGTCTTCAGCTTGACGCATCCAGCACCTGCCAGCAGTCTTTCGCAAATCGTATCCCGGAATTCCGACGGGAACGAGAACTACGCGGGTGAAACTGCAAGGCGCTGCTAGTTCTTAATAACTTGATTTCTTTAGGTTTACAAAATAAGCACTTAAACAAATCAATACCTAAAATAGATAATAATAATAAATCGTTTATTTTCTCTTCACAAAAGGTCATATAATCGTTTAATTGTTATACCTAGTGATGAAAGTACAAATAGGTACCTGTTTGTGAGAGACTGGTGCCAGTGATAAAATTCAAAATTCAATAACTTTATTTCTTTAGGCTTACAAAATAAGCACTTAGACAAGTCAAATTTTATACATAAACAGTTTTATAGATTATCAAATAAGAAACAAAACGTCATTGATTTTGTTCGCTTCAATTTTTTGTCCACTAGTGGAAGAAGCGAAAAATAAACCACTAGTAAGTTTGTATAATCCTTAAAATGTAATACAATGTTATTCGCCTATCTAAGTCTAAATATAATGTGATTTAGATACAGGTCAATAGATAGGTTTTAAAACCTGTGTTACTAGTCACCAGTGCCCCCTCCACAGAGTTAGTTAGATTAGACTATAGGTGAAACTTATCAGCAATTTCTTCCACAGAGAACCACATCCTCGAAGACGTGAACAAGTGCGTGGTAGCTCTTCAAGAGGGAGACCCGGACTCCTTGGAACGTACTGCTGGGGCCATCCGTGGACGCAGCGCCAGGTAATACACGTCTATGTTATTTTCTACTTTTGTATTAGCTTAGTTTAAGGTTATCCTAAGTGGGTTGGTTGTAATAAAAGATGCGTTGCACTATATACGAGTCTATTCAATAACACATGTTCCGAATTACAATTTAACTATACTTAATCCTAAACAAGGATCTATATCTGATCGCGTTAGATGGATAGGAGGAGTGGCTTGGAGTGACTGGTTAAGCTTCGCTTTGTTACTGAAAATGCCGAGTAGCAGAAACGCGAATGCTACTACTCGCTTTGTTACTGAAAATGCCGAGTAGCAGAAACGCGAATGCTACTACTCGCTTTGTTACTGAAAATGCCGAGTAGCAGAAACGCGAATGCTACTACTCGCTTTGTTACTGAAAATGCCGAGTCGCAGAAACGCGAATGCTACTACTCGCTTTGTTACTGAAAATGCCGAGTAGCAGAAACGCGAATGCTACTACTCGCTTTGTTACTGAAAATGCCGAGTAGCAGAAACGCGAATGCTACTACTCGCTTTGTTACTGAAAATGCCGAGTAGCAGAAACGCGAATGCTACGACTACTTGAAGCTAATCTGTCACTACACTACGGTGCGTAATATACCATTTGCAGCGAGCATGAAACGTCGTGTGCTCGAAATCCTATGGTTATCCTTTTCACAAAATGGCGCGCATTGCGCCCTCTTAAGAAGGCCCTGAACCTCTTAGCTCCCATACTAACGTACTTTTCGATTCATTCGGAAACTACGTTCCCGATTTTAATGAAATTTTGCATACATTTGGATAAGTAATAGCTATGTTTGTATCGTTTTCGTTTTTCAAAATACTCTATTATTGTAAGTGAGAGCGAAAATTCATTTTTATTCATTTTCAAGCGATTTTATTACTTTCGCTCTAATTTAATGATGAAAATCCGTTAAAGATGTAAAATAATAAATAAATAAATAATGCTGGACAATTCACACAGCATTATCTAGCCCCAAGCTAAGCAGAGCTTGTGTTGTGGGTACTAGATAACTGATATACATAATACGATACATACATAGATAGATATTTTTTACTAAACATAGAAAACGACCAGAACACCCGGAACAAATGTCTGCAGATCGTACACACTTTTGTCCCGAGGCGGGAATCGAACCCGCAACCTCCTGCGTCGCAGGCAGACCTTTGTCCACCGCGCCACAGAGGTCGTCATCGACGTCGATAATATTAGTAGTATATACAGTATAAGCTGAAGACAGGGTCCTAAGGCGCTCATTAGGGGAGGCATATGTCCAGCAGTGGACTAGCATAGGCATTTTAAGTATTATACAAACTTAGTAGTGGTTTATTTTTTGCTTCTTCCACTAGTGGACAAAAAATTTAAGCGAACAAAATCAATAACATTTTGTTACTTGTTTGATAATTACTATTTATAAAGTTGCTGTTTATGTATAAAATTTTACTTGTCTAAGTGCTTTTTTGTAAGCATAAAGAAATAAACGTTATTGACTTTTGACTTGCCTTTTTGATGATGATGGTGATACGGTACAGGGTGATTCACTAATCTATTGTTATACAGGGTGTGCTCGGTGGTGACTCAAGAGATGGACAACTACGAGCCGTGTATCTACACCAAGCGAGTTTTGGAAGCAGTCACGGTTTTACGAGATCAGGGTAAGTTTACATTAATATTATAAAGAGGAAAGATTTGTTTGTTTGTTTGTATAGGCTCCGAAACTACTGGACCGATTTGAAATATTCTTTCACCATTAGAATCCTACATTATCCCTGATGAACATAAGCGATAGAATATACCCGTACGAAGCCGGGGCGGACCGCTAGTATGATGATGGTAGATGTTATGCAGGGTATTCTTAAAAACTTTTTAGGGTTCCGTACCCCAAGGAAAAAACGGAAATTTGCAATTTTGTATTAACATCACAAAATACTAATTTTTGATCATCGCAAAGGATCAAAGCTAATGGATATTCCCGTAATGTGCAAACGTTACACTACGTTTACTACATCTAAAGATGGCGGTTCGCGCCGCGACCGCAACCCGCGACCGAGAAAGGAAACCGCGACCAGTGGTTTGTCATTAAGCAACCGGTCGCGGTCTCTTGTCTCAGTCTGCGGTCGCAGTCGTGGCGCGAGCCCCCACCTTGATGTCACTTGTCAAAACTAAGGACAACATCGACTTCTCAAAACTATCTTGATAGGCCATCCGCTAGATGGCGTTAAGAAAAACTAATTTGATTGTAAGTTTATTTGATAGAGGGAAGAACCACAGGACCAATTAAAAATATATTTTACATAACAGTCAAATTATAATTTTTCACTACTTCCACTAGTGGACAAAAATTTGAGTAATATAATAATAATTATAAGCTTTATTGCAGGAAAGATGGATGTACATTATGTACAATAGATGGGTAATAAAAAGTTTCAGTGTGTTACAGGCGTCCATAGGCTGCGGTAAACGCTTCCCATCAGGTGGGCCGCATGCCTGTTTGCCACCACGGTGGTATAAAAAAAAAGCCTATGTAATCCCCGGGATACCATCTACCTCCCCGGCAAATTTCACTACGATCCGTTCAGCTTTTTAGGCCTTAAAAGGTAATACACAGACAGAGTTTGTTTCGAATTTAATAATGTTAGTTTGGATGGGTAATAAATAATCTCACTATCTCACTAATCTCACTATCTCACTTCTCACTAATATTATAAACGTGAAAGTTTAGATGGATGGATGGATAGATAGATGGATGGATGTTTGTTCCTTTATCACGCCAGAACGGCAAAACGGATCTGGATGAAATTTGGCACAGAGATAGATTATAGTCTGGAATAGGACATAGGCTACTTTTTATCCCGAAATTCCTACGGGAACGGGAACTACGCGGGTGAAACCGCGAGGCGCTGCTAGTAAATAATAAAACAATAAAAACGTATCTTTTTAACAATATTTACTCTTATCACAGTAATATGTCATTGAGTATTCTAAATTAATTACACGAACTCAACCTCTGTATTATTAAAACACTTACATTATTAAAAAAAACTTAAACGACAATTATTTGACAGTTCTCAATGAAAATCTGTCAAATAATTGTGACTTAAGCTCTGGTAAATTCTAAGCAGCGTTTGATAATACGAGGTAAATCGTCTATCTATATTAAAAGGCACATTATTCACATGAAATAGTATCTTAAAGCTTAAATATAAGCCAACAGCGACTTAACGACACTAAGAACTAAGATAACGGCGTCGATTCTGTTGTTATAAAAACTAAATTAATTTGACAGTAGGTACTAATAATGTTGCCACGATAATATTTCGGCAAACGTAGTGTAGACCTCCGACCAGGTGGGATGACGATTTGCGAAAGACTGCTGGCAGATGCTGGATGCGGCAAGCTGAAGACAGCGCGCTATGGCGCTTATTAGGGGAGGCCTATGTCCAGCAGTGGACTAATATAGGCTGATGATGATAATATTTCCTGCGCACCTGGCTAGTACCCGTTGAGACGGACTGCCAATGCAATACAACAAAAAGGAATGCAAAATTGACTTCCTTTTTGTTTCGATCATAAGGAAAACCGTTTACCATCAAATATCAAAGTGCTTTATTTCCTTTAGACCTTACAGGACTCTTGGACACGTCACAAAACTCAGATTACATAAGTAAAACTAGGAAATAAATTGATCACTTTGATCTTTTGTTCACTTCAATCTTTTTAAGGTAAAGTAAAGAAGCGAACAAGAAACCTTTACCTTGTTAGAATGTTAGTTTTCGAGTTGGAGCAAAAGTCGTCCCAAGATTTTTTTACAATAGGTCCGCATTGCGAGCGAAGCGGACCTATTTTAGTCCGCAAGAGTAAACCGTTTAGGTACTTTTCTACAAACAAATAGTCGAACGGAAAGGACTGAGCGAGCAGAAAGATAGTCGAGCGGTAAGGAGTGAGCGAGCAGAAAGCGTTGAAATAAACTCCGTCCACTCCAATGTCCCGCTTATCAATCCTTTCGCGGCGGCAACTTTACGATCGAAATGAAATTAACTGCGGCATTTCTCGTGTTGCAATTTTTTTAAAGTTTTTTTACCAACACAATAGACACATGAAGTTAGTCATAGTAATACAGTTATTGTTCTGGTGGTGGGGGGTGCGCGCGGATGTATTCCAAGGCGCGGAGTATCGCCTCCGGGATTGGAGGAGGGGTGGGGAGGTGGGAGCCCTGGAACAAAATAGTAAAAATTAAAATACCGTAACATAAATGCTAGTTACTAAACAAAGCAGGGGCCGAATCCTACTAAATTAACGCTTCACCATAAAGATCACCGATGTTGCGGGTTCGATTCTCGCCTTGGGACAAATGTTTGTACGATCTGTAAATGTTTGTTCCGGGTGTTCTGGGTATTTTCTATGTATAATAAATGAAAATGTCAAGTGCGAGTCAGACTCGCGCAACGAGGGTTCCGTAACTAAACAAAACCTATAGAGTAGCTACTTCCCGTTGAGCTAGAAGAAGAATCATGATATTTGACAAGAAACAAAGTCTTTTATTTGTATAATTAATTTATATTAATTATACAAATAAAAGACCTTGTTTCTTGTCAAATATCATGATTCTAGCTCAACGGGAAGTAGCTACTCTATAGGTTTTGGTCCACGGCGGCCATGGCGAGAATGATAATAATGTTTTTTTTTGTGATTAGACTACTATATTACAGTTTTCGGATTTTTTCCTTTACTTGTGCTATAAGACCTTGCTTCTTGCCAAATTTCATGATTAAAGTCAACCGGAAGTTTCCTTGTGTATTTGATGTTAATTTCAAATCAACACCTCCACGCGTTCCCGAGAAAAGAGAGTTGATACGCGGACAACAATGTGATCCTCATATATAAATCACATTATATTTAGACTTAGATAGGCAAATAATATTGTATTACATGTTACGTATTATATAAACTTACTAGTGGTTTATTTTTCGCTTCTTCCACTAGTGGACAAAAAATTGAAACGAACAAAATCAATAACATTGTGTTTCTTGTTTGATAATTACTATTTGTAAAACGGTTTATGTATAAAATTTGACTTGTCTATGTGCTTTTTTGTAAGCCTAAAGAAATAAAGTTATTGACTTTTGACTTTTGATCCGATAAGGGTTTCATTTTTCTTTTGAAGTACGGAACCCTAAAAGCGGGTCCTGTGTGAATGCGCCTGTAGACGATATGGATATGTTATATGTTACCTGTGGCTGGTATCCATTTTCGTCAGCGATGTATTGCAGATTGATTTGTTCGCCTTCAGGCGAGGTCCATGATGCTTGTCCCTGTACGGATTGAGATGGGCCGTCCTGGTGAAAAAAAATTGATTTAAAAAAAAAAAAAAAAAGCAAATAATCACAGTGAGATAGAGCAGCTAGCGTCTTGGGCACGCTTCCGACTGGTATTGATCAGTTGAGCTACCTGTAGATTGATTGTAACAGTCTGTAGTTAGCTCAATTGTTTCAAATGTAAATACTACTTTAATTTAATTAATAATTTGATTGTAATTTTCTTTGTGAATAAAAACTCCAGTGAGGGAGAACTCACAGCGTTCACATTAACCAGGGCTGCTTTAGCGCCGGCCGCGATACCGTTGTCAGTTTGCAGGGACCACAGGTACTCTCCTGTAAATACAAACAAATGTTCATTTAATTCAAATAACCATAAATGAAGTGAACGCATATAAAATGTTCTTTTCATCCCCCCATCTCGGAAAGAGTATTTTTACTGTTCGATATCTGAGCGCAAAAGCCGTTTTTATCCTCTAGAGGATAAAGTAAATTCGAATTTAGAACATAGTGTGCCCTAAGTTTGTGATTCAAAACATCATTGAACCTATTCACTTCTACCTCCATGGTGCCGAATTTATCATGCAACCTTTTTTAATTTGTTAAAAACTCACGACTCGTAACCTTCTTGGCCTTCTTGGACTTTTTATTTAATTTTCTTTGTTTGCATTCAGTTATTTCCTCGCTGAGGTGGGATGAAAAGTTACGTGTTGTACTCGAGTGCAAAGATTTTTATCCTTGTGCACTTTTGACTCCCTCGCTAACGCTCAGGATTCTAAGGCCCGTATTATGAAAGCATGCTCAGTCATCGAGCTCTGCTTGAGTGATGCTTATGTCTAGTTTTGAGTGAATACTAATTTTCAAACAATGCTTGGGAGCTCATGTCAAAATCTACACTCACTCAAGTAGCCGTCAAGAGCGGATTTCTTCCGTCCACGCCTTCGAGTAACTGCTTAGACATATTATTGAACGGTTACCAAGCATTACTTGAGTAATTAACGCTTGAGAAGAGATCACGTAATGACTGCTTAAGTAATGCTTGGGGAAGCTTTCATAATACGGGCCTAAGTTTTGAATCCTTCGCTTGCTCGGTCATCAAAATTGAGCACGCGGTTAAAAAGAAACTTTGCACTCTTGTATAACAAATAACTATTATACTTAGTTCGATTACGTACCATGCTTGTTCTCAAGATTTTAACTTCTGTATTTTTCAAAGGGTAACTTGCCGTTTGAGATTTTTACCTGACTACCAACGGAGGAGTTGGTAGTCAGGTAAAAATCTAACAAGAAAATACTAAGATTGTTCTGGGGAGAGGGGGGCCTCTCCCCCCCGTGAGATTTGGTGAGATTTGCCTCGACCCTCCCCTAAACGCTTCACGTAATTAATGGATGCCCTCTAAGGTGGTATATAATATATACCTTCAGGTGATATATCCAGGGACTGCTCCACTATCTGTGCGTGTGACTCATCCTTGCCGTTTTTAGCGAGAATATGAGATACGTCAGCGACGGCTGCTGCCACGCAGAGTGAGAATATTAGGAGTTTCTGAAAGAAAAAAATATAAACAGTTATAGACTATTTTACTATAATAAAACCGGCCTAGTGCGAGTCAGACTCGCGCACGAAGGGTTCCGTACCATTATCTATAAAAACGGCAAAAAAATCATTGTTGTTGTATGGGAGCCCCCTTAAATATTTATTTTATTCTGTTTTTTAGTATTTGTTGTTATAGCGGCAACAGAAATACATCATCTGTGAAAATTTCAACTGTTTAACTATCGCGGTTCATGAGATACAGCCTGGTGACAGACGGACAGCGGAGTCTTAAGTTGCAGCGCACTACGCGTCAGCGGAACTGCGCGGCCGCGGCATTGCCCGTCAAATTAGAACAAAATTAAATGACGAAAAAGGCCGCGCGGCTTATTTGGAGATTTTGTTCTTATTTGACATAAAAAGTCGCGGCCGCGCAGTTACGTTGTAGCGTAGTGCGTTTCCACCTTTAGTAATAGGGTTCCGTTTTACCCTTTGCGTACGGAACCCTAAAAATGAGAATAGCTAACGTTAGGTAGGTACATAGCAGAAATATTACCTAGATTGGATATTCGAGCCGCGGGCAACAGCTAGTAAAATTATATAATCAAATGTTTATCCTAATTTATATATCATTAAAGGTTAAGTGGGTTTTAAGAGTCGCGAGGTCAGAGGTTATCTTGGCCTTAAAGGATCTGTCATAAGCTTATTATATACGTTTTAGGATGATTAATGGCTTTTGCCTGCGGCTTCGCACGTTATTTTGTTTGTAACTATCAGCGTTTCCAAGATAATTTGAATGTTGACCAGTTATATGATAATCTAACTTTTTATAGGTATAGTAACAAAGAACATTACAATCATATGATAGAATTAAATGTGAGACAGTTGAAATTGATTTATTTCTGTTGCCGCTATAACAACCAATACTAAAAAACAGAATAAAATAAATATTTAAGGGGGCTCTGATACAACAAACGTGATTTTTTGCTCGTTTTTGCTCGATATTAATAACGGCAACAGGTAGACGCTTGAAATATTCACAGAATAGTAAGTTATATATTCTCTTTAAAAATAAATAATTAAATTAAAATAAAACAAATAATTAAGGGGGTTTTCATACAACGGACATGATTTTTATGACGTTTTTATAGATAATCGTACGGAACTCTTCGTACGCGAGTCCGACTCGCACTTGGCCGGTTTTATTCTTTTTAATGACGCGAAAACTTTGCGTCCCAATCCCCTAATTTACCATCATTTGGATGATTTTCCAAATTAATATTATCAAGATAGAGCAGAAATTAACAATAGAATTTGCACCACCCTATCTCTTCCCGTGGGTGTCGTAAGCGACTAAGGGACATACACCGGGGGGCGGGCAGCTGCGCCTCTTGCAGAATACATCTACCACCGAACTACGATCCCCAACCCGCATGCCCAGATGCCAGGGATTCTGGGCATTACTCCCCATGAGATGAAAGCCAATAATTAAGGCGACTATCAGGGGGAGGCCTGCGTCCAGCAGTGGACCAATATACAGGGTTATTGGGAAATTAGTGACAATACGTGAACTGCAGGTTCAGCCCATCATCACAAACACGTTCGTGAAGACGCCAGGTTTAGTTCTTATTTTTGGTATCGGTAATAGGTACCCCCCGCAATTCAATAATCGTTCGTTAGAGAGGTTTTATTTGAAACTCAACTTAAAAACAGCTCTGCCCTGAATTAACAGAAGATATGAGAGTGAAAGATCGGTCTTAAATAACTCGTTGGGTTCCAGACAAAGATGTTTTTTTCATTTAGTATCAGAGGTGACTTATATTTTTTTTTTTAATGCAGGACAATTCACACAGCTTTACCTAGCCCCAAGCTAAGCAGAGCTTGTGTTATGGGTACTAGATAACTGATATACATAATATAATACAATACATAGATAGATATTTTTTATTATACATAGAAAAACGACCAGAACAAATGTCTGCAGATCGTACACACATTTGTCTCGAGGCGGAAATCGAACCCGCAACCTCCTGCGTCGCAGGCGGACCTTCGCGGACCTTCGCCCACCGCGCCACATCGGTCGTCTATCATATTTTTTTAGAATTTAGACTTGGCGCCTTCACGAACGTGTTTGTGATGAAGGGCAGGACCTGCAGTTCACGTATTGTCACTAATTTACCAATAACCCTGTATGATTCAGCCGTTTCCTCACGACAACGTAACAGACAGACTGACAGTTATTTTTGCATTTATAATTTTAGTATGGATAGCTAACAGTTGTTCTGAAAGGTCAAATCAGTGACCTAAGGGCTAAGTTAAGGTCAGTTGTTTTCCTGACATTTTGTAATGAAGATTTAAATAACATGATGCATGGTTTCCTATCTTTAAAGGAATGAACATTTAGGACAAGTATCAGATTTTAAACTATCACGATTGAATGCTGAACTGTTTTTAGCAACATTTGATATGGATTTGACAGTTTGTCCTGGGAAGGACATAAGTTGCTTTTTAAGATTCTTGTAACTCATTTTTTTTTTAAATCTAACAGTAGACTAAAACCTGTAGGGTACTTCCCGTTGACCTAGAATCATGAATTTGGTATCAGGTAAACCAATTTGTTTTGTGGGTTTTAAGTTTTTTTTTTGGTAATATAAATATTTTTTTTCTGACACAAGCAATAAAACTAGCGGAAAAGTACGAGTAATTTGCCACAAATCGTAAACAGTTTTCTATGAACTGACAAAACCAACTTCGATACACTGATATTTTTGGAGCATTTGGGTAAATAGAAATTTACATATTAATCAAAGTTCGTTTTATCATGAGTTCAGGACAACAAAACTTTAATTCATGTGTATTTGGAAGCATTTGAGAAAATATCAAGCGCAACATCTCTCTTATCACAGTTACTGATAAAAAATTATGTAGTTGTATTTAATTTGTGTCAGAATATGAACATTATGTAGTTCTTCGAATAAGTCTCACTATCTCACTAATAATATAACAAGAAAGTTTAGATGGATGGATGGATGTTTGTTCCTTTATCACGCCAGAACGGCAAAACGGATCTGGATGAAATTTGGCACAGAGATAGATTATAGTCTGGAATAGGACATAGGCTACTTTTTATTCCGAAATTCCTACGGGAACGGGAACTACGCGGGTGAAACCGCGAGGCGCTGCTAGTTTTGTATAATTTAACGTTTACATTTTACTTATTAAAATTTTCCATATCCTAATTTCATTCCAAAAAAAGATAAACTTTTGCCTAAAAACACTTATAATGTTATCTTAAAATATATGTTCAAAGAATTTTCCTTTCAACGTTTTAAATTTCAAATCGTTAAATCACTTTTCAGCTTCCACACAGATTGCAAAGTATCACCGCACAACGTTCAGTAAACTCACCATTTTGCTACGTTTCTCTCACTGAACTGCGGTCGCACAAGCGTGTCGCGAGTTTTTAAAGCTCCCGTGTTAAATGCGCGTACGCATCTTTTGGGCAAGGTCGTGCGTGGACTTTGTTTTACGGAGATGATATTCTACGAAAATGCTGAGGGTTTTTTTAAACTATGATTTATTTCCTGTTCTCTCACACGTGTGCTCCACGTGGGCTACGGATCCCTAGACGAATGATTGTGTGCAGTGAATAGACAAAATGTCATACGTACAATAATAATAATAATTAATAATAATTAAGCCTTTTTATTTCCAAACTCCTTAAGTGACTATGTACAAAGTTTTATTATTAGTATTTTTGCTTATTAGTAGGTTAGTAAGTACTTATATAATACTAGATATTATTTACAGTTGTAGTGAGTTGGATCCCTTCTTGAGTACAGGCCTCCTCCATATTCATCCATGGCTGTCTGTCGATTGTCTGGCTCAACCAGCTTTCTCCTGCTATTTGGACTATATCATCAGCCCACCGTCTATACGGTCTGCCAACATTTCTTTTGCCAGCTGGTCCCTTCCATCGTGTAGTCTGTATGGTCCATCTTTTATCGGTGAGGCGAGAGATGTGCCCTGCCCATTTCCACTTTAGTTTTAAAGCTTGTGCGAGTGCATCTGTTAATTTAGTATTTTGTCTGATTGAACTGCTTCTTATTTTATGTATTTTTCGAATCTTAAGTATCATGTCATAGGTACAAACAATGCGTAAATTATTTATTCTAAAGATCGCTGTGGCGCGGTGGGCGAAGGTCTGCCTGCGACGCAACAAGCAAGTAGCAAATAAAACACCAGAAATAATACTATTTTTTCTATTTTTAGGGTTCCGTACCCAAAGGGTAAAACGGGACACTATTACTAAGACTCCACTGTCGGACGGACTATCTGACCCAGGCTGTATCTCATGAACCGTGATAGTTAGACAGTTGAAATTTTCACAGATAATGTATTTCTGTTGCCGCTATAACAATAAATACTAAAAAACAAATTAAAATTAATATATAAGGGGCCCCTATACAACAAACGTGATATTTTTGCTCGATATGAATAACGGCAATATGTAGACGCTTGAAATATTCTATATAATATGTATATTCACTTTAACAATAAATATTGAAATTAAAATAAAACAAATATTTAAGGCGTCCACACAACAGACATGATTTTTATATAAATTAGTGCGGTAGGCACTAATTTCCGATAGACCAAGGTTTTTCTATGATATAAACGTCACTCAAGCATAGATCGATCACTACGGCCCGTATTATAAAAGCTTCCTCAGTTATCAATCGATGCTTGAGTAACGCTTTTCTATGGCATAAACGTCACTCAAGCATAGATCGGTGATTGAGCGAGCTTTCATAATACGGGCCTACGACTGAGTGAGTAGGCTTTCATAATAAGGGCCTCAGGCCCGTATTATAAAAGCCTACTCACTCAGTCATCGACCTCTACTTGAGTAACGGTTTTGTATGGCATAAACGTCACTCAAGCATAGATCGATCACTACATACATAGATCGGTGACTGAGCGAGCTTTCACAATACGGGCCTACGACTGAGTGAGTAGGCTTTCATAATAAGGGCCTCAGGCCCGTATTATAAAAGCCTACTCACTCAGTCATCGACCTCTACTTGAGTAACGATTTTGTATGGCATAAACGTCACTCAAGCATAGATCTATGACTGAGCAAGCTTTCTTAATACGGGCCTTAGACTTCTTGTTTAATAAAATAGGTTTTCCCAACAAATCAGAATTGATTCTAAGGTTTTTATTTATTATAGTACTCTGGGTAATTTCTAAGAAATTAATAAATCCCAAAAATTTACGATCTCGACGGGATTCGAACCCGCACCTTCCCCTTCAGCGCCTTAGAATACCTTAGAATCAAGCAACGGCAAAACCTCTCGTCAAAAGAACTAAATGTAAATTTGGTCTTTGAGCAGAATTGGATAACTTCATTGTTTCCTCTGTAGGTGGCGCTGACGGCGTAAGTGCCGAAAGAACTCCCAAAGATTTTCGGGTCGACTTGATGAGATCACGTAGCTTAGTTGGAAAAAGAGCAACCCTGCGCTGAAGGGGAAGGTGCGGGTTCGAATCCCGTCGAGATCGTAAATTTTTGGGATTTATTAATTTCTTAGAAATCAGAATTGGTTTTGTTATCCATTAGCCATTCTACAAACTGGCTGATTCTACAATCCGCCGGCGACATATACATTCCCAACCACTTCTGTAGTGAGTACCTATACAAGGTGTTTTTTTACGGGGCAGTAAAGAGAATTATTTTAGTTTCTTAGTTAGATGTCTTACCTGTACCTATATGTTTAAGTAAGTCCTAGAGGTAATAATGTAATTTAAACATTATTTACGAATTACTTATTCTTATTGTAAATGAACTTTTATAGTTTTTATAAGACAGGGCGCGATGGCGCTCATTAGGGGAGGCCTATGTCCAGCTGTGGACTGATATAGGCTGATGATGATGATGAGAAATAAAGCTTCTTTAACCTCACCTTTTATTTATAAAGCCTTATACTTTCCTAAGCTCGGTGTCAGATTAGAATTAGCGCCACCCCAACTCTTCCCGTGGGGGTCGTAAGCGACTAAGGGACATACACCGGGGGGCGGGCAGCTGCGCCTCTTGCAGAATACATCTACCACCGAACTGCGATCACCAACCCGCATGCCCAGCGTAGGGATTATGGACATTACCCGCCATAAGATAAAAGCCAATAGTCGATTACCTAAGCCGTGTGGTGTTTAGAATTTGCTCCACCCCAACTCTTCCCGTGGGTGTCGTAAGCGACAGAGGGACATACACCGGGGGGCGGGCAGCAGCGCCTCTTGCAGAATACATCTACCAACGAACTGCGATCCCCAACCCCGCATGCCCAGCGTAGGGATTATGGACATTACCCGCCATAAGATAAAAGCCAATAGTCGATCATCAGGGTGAGGCATGCGTCCAGCAGTGGACCAATATAGGCTGTAGAGGTGAGGATACTTTACGACACATGTCTCACTAATATTATAAACGTGAAAGTTTAGATGGATGGATGGATGTTTGTTCCTTTATCACGCCAGAACGGCAAAACGGATCGGGATGAAATTTGGCACAGAGATAGATTATAGTCTGGAATAGGACATAGGCTACTTTTTATCCCGAAATTTCTACGGGAACGGGAACTACGCGGGTGAAACCGCGAGGCGCTGCTAGTATGTATATAAAGACTGCTGGCAGATGCTGGATGCGGCAAGCTGAAGACAGGGCGCTATGGCGCTCATTGGGGGAGGCCTATGTCCAACAGTGGACTGATATAGGCTGATGATGATGATGATGTATACATATTTTCGCAGCTGACTGTCCTTGTGTAAAGTTATTTGTCGATAATAGAAACGACGCTACGCAGTTAACACATCCTCGTACCAATCTACTTATGGCATTTAGGGAAAGGCATTTATCCATTTCATAATGCGACAGTTTCTATGACAATGCTGTTTCGGCTGCTGTACTAGCTTCACCGCGCGGTTTTGCATGCTAGTTTAAAGATATAACCAGTGATCGGAAATTCGGGCGCTTATTTAACTAAAGTTGGTGAAAAGACACAACATGGACCAGTTACAACCACCTCTTTCCCGTGAATTCCTGGGATTTCAGAATATTCTAAAATAATGATTTTTCACCGGAATATTATTTATAGACGAAATATAAGACGCGAAAATCGATTTTTGTAAAAAAAAACGCGTTAAAAAAAAGTGTCATATAATTCGTCTATAAATAAGATTCCAGCGAAAATAACTGAAGCTCTCCAACTAATTGGTTGCAAAAAAATAGTATAAATATAACCCAAAAATTGAAATTTTGGCCTGCGCTTATATGCAGCAAAGAGTGCTTGCTTTCGATTCAGCATACCATGTAGTGCCTTAATCAACCAAATAATACGATCCTCTGCAGTTAGGTGACTGGTCAGGTTTGTATCACAGATTTTGTATGCGCAATATACGTTAATATCGTTATTTTGACTGCTTTTCGAAGCTAATGGACCTCCAAAAAATAGGTATGAACTATGTGAATCACTATACTAAATTTGGTATTAATCGAATTAGAGACACCGATAAAAAAGTGGGTTCGAAGCAACTACACATACTATAACTAACACTATAACAACTACACTATAATTAACGGCAAGCATTTGGAACCTCCAAGAAACCCTTCAAGATGTGTTACAGGATATATAAATTTCAAAGCTCTACAATATTTTCGTCAGAAAACGGGTTTAAAAACACATTATTTTCGTGTTTTTGCTTTAGTACGCCTTAAGGGCTTTACACGGCTCCTATCAGTTCGGTGGGTGGTTAAACACATCCTTTGTAAAAAGGCCTACTATAAAATATCAGATTATCTAGAGGATAGAAAAGCTTGGGATGAGTTTTGCTCCAACTCGAAAACTAACACTGACAAGGTAAAGGTTTCTTGTTCGCTTCTTTAATTTACCTTAAAAAGATTGAAGTGGACAAAAAATCAAAGTGATCACTTTATTTCCTAGTTTTACTTATGTAATCTGAGTTTTGTGACGTGTCCAAGAGTCCTGTAAGGTCTAAAGGAAATAAAGCACTTTGAATTTTGTTTTTTTTTTTTAATTTTGGTGGTAGATCTATTCTGCAAGAGGCGCTCCTGCCCGCCCCCCGGTGTATGTCCCTTAGTCGCTTACGACACCCACGGGAAGAGATGGGGTGGTGCAAATTCTAAGCCGGCACCACACGGCCTCTACCTTACAAACATACAAATTTTACCTGTCTACAACATTTATATAAATATACTAGTATTTGCTCTGACGGGTCAGCATACCTTTTATAATGGTGTCGAAACATACGTTAAAAGTGTAGGTGTATGACCCGTGTATGTCACAATACTCCTTATGTTTGAACCACAGGTTTTGACAAATACCAGGTTGGTTTTGACGATTGCAAAGCTAAGCGTCTGAGACAAAGATTGCGGGTTCGATTCTCCAGTTTGTATGATATGCAAGTACTTGTTCCTGGTGAATTTGCCACTGACGCCAATAACTTGGCGTTCTTAAAAGACTATAAATCGATTTTAAAGTCCAGAATAATGAAAATTGGTTTGGAAGTACTTTGAACACTTCGATAGCGTGATCTAATTTTTAGGTGGCGCCATCTAGTTAAAGTGAGAGTCTCATTTACGCCTGTTGTCATGGAAACCATTTGTTACTAGATTATCATGTGACTTTTTTAAAGTTCCGTACCCAAAACGTAAAACGGAACTCTAAGACTCCGCTGTCGGTCTATCTGTCCGTCACCATGCTGTATCTCATGAACCGTGATAGTTAGACAGTTGAAATTTTCACAGATGTATTTATGTTGCCGCTATATCAACAAATGCAAAAAATTTGAATAAAATAAATATCAAAGGGGAACAAACGTATTTTTTTGCCGTTATAGATAATAGTACGAAATCCTTCGTGCGCGAGTCCGACTCGCACTTGGCCGGTTTCTTTTTAGATACGTTTGATGGCTCACACATAAATTCCTCGAGGATCAAACTTTTATGAAACTAGGTACCCATGATTTGATTTCATAAAAGTTTAAAAGTAAAATAGTTGAAATATTCGTTTTGCAAAATTAGCTTGTTCATTTTATTTCACACATATCGTACACAAATTTAATACATTACAGGCGACACGTACGAAGTGTCTTGTGTAATACAATAATAAGTTATTGTTGTCGATTACACAATTTTGTTTATGAAAGGATTTATAAAAAGGGTATGTCTGGCCAAAGAGCACGCAGAATTTCAGATGAGGTTAAACCAGCCAGCAAGTCAATTTATAGTTATTCATTATTATATACCTAGTCATTATAACAAATAGAAGGCATCTCTTTCTTCACTATGCAAACTGAGCGAGACTTTCGACCCAGTTAGAGCACTAACTGTCTAGACGTGTAAAACTTAGCTTACCGATAATAATTTATAGTATAAAGTTCGACTTGGCTAAGTGCTTATTTTGTAAGCCTAAATAAATAAAGTTGTTGAAATCCGATATCTAAACCTGAAGACCACACTGAGTGATGTAGTCGTATATAGTCGACCCTCCATCTCACCTCGTGGATGTCGTAAGAGTCGACTGGGAACCTATCATGCCGGGTACAGACCAAGCGAACAAAAGCGAACGAAGGCTAACGAGTGGGATTTGACGACCTATGACGAACGTTCACTTGCTTTCGCTGTTGTATCCACACCACACAAACACATGTCAAACAGTCGGCGGAGGACAGCCGAAGGCGAACGAAGGTCCTCATTTGGGCTCGCTTGCTTTCGCCATGACGTCCACACTGGTTCAATCGCGTTCGGTGGCTAGCCATCGCTCGCCTTTGTTCGCTTGGTCTGTACCCGGCATCAGAGGAACGGTAGCAGCTTCCTTCTGTGTGTTTTTTACACCACTACCTTCAACAAAAGGATATACCCATTTTTTGGGTTCCGTACCTCAAAAGGAAAAAACGAACCCTTATAGGATCACTTTGATGTCCGTCTGACCGTCTGTCAACCCTTTTTTCTCAGACTTCAAGTCAACGCAATCAAAAGTTACAGCGGTTTATGCCCATTTTTTTTTTCAAAAAATCTGAAAACTGAATACAATTATAAAATTTAGTCTGTTACTTCATGAACTAAAACTAACATTTCCCGACTGCTTTTTGCTTATGTTATTTGAATAATAATATATTTTTTGATTTTTTCTCATCTATGTATATTAAATGTTTGACTGCCAAGCGCCTTGATTAAAGCAAAACGATGAAAATAAAACCGGCCAAGTGCGAGTCGGACTCGCGCACCAAGGGTTCCGTACCATTATCTATAAAAACGGCAAAAAAATCACGTTTTGTTGTATGGGAGTCCCCTAAAATATTTATTTTATTTAGTTTTTTAGTATATGTTGTTATAGCGGCAACAGAAATACATCATCTGTGTAAATTTCAACTGTCTAACTATCACGGTTCATGAGAGCCTGGTGACAGACGGACAGCGAAGTTTTAGTAATAGGGTCCCGTTTTTACCCTTTGGGTACGGAACTCTAAAAATAGATGTTGATTATATGAAGAAGCTCTCTGACTTTTCGTGATACGCTGAGAATATACAACGTTTTAACGTCACACGCGAGGCGTTGAGACTTGAATAGGAACGTAACCCATCTATACTCTCCCCTGGGTTACTAACTACTCTTTGGTCTGTAAGCGCCCATAAGTCATTTATTCGTGTCGAAACAGCCTCTGGCGATGACAAGGCGAGTTGCATCACTGAAGAATTGCAGTTGATGCCCAGAGATATGGTCGTAACTATTCTTTGACAGCTGTAAAGAAGAGACTCGCTAATTACTCATATTATAACGCACGTCTTACATTACCGCGCGGAATCGAATTTGCAGAGCAGCAACTCGAGGTCCGCAGCGTGTCTGCGACAGTTTCGCATCTCGTACAACGGACAATGTCACTGGGAAACTCTGGCGGCACCGCACCTACGGTACCGCGCGGTAATGTGAGAGTGCTCTAAATGCGAAAGTTCATGAGATACAGTCTGATGTAAACGGACAGACGGACGGACGGACAGCGGAGTCTTAATAATATTGTCCCGTTTGACACTTTGGGTACGGAACCCTAAAAAGCGAGACCCATAAATCACACAAACCTTGTAAAATGATGACATACGTACAAATAACTCGTCATCAAAATATACTTATATCATCAACAAAATAATAAGCTAAACCAGTTTTAATAATGGATTGGGTCGTGTTTTGGGTCACCTGTGACCCGCATTACGTACCTTGAGGTAGACTTTAGAATGTATAGAATCGGCATTGGAATTAAATAAATTTGTCACGCATGGCATTTGATTTTTTTTTTTTGACTGGATCTATTTGTTATCAGAAGTAAATGATTTATTTAATTTTTTTTTACTAACCGACTTCAAAAACCTGCTTTTGGGCTTGTATAACTATTTGTAACATACAAAATTAGAAATATGTAGTAGGTCGGAATGAACAAATAAATAAATTTTATATTTTTTTCTAAAAAAGCAGGAGGTTCTATGTTCGACTTGTATGTTATTTATGTTTGTTAGTCCATTTTTTTGTCATTTGTGGACCGATATTTGCAGTGGTAGTATAGAGTATGATCCTGATTTGGTCACACGAAAAGTCATTTCATTACAGAGGTATTAGTATTAAATTTGTCCCGTATAACTTAAAAAACTATTTAGGACTAAGGTATTCTAGGTTGTAAGGTTTTTTTTATACGAGTAGTGCTCACCCGTACTTTGGGTATCTCTAAGAAATGAAATAAATCGTATTATTTATAAAAATCTCAACTGAACGTCATTTGGAACTTCTAAAACCTCGTTTCTAAAACTCGTAATTAATAACAATACATACAAAATACATTTCAACGCAGATAATATCAAACAACGTTACAATTATGTAAATTGTAAAGCAAAATAATATCACCCATCTAATTTCTTAAGGCAAAATATTTTTGTCGTATTTTGTCATTAAGTCGGATTTAGACATATCATTGCGAATTAAATATCCCAATTTGTACAACCTCGACGGGATCATAGGGACTTATCAAAATTTTTAAGTCATAATTCATTCAGTTCAGTTCAGTTTAATGACATCTTTATTAACAAAAAAAATTACAATCAAATAAAATAATTAAATTATAACTAGTATTTACAATTGAAACAATTGAGCTAACTGCAATCTTTTGCAGTTACACACACTTATAACAGTTTAACGTTTTTATACATAGAAATAAATTCTGTCAACTGTCGCTTCTATTAGTTCAAAGGTCTGTCAGCCACCTTGACCTTTTCATAACGAATTGCGTTCCCATCTGTTGTGTGTCTACTTATTCGAACCTTTAGTTATTTTAACTACCTATTCTTAAAAAGGACTTCTGGGTTTTTTATTCCACCATAAAAAATGACATTTATGTAGGTTATCCGTAACCAAATAATGAATTATGAGTTTTGTTTAGATTTTAAAAGGTATTTTTATATTTACGTTATTATATAAATTTATATTTTAAAAGGTATGTATGATTTGAAAAAAATAAATTTTGTACTTTTATTAACAATGAAATTACAATTAAATATCAGAAAAACAATTAGATTATTATTGAACTAGTATTTACAATTGAAGCGATTGAGCTAACTGCAGACTGTTGCAAACAATCTACAGCTAGCTCTGATCCATATCAATACCAGTCGCGCGCGTGCCCAAGACGCTAGCTGCATTGCCCCGCTGTATAGCAATGCTGATGCGCTGCGCCAGATACTCACCAGCTCTCGGGTCACGCGTCACTTCGACTAACCAACTTGCGTACACGCATGGACTGAGTTAAAGCTGTGGTATGCGTCAAACTAGCGCCGCCACCTATTTAACTTATTATTACGTTGAACAAATAAAATTTCAAAAATCCATCGCACAGTTTGTCATACCTATTATAAGCTTTTTGTAATGCCTCTGTAATAGTTTTATTCTATTTAGTTTAGCCAGAAAATCGAAAATACTCGTAGATATTGGTGGCCACCAGCGAGCACATATACCCAGCTGGGTATGTGCTCGCTGGTGGCTACCAAGGGCAACTTCGTTATTCTGCCTAAACCTAATAGAACAAAACTATTACAGAGGCGTTAAAAAAAGCTCACAACAGGTATCACAAACTGTGCGATGGATTTTTGAAATTTTCTTTGTTCAACGTAATAATAAGATTAAATAGGTGGCGGCGCTAGTTTCACCCATACCACAGTCTTAATCTTTAGATTTATTAAGAGATACTTAAACCGAGCAGTAGGTAGTGAATAGGTATTCATAGTTTTTAGTAATAATACGAGTATGTTTTAAGATCCGGCATTGCCTTGTACGTGACCAGCGTTCAGAGTACCCATAAGTAACATTTCGTCTATCGAATGATGACATCGACATCAGATTTAGTCCTAGTATTGGTCAAAGAATATCTGGGGGCACGGCAGTTCCCCCCAAGTCGAGCAAAAACAAAAAAGCGGCACGGCCGAACCATCCTTTTCTCGAAGCAATTCAGGCCATTTTCGTGCCTCTGTTACTTCGTTGTGGATAAAACTAGAAGCCTGAATTTTCAGTAACCAAGCAGGCATTGTATAAACACGGTATATTTTAAAATTCATTCAATTTGAACCAGTAGTTTAAGAATCTAGTTAGTCCTAAGTTAGTCATCATCAACATCATCCGCAGCCGGATTTTACCCACTTCTGGATATAGGCCTCTCGAACTTTGTGCCATCCACCACGGTCCTGTGCTAAGCTAGTCAAAATTCTTATGAATTTTTGTCACTCACTGACTGACTGGCCGATTATCAAATCTCTGGCACTTCTAGCAGACATAGAAGCTTCAAATTTATAATACAATTAGTGTTCAGTGATAAATCGAGGAAAAACTAAAATATTTTGTAATTTCGGTCTAGTTTTCTAGACAACTGCATAAATAACTTTGTATCCCATATAACTTAATATTTAAGGGGGGCTCCCATACAACAAGTGTTTTTTTTGCTGTTTTTATAGATAATAAAATAATGCTGGACAATTCACACAGCAATATCTAGCCCCAAACTAAGCAGAGGTTGTGTTATAGGTACTAGATAACTGATATACATAATACAATACAATACATAGATAGATAAATTTTTTTATACATAGAAAACGACCAAAACATCCTGAACAAATGTCTGCAGCTCGTAGACACATTTGTCACGAGGCGGGAATCGAACCCGCAACCCCCTGCGTCGCAGGCAGACCTTCGCCCACCGCGCCACAGAGGTAGTCATAATGGTACGGACCCCTTCGTGCGCGAATCCGACTCGCGCATGGCCGGTTTTACTTAAAACACGAAAAATTATTTACTAGTCGATAGTCGTACAGGGTACTTTTTCCGCTTTCAATATGTACAAAGTTCGGATATTTTGATGTTATGCGTAAGATAATAAAATTTTATAATCATGTTAATAATGTGATAATTCCATTCGAATCTATTTACTACGGTCATTGATGACGGTTTATGTCAAAGTTACGATTTACATTATTGATGATTTTGACCTTGACGTAACAATTTTTATTGGTGTTAATGTTAATACCAGAGGTATAAACTAAAGGGTCGATTCTAAAATTATTCCACATAAATCAAGCTTGATTTATACACACTACAAACGTGTGTTTTACCCACGGAATAACTGTTTACTAAAACATAAACAAAGAAAATTACAATCAAATAGTAATTAAATTAAAACTAGTAGGTATTTTGAAACAATTGAGCTAACTGCAAACTGTTTCAAACAATCTACAGGTAGCTTAACTGATCCATATCAATACCAGTCGCGCGCGTGCCCAAGACGCTAGCTGCATTGCCCCGCTGTATAGCAATGCTGATGCGCTGCGCCAGATACTTACCAGCTCTCGGGTCACGAGTCGCATAGACCAGACGCTAAGATATTTTTTTTATTATCTATGTAGGTATATATTTGCGTCTCTTAATAACTTCGGCCAAATCTGCCGCTGAAGTCGTTGGTAAAATTGTTCTGAGAGTCGCTGCTGCCTGCCCCCTGGTGGATATCCCTTAGTCGCTGTTTACTGCTGTGGGGGAACGCTGCAGATATTAACACAAGCTCTGCTTAGCTTGGGGCTAGATAATGCTGTGTTAATTGTCCAGCATTATTATTTTTATTATAAATACCGTATTTGTGCTGCAGAAGAGGGCTGTTTGTGCAATCTGGGTCCCAGATTAGGGATTCTACGTGATAAATTCAAAGAAATAAACTTAATGACAATAAATAAATGTATTGTCATGGTCAATATATTTACAAGCGGTCCGCCCCGGCTTCGCACGGGTAGATATAGGTATTTAACATAAAAAATTAAAACATTAATTTTAACACACTCCTGGCAGACTTTCGTTAGAACACTCGATCAAGTTTGTTTTTGACAAAACAAACAATCAAAATCATCCGTTTGGGAGCTATGATGCCGCAACAACCCACAGATAGATACACACACAGACACAGATCCACCCGTCAAACTTATAACAACCTTCTTTTTGTCGCGTCCGAATAAAAAAAATGTAGGTACCTTTACTAAAAATATAGGTTTTTTTTGTTTTGTCATCTAGGATTCTAATGGTGAAAGAATTTTTCAAATCGGTCCAGTAACTTGGAAGCCTATTCCCGTCAACCAAACAAACAAAAAAATCTTTCCTCTTTATAATATTAGTATAGAAAACTTGTACACTCATTTCTATTATATTCCAAGCCTAGATCTTTCTGTATGCAAAGTTTCACTTCGATCCATTCATTGGTGTTCACGTTATCTTCAGCGAAATATCTTCAAACGGCACAAACTATCGCCTTTTATGGTTTATGGTTTAAGAATTTATTTCTCAAATTTTCTTAATTTTTTTTCTCAAATTTTATAATATTGTTTGGAATAGGATTGATCTTGACATTCCAATCCAATGACAATTATTTAAGTATGTAAATTATTAATGAGTGAGAAATCTGTATAATCTAAAATCAATTTCATCTATTTTAATAAAACCTAATAACTATAACATTTTCGCATTCTATGTAGGACAAGGCTGACTGTCAAAAGTCAACAAAAGTAAACAAATCAGCATAGCCAATTATAAATCAGTTCAAATTAGTAAAAAAGCCGGCCAAGTGCGAGTCGGACTCGCGCACGAAGGTTCCGTACCTATAAAAACGGCAAAAAAATAACGTTTGTTGTATGGGAGTCTTAAATATTTATTTTATTTTGTTTTTTAGTATTTGTTGTTATAGCGGCAACAGAAATACATCATCTGTGAAAATTTCAACTGTCTAACTATCACGGTTCATGAGATACAGCCTGGTGACAGACGGACAGCGAATTCGCTGTCCGTCTGTCACCAGGCTGTATCACATGAACCTCATGATCCCTAATTTTCACAGATGATGTATTTCTGTTGCCGCTATAACAACAAATACTAAAAAACAAAATAAAATTAATATTAAGGGGGCTCCCATACAACAAACGTGATTTTTTTGCAGTTTTTATAGACAATGGTACGGAACGGAACCCTTCGTGCACAAGTCCGACCGCACTTGGCCGGTTTTATTATTACAAAATATGCCTATTTTAGGAAGAAAAAAACGTGAGATTCAGGTCAACCTATAAAAAAATTATTGGATCACATGATTTATTCTATGTAAAAATGCGAAAAAAAACTGCGATACACAGGCCTACATTATGTATTGGTTAAATAATAGATTCAGGCGTTACTTTGCAGAAATCCATTGCAAAATATAAGGATGAAAATATTTAGTAACATTCCACGAAAAAACCTTCTCCGATAAGTTTTAACAAAATGTAATCTCACCAGAGATGTTGCCACTCCGAGCTCCACGCGCCAAGAGCTCTTAGTGGCAACATCTCTGGTGGGACTCTGCCGTTGTTGCTTGGCGCTCTCAGTGTTAAGGTCGAGTATTGTGGTGTCCTGATGATGTCTCGTGGAGAGACGAAACTAGTTGACGTCTTGCTTTGATAGGAGGTATTTTTTAATTTTCTAGTTGGCGTCGTTTTTCTTCTACTACGCTGACTACATTTTGTTAGAACTTATCGGAGAAGGTTTTTTCGCGGAATTGTTACTAAATATTTTCATCCTTATATTATGTAGTGGTCCTGTTCTGTTTCTACCAAATGACAGCGGAACCCTAAAACCCAAATAAATCAACAGCATAACCATAACCAATTATAAATGAGTTAAGATTAAAAACAATTTGAATCTTTAAAAACAACGGAATCTCCAATTCATATAATTCGTAGATGAGTGATGGATACAAGGCCTGTTCAATATGTATGGTGTTGCGCAGGCGCAGCATTGAACTCTATGACATAAGTTCATGTGTGCGGGCAAACATGCGTGGCCTAGTGGTGTACCGACTTCACTTTAACTAAGGTTTTTTAGGGTTCCGTACCCAAAGGGTAAAAACAGAACCCTATTACTAAGACTTCGCTGTCCGTCTGTCACCAGGCTGTATCTCATGAACCGAGATAGTTAGACAGTTGAAATTTTTACAGATGATGTATTTCTGTTGCCGCTTTAACAACAAATACTAAAAAACAGTATAAAATAAATATTTAAGGGGGCTCCCATACAACAAACGTGATTTTTTTGCCGTTTTTATAGATAATGGTACGGAACCCTTATGTTATGTATGGTTACAAGATTAATTAGGTACTATAATAGGTAGGTGTTGGCAAAACCTGTTTTGTGAAGACTGGTGCCTGGAGTAGGTTCGAAGAACCTGTATTACAATTAAAGAAATAGTAATTATCTTTAATGCCAAAAAATCTTTAAACCCTAAGTTAACGACTTATTTTTCCAGTGTTGTCAATTTCACAGTCCTAAACAAAATTTCTCTCATTTCCAGTGATGTCCAAGTTCGGGGTCCGCGTCGACGCAGCGGTGTCCGCGCTCGGCGGCGGCGCGGGCGGCGCGCTCGACGAGAACGATTTCATAGACGCCTCGCGCCTGGTGTATGACGCCGTTCGCGAGATACGACGCGCTGTGCTCATGAACCGGGTAAGACAGAGATGGATGTTAACGAAAGAAGAGGGGTGTGAGTGAGAGAGATGTTTGTAAAATGCTTTGAGTCAGTAGAAATGCGCCTTAAATCTTGTGTGTGTGTGTGTGAAAGAAAGATGGATGTAGAATGCTGGGTGGTCGCTAATGAACGGAATTTGTAAGGAAGTGAAGAAAGTGAAGAATTATTTAATCTTATTGACACGTGAGAAGAGAGTAAATGCGAAAAAACGTAACTATTTTCTATTAACTCAAAGCATTCTACACACATCGACATCTCTCTTTCACACACCCCGTGTGAGAGAGATGTAGAATGCTTTGAGTTAATAAAAAATGCGTCTTAATTTTTGTGTGTGTGAAAAAGAGATGGATGTAGAATGCTGGGTGGTCGCTAAATCATAAAATATCTTTATTTCGGATATCTAAGATCATTATTGGGTTGGTAAGCATACAAACATAAGCAATGAAAAAAAGAAAGGAAGTGTTAGTCGGTACAGCCTTAACTTAAATACTAAAATACTAAATACCTAATAATATTATTTACAAAACGTATGCCTCGTTCCCAGAGTGATCATCATACTGAAGAGACGCTAAAGAACGGACTGTGTAAGGAAGGGGAGGGACTTATTGACACGTGAGAAGAGAGTAGATAACAAATGCCAAAGAATTTTAAACAGAAGCCTTTAGGGGGAGTATTATTTTAGTTCGCATTTGAAAGTCACACTCAGCGTTGCGACCAAAAAAGCGCAACTCTTGACTATCCCTGTTAGCAAATGGGACTAGAAGCGAAAGCAGATTTTGTTAGTATTCATTGAAACGTTTCTGTTTAAAAAGTAAACTTCAAGGGGAGTATTATCTTAGTTCGCACCACCATTCGAAAGTCACACTCAGCGTTGCGACCAAAAAAGCGCGACTCTTGACTATCCCTGTTAGCAAATGGGAGTAGAAGCGAAAGCAGATTTTGTTAGTAATCAAAATCATTGAAACGTTTTTGTTTAAAAATTAACTTCAGGGGGAGTATTATTTTAGTTCGCATTTGAAAGTCATACTCAGCGATGCGACCAAATAGGCGCGACTCTTGACTATCCCTGTTAGCAAATGGGAGTAGAAGCGAAAGCAGATTTTGTTAGTAATCATTAAAACGTTTTTGTTTAAAAAATAAACTTTAGGGGGAGTATTATTTTAGTTCGCACCACCGTTTGAAAGTCACACTTAGCGTTGCGACCAAAAAAGCGCAACTCTTGACTATCCCTGTTAGCAAATGGGAGTAGAAGCGAAAGCAGATTTTGTTAGTAATCATTGAAACGTTTTTGTTTAAAAAATAAACTTTACTTTGAGTATTATTTTAGTTCGCACCACCGTTTGAAAGTCACACTCAGCGTTGCGACCAAAAAAGCGCAACTCTTGACTATCCCGGTTAGTAAATGGGAGTAGAAGCGAAAGCAGATTTTGTTAGTAATCATTGAAACGTTTGTGTAAAAAAAAAACTTTATTTTTTATCTCTATGGTTTCAAAGGACGAGGAAGATCTTGACCCAGAGGATGTAGAACTTGACGAACACTACACGCTGGAGACGCGGAGCAAATGTGAGCGAATACGATATACATTTGTCTATAGGTGTTGTGCTTAATGTTGTGTTGTCTTGTTATCACGGTTGCTATGGGAACCTGCAGCTTTATTTGAAGATCGTAGAATTTGCCTGTTTTTAGAACGACTAGGCCGCTTATAAAACGAACGCTGATTTGTTGGGAACAGCTAATATATTTTATTTAACGTGTTGTCTAAGTGATCAACGTATTCATTGTTGCTATATGCTGAATGCTTGTGTTAAGTGTAGACGCATGTCTAGGGAAGAACGGAATGTACTAACACAGGGTGTCGTACCACCGCACAGTGTAAAATTTACCCCAATTATCACAAAAAACCAATAGTTTTTATCATATCAAGAACTAGAGTAAAACTCCGGCCTCGATAGATCATGTAGTTTTTTTTTTTTTTTTTAATCAAAGTTACGCTACATCCAGATCATAAAATATACAAAAAAAATCAAAATCATTCAAGTGGGAGAAGGATAAGTTAAGTATTTTAATAGTTCATTAATACCAAATCAAAACCACAACTAATTATTAATTTAATTAATTAATAATTAGTAATTAGTATACTATATCTTTTCAGATGTATGAGTGATCTAGTATGTCTTTTCAGATGATCAGTATGGATGAATCTGTTTGTATAATCTGCAATAAGTCAGATGACAAGCAAGTTTATGAAATAAAAAAAGCAGCTTTGAATCGTTTAGTGGCGTCTAGCAAGAAGAGAATCGACAATAAATACAAAAAAATTTAAGAAAAAAAAACTAATTTGAGTTTTTTTCAATTTTTTGCATTTTCTGAGAACATTTCCTATAGTAATGTATATTTTTTTTTTACACCATCAGAAAGTAGATATTTCACCGAACAAAAAGCCCCCAAACTTTTTGAAAAAAGCTGATATTTTGACGTCAGAATTTTCGATTGAAAATTAGGGTGCTTTTTTGATATTAAGTTAAAGAAGATCATATTCCCCTCCTTTTCTAATGGGTTTCATCCTACTGTAATTTTTTTTTGTTTCAAAAATTATCGACCCTGGTCTATAAGGGATACCAGTTGACACATTACGCGGCTTAGCTACGAAGCACATCTCCGGTAGAAAAGTATCTTTTTAGGCATTTGAGGTATTAATTTACGGTGAATGTATGCTTTCTGGTGTGTGTTAACTTGAATGTGTGTATGATTTGTGTTTTGTTGGTTGTTTTGTGTTATTGCTAAAATGTGTTTGTTTTATGTTGGGGCATTTCATTTCATTATAAATGTGTTTAAATATTCATCAGCATGTTCAAAGAAATGGGTTTAAATTTAAATTGGAGTTCATTATTTTTTAACTGTTGGTTCATTAATGTTAATTTAAGGCCCTTTTTCACCAAAACATTTTCAAAAAGTTAACTTTTGTAGAGAAGCGAAATATTAAAAGGTTACCGAACACTAAAAAAAGAAATTTTCCTAAAAAAATTCGTTTTCGGCTGGGCTTGATACCCTTGAAAATTTTTGGAAACTTATTTTTTTTCTTAGTGATACCCAGAGTATGGGGTAAGCACTATAGTAACAAAAAACCTTACAAAACACTGTTTTCGCATATCTAACTAAAGTAAATAATGTTGTCATTAAAAGAGTTAAGAAAACTACACATTCATTTAATTTTAATAATTTTTAGAATAGCTTTCATTGTATTTTAAGATAAAAAATAAATGAATAATGGTTGACAATTCACACAGCATCATCTAGCCTTGAGTTTACCAGAGCTCTTTTTTACTATAAAAACTATCGTAGTTTGACGAATTCATTACCAGGGGAGAGATTACCAGAGCTCATTACGGATGTAAGCGGGTTAACTACGAACCTTTTTTGTGTTGGAAGAACACCAACGTTCTAAAGTTCTCGGAGGGAAGCAGAACGCGCGCGCCTGAACCGCACTCACCGTGAAGAATTCCCTCGTTAAGGCATGAAACGTTGGTGTTCTTCCAACACAAATAAGATTCGTAGTTAACCCGCTTACATCTGTAATGAATTCGTCGAACTACGATAGTTTTTATAGTAAAATTTACCAGAGCTTGTGTTATGGGTATTAGATGACTGATAAATACTGATAATACTCTAATGTTTGTTAACGTTTTTGGTGAAAACGGGCCTAAAAAGATTTGAAATCATTTACCGGGGGAATATAGCTGACAATGTGATGTTTTGCATAGTCTATTCCAAATGCAGAGCGAAAATAAGTCATTTTTAAGTGAGCTTTGACTAATTTCACATAGCTCAAAGGATTAGCTAGCTGAAGTGGCAGTGGGCCGGCCATATCTCGCGAAGAACCGATAACCGCTGGGGTAACCGTGTTCTTGAGTGGAGACCGCGACTCGGCAAACGTAGTGTAGGACGCCCTCCGACCAGGTGGGGTGATCTGCGAAAGACTGCTGGCAGATGCTGGATGCGTCAAGCTGAAGACAGGGCGCTATGGCGCTCATTAGGAGAGGCATGGGTGGTGACAGTTACTTAAAATCATCTAAATTATGTATTCACCGAATTATATCTATAGATATAGAGAGCGATAGATAATAACGACTTTTATTTTGATCGAGGTAAATTTTTATTTTTATAAAATAAAACCAAAAATACAGCGACTTCGTTTCTTTATAATTAGCGTCTTGGAATATCTTCCGACTGGTATTGATATGGATCAGTTGAGTTACCTGTAGATTGTTTGCAACAGTGTGCAGTTAGCTAAATTGTTTCAATTTTAAATACTGGTTTTAAATTAATTCTATTATTAATTGTAATTTGTAATTCTCATTTCATTAAATGAGAATGATTGTAGAGATGATTGTAATTTTCATTTCATTAAATGAGAATTTTCAGTAATTACATTCTCCACCGTCTTTCCTTGCTTAGTTCGAAAACTATCGATCGGATAAAAAAATTAGCAAGGAGCTAAATGTAGAGAATCGAATAATGATCAACTTTAATCATCACAATTTTTCACGAAAATTGAAAAATGGTCAAGTTATTAACAAAAAACGTTTACTCCATTAAAACCAAGATGGCGGCTAAAGTCGGGGTCGAGGTGGGTCGCCATTTTGAATTTAGAGTCCCACTGACCCCCTAAAGGCTGATGCAATAATTGTCGGGATGGTAATTAATGCAAAGCGGAGGCTGGTGGCCTTCCTTTGTCTTACCAGACTGAGCTTAAGGTGGGCCTGAATCTCTAAGCTCCCATACAAACGTACTATTCGATTCATTTGGAAACTACGTCTCCGATCTTAATGAAATTTTTCATACATAATCGGATAAGAAATAACAATGTTTGTACCTTTTTAATGTTTAAAAATACATAATCATCATAAAGTGAGAGCGAAAATTAATTTTTATCCATTTTCAAGATTTTATTACTTATTTAATGATGATTTGTATTTTGAAAAACTAAAACGATACAAACATAGCTATTTCTTATCTGAATAAGTATGCAAAATTTCATTAAAATCGGGGACGTAGTTTCCAAATGAATCGAATAGTATGTTTGTATGGGAGCTTAGAGGTTCAGGCCCACCTTAATAACTTATTAAAAATGAGGTGAAAAATTCACGAGAGGAAAAAAATATAAAGGAAACCGTTTTCTCAACAAAAAAAAATCGTATGTAACGCCATCTCTGATTATAAGGCGAAACGAAGGTTGTCGGGCCGGCTAGATCTTAAAATATCTGTATATTTTTCGCCCTGCATTTTGGAATGGACTATAGTGGTAGATGACAGCATGTGCTTTACTTGTGGTCTTGTGGCTTGTAGAGCAGTGAGGATCTCGATACGGACACCGAGTTCGAACCAGTCGAGGATATGACCATGGAGACGAGGAGCCGATGTAAGTACCAACATTACACGAGAAAACGTTAATTGTTTTAACTAAGTTGTTTTTATTTTAGAATTTTTCCTACTCTTGGGATTCTACTACATGCTTTATTATACTCGTATGTTTAATAATTTAAATCTCAAAGGATTACGTTTCTGTTTATCACGTATGTTTATGTGTTTCCCTTTTTTGTAAAACATGTGTGTGCATACACATATTTTTATAGAAAAAAAAACAGGAAAAGATATACAGGGTTATTGAAATGGTAAATTAGTGACAATACGTGAACTGCAGGTCCTGCCCATCATCACAAACACGTTCGTGAAGGCGCCAAGTCTAAATTCTAAATAAAAATATAAGTCACCTCTGATACTAAATGAAAAAAACATCTTTGTCTGGAACCCAACGAGTTACTTAAGACCGATCTTTCACTCTCATATCTTCTGTTAATTCAGGGCAGAGCTGTTTTTAAGTTGAGTTTCAAATAAAACCTCTCTAACGAACGATTATTTAATTGCGGGGGTACCTATTACCAATACCAAAATTAAGAATTAAGACCTGGCGTCTTCACAAACGTGTTTGTGATGATGATGGGCTGAACTTGCAGATCACGTATTGTCACTAATTTACCAATAACCCTGTATATCTTTTCCTGTTTTTTTTCTGTTGTATTTTTTGGTGTGCAATAAAGTGTATTATATTAATTTGTATTGTATATGTGTTTCAGCGAGCGCCCACACCGGCGAGCATGGCGTTGACGAATATCCTGATATCAGCGGCATCACTAACGCCAGGGTAAGTACGGGTTTGCTTGATACAGGGTGGATCAAAAAACTCCACCTGCAAAAGAAAAAAGTGCTTTTCACGAAAGAAGTCCTTCGGCAATTAGTAAAACTTACGGCGGCGGCATACTGCGGCCATCATCTGTGAAAATTTCAACTGTCTAACTATCACGGTTCATGAGATACAGCCTGGTGACAGACGGACAGTGAAGTCTTAGTAATAGGGTCCCGTTTTTACCCTTTGGGTACTGAACCCTAAAAAAATGAGTTTTTTATTGCATTTATAAAACCCAACAGGAAGCCATGCGCAAAATGACAGAGGAAGACAAACGCAAGATCCTCGCCCAAGTGGAACTCTTCCGTCGGGAGAAGATGACCTTCGACGTGGAAGTTGCGAAGTGGGACGACGCAGGAAACGACATCATCATGCTGGCCAAGCATATGTGTATGATTATGCTGGAGATGACGGACTTTACCAGGTAAAATTATTTTGTGGATAAATAATAGATTCAGGCGTTACTTTGCGGAAATCAATTGCAAAATATAAGGATAAAAATATTTTCAAAATGTTATCATTTTAATCAATGATAACGTAAAAAAGCGTATTTTGGTGGCTTTCATTAAAAAAGTGTCTGTTTTAGGAAAAAAAATCTCTTTTTTGCCTAAAATAGACACATTTTTTATTTTCCATGTAGTCAAGTAGCCTATTATTATGCTACATTGAAAATAAGTTCCAAAATGTTATCATCCTAGTCAATGATAAGTTATCATTGGCTAGGATGATAACATTTTGGAAGATAACGTAAAAAAGCGTACACATTTTTTCATGAAAGCCACCAAAATACGCTTTTTTACGTTATCGCTGATTAGGATGATAACATTTTGGAACTTATTTTCAATGTAGTCAAGTAGCCTATTATTATGCCAATTTATTCTAGTTTAGGAAGATTAAATTATTTTTTTAATTTGATGTCTAGTGAAGTTTCGCGTGACGTCACGCCGTGCGACACGGCGCCGGTGTGACGTCACGAGCCCCACTCGCAAACTTTGAAGCGCATTTGAGTCATTTTATGTTTGTTTGACAAAAGAATAAAAATACGTCTTCTAATTATCTTACAGACGGACTAAATCCCACATAAATTATAAATGTGAAACTTTTGATGGAATTACACCAGAACGGCTGAACGGATCTGGATGAAATTTGGCACAGAGTTAGATTATAGTCTGGAATGATACTTTTTATCCTGGAATTCCCACGGGAGTGGGAACTACGCGGGTGAACCCGCGAAGTGCTGCTAGTATAATTTTTTTTATATATTTTACCTAGGACACTACCCTTTTCCTCTACATTTACTCGTATTAACCCAACTTACCTGGTAAACCTTCACCCTACTGTTAATTCCAGGGGCCGTGGTCCTCTGAAGACCACCATGGACGTGATCAACGCTGCAAAGAAGATATCAGAAGCTGGTACCAAGTTGGACAAGTTAACCAGGGAGATTGCGGAGCAGGTAAAGAAAATACTTTATTGCACTTAGCTTAGAAATAATATACAAAAGAATACGGTACGGTATCTATAGATACCATGTCCGTGCGGTGTCTTAAATTTTCAAATTTCTTTCCATCCAAAGGTTGCCTGGAAGAAATCGCTGCTAAGCGATAAGGCCGTCCATTGTACGTTACGTATGTTTAATGTTTATATATGTTTCTTTTAGTTTTATTTTGTGGTGTACAATAAATAATTTTGTATTGTATTGTATAGATTAAGCGAAAATTGGCGGCCTTATCACTCAAGAGCGATCTCTCCCAGACAACCTTAAATGGATAGGATAGCTGGATTTCACATGGGGTTATATCCTATGTGCATAAGTATTAACTACATACTACAAACAAATAACATAAACATTTCCTACGAAAATTTCATGGACATACTAAAATTTTCGTAGAAAATTTACCCCAGTGCGAGTTATCGTACTATAAAGCAAAAAACCGGCCAAGTGCGAGTCGGACTCGCGCACGTAGGGTTCCGTAAAATTATCTATAAAAACGGCAAAAAAAAAAAACACGTTTGTTGTACGGGAGTAATAAATATTTATTTAAGTCTAATTTTTAGTATTTGTTGTTATAGCGGCAACAGAAATACATTATCTGTGAAAATTTCAACTGTCTAACTATCACGGTTCATGAGATACAGCCTGGTGACAGACGAACAGACAGACGGTCAGCGGAGTCTTAGTAATAGGGTCCCGTTTTTTACCCTTTGGGTACGGAACCCTAAAAAACTAATCAAAACTGTTTGTTTTAGTGCCCTGAGTCTTCGACCAAGCAGGATCTACTGGCGTACCTGCAGAGGATCGCTCTGTACTGCCACCAGATTCAGATCACCAGCAAGGTAAGCGTTTTGTACATCACATCATAAAAACTTGTTTTTTATTTTAAACCATTAGCCGCGTACCCACCTCGCGCACAGGCTCGCGCGGCAGCCTCGGTGTCCAGATCGCGAGCGATGGCTCCCGAGGCAGCCTCAGTAGTTTTGTTCAATTTACACGAGGCCGCCTCGCGAGGCAGGCTGAGCCGCTAACCACAACGCTGGCTAACCGTTCCCACCTAACACACAGCGCTCACTGAGGCACCTTTGAGCACGTCAAGTTTACCGACAACAGATGGCTCGGGGCCGAGCCGTGCTCAGCCGAGCAAACGTGATATTAGGCAGCCCGAAGCACGTCCACACCAGTCGAGGCATTTGGCTCGCGAGGCTGCCGCGCGAGCCTGTGCGCTAGGTGGGAACGCGGCTGTTTGGTAACGCGTGGCGTTATGAACCATGTTATCTAAAGGTATTTCTAATTGTGATTCAATTATACCCCGATTCAAAAACCTGGATATTTTTTTGTGTACAAAGTGGTAACAAAACCCAATTAATATTGGTGGAAAATATTTAACGACATTGGTATCACCGAAGCAAAGCACAGAAGCTCCAAACAGTTTTTCGTTTTGAAAGCTTTCATTCATCATCTAATTGATATCTCGTTCGTTTTCGCATTCAAAGCGAATTTTGTCATTTTTCGCTGCACATGTGAGATTATCCGCTGTCGAAGTTTATGTTTTACTTTTTAGACGACCGATATGGCGCGGTGGGCGAAAGTCTGCCTGCGACGCAGGAAGTTGCGGGTTCGATTCCCGCCTCGGGACAAATGTGTGTACAATCTGCAGACAATTCAGGGTGTTCTGGTCGTTTTCTATGTATACTAAAAAATATCTATCTATGTATTGTATTATATTATGTATATTAGTTATCTAGTACCCATAACACAAGCTCTGCTTACCTTGGGACTGGATAATGCTGTGTCTGTGTGAATTGTCCAGCATTATTTATTTAGTGATAACGTCACTGTTACCTTGTTGTTTTCTGTAACACTGAATACTAAGAACACAGAAACACAGAAAATTGATAACAATATTATCAGTTTTTGTTAAGTTTTCATTCATAAATGTCTTTGTTGACATAAAATATCTAAAACTTTTGGGAACTTATTTCATTTCTTAGAGATACCCAAAGTAAATAAAAAAAAATCATTTTATTCAGAACATTTTACATAAGGATCATTGATGCTTATTGAAACGATGACACAACCGAAGCTTAAAAAACTGTGTGGTAGTGACAACGCCCAACTCCTAGATCGCTCCTAGATAATCGAAGTATAGTGCCATGTTTTAATAATAATAATAATAAAACATTTATTTCAGGCAACGTTAGTCTAGTACAGGATGTAAAATACTTAAAAACTACGGCCCATATAAAATATATACCTTATTCTAACATACATAAAATATATACGTATTTACTACCACGTAGAGTCGGCGACGTGTGACACGCGATATGTGCTGCGCGCTGCGACCGGTAATCGTCCGCGAAAACGCCGGAACAGCACATTCTTCGGCCAGAATTCTATGTCAAATTTTATGTTTTAGATTTGCCAAAAGCTATTGACTCTAAATAGCTCGATAGTGGTTCATAAAAATACTAGCTGTTCCACGCGGTTTCACACAAGGTTTTAACAAAGAAAATTACAATCAAATAACAGAAACAATATAGAAAAAGTATTTAAAATATGGAATGAAAGAATTATTACAGATGTGCGACACCGAGTGTGCGACACATCGTTTGTGCGACGTATGAGTAAGCGATGCACGGTATTGCGACATGTCATTTGTGAAATATTGCCAAGAAATAAACTGTGCCACATTACACATGACACCCTCTGTGTCGCGGTGGGCGTAGGTCTACTTGCGACGCAGGAGGTTGCGGGTTCGATTCCCACCTTGGGACAAATGTTTGTAACACTCGGAACAGAGTTCTGGGCGTTTTCTAAGTATAATAAAAAAAAATTGTGCAATGTATTGTATCATGTATATCAGTTATGTAGTACTCATAACACAAGCTCTGCTTACCTTGGGGCTAGATAATGCTGTGTGAATTGTCCAGCATTATTTATTTATTTGAACATACTTATGTTTTTTTTTCATACTTAAATAATTAAAATTATGTTTATTGTTGTTTAGGTGAAGGCTGACGTGCAGAACATTTCGGGAGAACTGATTGTTAGCGGGGTAAGTGATACATTAATTTAACACATTGAATGCCGCCAACGCACACGCGACGCGGGCCCCGGTACACAAAAGTGTATAAGTCTGATTGTACCAGGGTTAAATTGCACGATCGTCAAAATATTCAAACGGCCTTAATGATTCTATGACAGAATATTTGAATGCCAAAATGTGCAATCGACAAAGAGAAAGTGGCAATACATCCATCGCTTGAAAATAATCCTGTGACAAAATGTGCAAACGAGTAAAAGTACAAGTGGTTATACGCTCACACTTCCGTGATATCCCGTTTATTCAACTGCAGTATATTTACTTATAAATTGGTGGGAAATTTCATGGAGAATCGAAATATATATAGATGTCAATAGGTATTAATACAAAATAGTTAAGGAATCAGCGAATATATCATCCCTCACGCGCGGGGGAATTTGCTGCGCCAGAAGCGATGCCATTTTGCGGTTGCGTCTTTCGGTTTTCTATGTATAATAAAAAATATCTATCTATGTAATGTATTATATTATGTATATCAGTTATCTAGTACCCATAACACAAGCTCTGCTTAGCTTGGGGCTAGATAATGCTGTGTGAATTGTCCAGCATTATTTATTATTTATTTATTAATTTTGAGGCAATTTAATAATATTAATAATTTCAGCTGGACAGCGCAACCTCCCTTATCCAAGCTGCCAAGAACTTGATGAATGCCGTGGTGCTGACCGTGAAAGCTTCCTACGTAGCTTCGACCAAGTACACTCGCCAGGGAACTATCGTTGTAAGTACCTAGCTAAAGTCCAGTAGAGTCCAGTAAAGAAATTCGTACATTGACCTGTTATCACCTGTCTCTGTCACTCCCGCGTGAAAAATCATGTCCGTTGTATGAAAGGCCCCCTTAAATATTTGTTCTATTTTAATTTAATTATATATTTTCAAAGAGAATATATAACTTACTATTCTGTGAATATTTCAAGCGTCTACCTGTTACCGTTATCGAAAACGAGCAAAAAAAGTCGCGTTTAACATAATAAAATAAATATTTATTTTATTCTGTTTTTTAGTACTTGTTGTTGTAGCGGTTACAGAAATACATCATCTGTGAAAATTTCAACTGTCTAACTATCACGTTTCATGAGATACAGCCTGGTGACAGACGGACAGATAGACAGTGAAGTCTTAGTAATAGGGTTCCGTTTTTTCCCTTTGGGTACGGAACCCTAAAAACCCAAAAATAAAACTCAAAATATACACATAAAATGACACAAGCTTCGTAGCTGCAATAGCATTGTCAAAATGTAAAAAAAATATATAATGTGTCCAACAGCTGGTGCCTCCCGCATATCACCGAATGGCGAAGAGACAGTATCAATAAATTTAAATCAATTTATTTATTGCAAAGAAATACATGTTATAAAAGTTGTTATTTAAAATGACACTTAATCGAAACTAACTTCTTACCCTTATTACAGTCACCGATCGTGGTCTGGCGCATGAAAGCGCCCGAGAAGAAGCCCCTCATTCGCCCTGAGAAGCCCGAGGAGGTCCGCGCTAAAGTGCGCCGCGGCAGTCAGAAGCTACAACCGAGCCCTGTCAGAGCTCTGGCGGAGTTTCAGAGCCCCCAGCCTCATGTTTAGAGGAGGTAAGTTTATATCCCTTCTAGAGCTTAGTTTATAGGTTCATATTGGGGGATCCAAGGTGAGCCGCGGCATTCAAAAGCTACAGCCGAGCTCTGTCAGAGCTCTGGCGGAGTTTCAGAGCCCTCAGCCTCATGTTTAGAGGAGGTAAGTTTATGTCCCTCCTAGAGCTAGTTTTATTGGGGGCAATAGGTTTAGATTAGGGGGTCAAGGAGGTTTAAATTAGGGGGGTCAAAGACCAAGGTGCGCCGCGGCAGACAAAAGCTACAGCTGAGCCCTGTCAGAGCTCTGGCGGAGTTTCAGAGCCCAAACCTCATGTGTCCTCTACGCATGAGGTTTGGGCTCTGAAACTCCGCCAGAGCTCTGACAGGGAAATAAGAAGGTAAGTTTATATCCCTCCTAGAGGTAGGTTTTTTAGGGTGAATAGGTTTAGATTAGGGGGTCAATAACCCAGGTGCGCCGCGGCAGTCAAAAGCTACAGCCGAGCCTTTTCGCCGCCGGTGGCTAGGTTTACATTGGGGGATATTTGTTTTTAAATGGGGGGAGTTATTATAATATATCCCTCCGACCAGATGGGATGACGATTTGCGAAAGACTGCTGGCAGATGCTGGATGCGGCAAGCTGAAGACGGGGCGCTATGGCGCTCATTAGGGGAGGCCTATGTCCAGCAGTGGACTGATATAGGCTGATGATGATGATTATAATATATAATAGCTATACCTTAGCCAAACTCAAGAATTTTGGTAAACAAACCACGGCACAAATTACTGAATTTCACGTGCAATTTATATCTGAAACTCGACGCCAAATGTAAGCAATATTTATTGAAATAAGGATTTCCAATCGACATGTAATGTAAATTGCGTTAAATAACCGAGAACAGAGTTAATTTTAGGTTTAATATGGTTTGTTTACAAAAATTCTACCTACATACTCAATCTCTTCAATGTTTCCCCTGTAGGTGGAGCTAACGGCGTTAGAGGCCGTAAGAAGTCCCGAAAATGTTCGAGTCGCCGAGTACTGATTGCGTAGCTTAGTTGGTTAGAGAACACCCGTACGGTGGGGCACGAGTTCAAGTCCCGCCGAAGTCGTTTTTTTTAGAAATTATATCATTTTTAAAAGTTTATATGATCCTGTTTATCTTACATTTTGATCCCTTTTGCTTATAAATATTGTTATGTTGTTCCAGGTGTTCGAACGAGACGAAACAATGCAGTATTTATGTATGTAGCTCATTCCCGGAACAACCGTTGGTGTCATTTGGGAAATTGAGTTAAAATTATTTATCTACCCCTCTTACTAAAAAACCACTCCTAACTTAAAGAAATACCTAAAAATGAGCAATGAGTTTTTATATGTTATTTTTTTCTTAGAAGCTAGACCGAGTAATTTATCATAGAATTCAATGAAAACTAGTATTTACAATTGAGCTAACTTCAGACTGTTGCAATCTACAGAAAGCTCAACTGATGTATTATTTGATCGTAACTAAGTACATTTATAAATTCTTTGACGGTTAAAAAAATATTTCTAATCGGTACCAGCTTTTCAGATTTTTTCTCGAAATCAGTTGGTAAATGCCTTCAAATCACTCCCGGAATTCAGAAGAGTGGTTTAATACCTCAATCACGAAATTCGGTTTAGCCGTTATATAGCTTGAAGGGTATAAAACCCTTCAAGCTACAAAGCTAGAGTTTCCGCCAATCATGTAGAAAAGAAACACTAAAAAAAACATAATCCACGCCTCGCGGTTATTTAAAGACTAGCCCCATAGAGAAAAATTACAATACCTACGACCTATTTTCATTTTCAACTCTATGCCTATCAAATATGACCGATACGTCATTCTATTTTGTCAATGTAAATGTTTTAAACTTTTATAACTTTCACGTAGTCGGGTTGTAGTTTTCAACTTTATCTTGTTATATTAATAGTGTAGATAAACATTGCTTGGCAACTGTTTAATGTGGGACAGGTTTTGAAGTAAGAGGTCTATATTTTAAGTTATAAGTTATAATTAATAAGTGGTTAGGCTTATTTTAAGTTATAATTTTCAACTAATTATTAATTAGGCTGGCCACAGAATAGCAACTGGTTTTGTGTTTTAAGGTATTCAAAATTGCAAATGAATTTTATTCTCGAGATAGCTAAAATTGCGCTATTCCTTAAAAATGATAGCTTAAAATCTCTTTTGTGGATAATTGCTTGCGCTATAAGGTTTTAGTCGACGGATAAAATTCATTCTCGATAAATATACAACTTACTAAATTAATACCTACTTATCACAGTATAGCTAAGTTAATGTATCGACTTATTAGACCCATAAATATTTTTTTTAATGGTTTCGATTCTGTTGTTGTATTTTACAATAAGCTAACCCCCCGAACTAAGTAGGTACTCAAACGCACCTTATGCCGGGTACAGACCAAGCGAGCGAGAGCGAGCGAAGGCGAACGAACGCAAAAGTACCAGTGTGGACGTCATTGCGAAAGCAAGCGAGTCCAAACAAGGGCCGTCGTTCGTCTTCGGCCGTGTTCCGGCGGCTGTCGCTACATCAAAGCATTATGGAACGGTTCACGACCCACCTTCACACTGAGCCTTCACACCAGTGTTATGGTAGGAAAATTAAATTCCCCGTCTTAACACTGGTGTGAAAGAAATCACGGCTTTCATACTAGTGTTAAAAAGGGGAACTCAGTGTGGATGACGGGAAAAGGCTAAGTGTGAAGGTGGGTCGCGAAGGAAATTATACGAACGTACCGATTGTCAAATCCCAATCGTTTGCATTCGCTCGCTTGGTCTGTACCCGGCATTAGATTTAAACTCGTCTCAAGTCGCGATTTTTTGACATTTTTCAATGAAAATCTGTCAAAAAATTGTACATGTCGCTGCAATAAATGACGAAATATAATCGAATATCGCTCATATATGTCGTAAGTTTGTACGTAAACATATTTGTACGGAAAGATAGACAAAAATAATGATTTACTGTAGAATGAAGTAAAATCTTACTACGGACCGCTGTAATAAAACATTATAGATTCTAAAGGCGAGTACTGACCGGCGTTACGATGCGTAGTGTACAGGTCGACCACTTTAATAAGTCGCATCGGTAAAATTCGTGTGTACAGAAGAGAACATTGCAACCCAATTGAATACGAATGCCAACGCCTTTGAAATAATAGACTTTATTGCGTTGCGTTAAGCTTTTAAGTCAACAAAAACGCGAGGTTTATGCTATCTCGCTCACAAAAACAGAGCTCAAGCTATCTCGCTCATATGATATGAAGACAAAAAAGGACCAACGTACTTTCATTGCATCCAACTCAAAATACAACTCGCGAATGATGAGATCGCGTCCCCGAACGCTGACGTCATGCGCGTAGCCATCACCCAATAGCAACCACATATGTTTCGCGCGCATAGGCAGAGCGTTATGATTGGGTAGGAATTTTTCGCGCCTACCAAAATTAAGACTTCTGCGCAGGTACATCGGTGCAACTTATAAACGTGGTCAAACTGTAACATGTTACACAGCTCACGTTCGTGCAGTCAGTACGGGGAAAGAACGACGAGCAACGAGACTGATTGTAGCATACGGCGTAACGTATCACGATCGCTGCGAATGGTAACGCCTCGTAACTCCGGTCAGTTCTCCGCTTAACACTTCCTTGGCCACGGACGCACGTGTCCGTGTGCACCACCGCTAAGCGGCGCTGGAGGCTTGGCAGTGAATGCGTTGATACAGTTTTAACTGGTTCGGTAAAGTAAACTGCATAAAAGGTTGTTTACAATCAGTGAAATGATATTTTTTGCCTTTCATTCCGTAGAAATAATAGTAAAGCTACAAAGTGCTAAATATGACTAACTTTTATTTACTTTAATTGTATTGAAAAAGTCCCTTCTAGTAGATTATGGGTGTGTATCTTAACGGATATGTAGATAAAGCAACTGTTGCGGCAACAGGCGACTCGCAACTTGTTGCAGGTTAATTCACTTTCCATCGGGTGAGATTGTGGTCAAACGTAGGTCTATCGACTATAAAAAAAAAGTTAGTTTACATATAAACTTCTTTAATAGGGACGACAGTAACTTTAGGCGATATTACGGTGCACACTAGCGCCGCCACTTATTTTATTTTATTATTACGTTGAACAAAGAAAATTTCAAAAATACATCGTACAATTTGTGATACCTATTCTATGCTTTTTTTAATGCCTGTAATAGTTTTATTCTATTTAGTTTAGCCAGAAAATAGATATTGGTGGCCACCAAGGGCGACTTCGAGATTCTGCCTGAACCTAATAGAATAAAACTATTACAGAAGCATTAAAAAATAGCTTTTAATACGTATCACAAACTGTGCGATGGAGTTTTTAAAGCTCCTTTGTTCAACGTAATAGATAAAATAGGTGGTGCTAGTTTGACGCATACTACCGCCTTAAAAATCATCAAAGTTATGTAATTACCAAATTATATCTAAGCCATAGATTACAAACACGTAGTATATTTTTTATTTTGATCGTGATTGAGTTGAAAGTTGCCTGTTGCCGCAATAGTTGCTCTGCCTGTTGCCGCAATAGTTGCTCTCCCTGTTGCCGCAATAGTTGCTCTCCCTGTATAGCCCTTATAATAGGTTTTAATTTTAAGTGATATAACTTTGTGTGATTATGTAGTTTTATTATGATTTGTGGTAGCTTTAAGTTTTTTTTTTACGAAATATTGATTTGGTCTCAAAAATGCGAGATCAAGTTTTCTCTCATAAAAAGACACGTTTTTACGACAAAAAAATGTTTATTGCATGACAAATACGTTAATTTAAGCAACAGAATTCGTTGAACCAACGCAAAATTAAAAAAAATATCATTTTTTGTAAGATTTATGAAAAAAATTGCTAGTAGGTACGTTATTTTTTTTCTTACTAACATGCAATATAATATTGTCGTTTTTTTTTTATTGTTTCTAGAATTGATTTATCATTCCAATAAAACATCGAAATGTTTTTCTTATTTTATCGATTTTTGTAATAGATTCCAAAAGATTGAAGCCATTTGAAACCGAGGCAGCCAAATTTTATAGTATTGACTAATTCATATGAAATAATCATAAAATATAACAATAATTAATGTATCGTAGGTAGCGGTTTTTGCCATTTTCCGTATCTCACTGCCACTGGCGAAATGGGAGTTGTTCTTTATCCCTCACTGCCACTGACCAAATGGGAATTGTTTTTTCATACCCCTCACTGCCACTGGCGAAATGGGAATTGTTCTTTATCCCTCACTGCCACTGGCCAAATAAGAATTGTTTTTCCCTATCCTTCACTGCCACTGGCCAGATAGGAATTGTTTATCCCTCACTGTCACTGGCCAAATGGGGATTGTTTTTCCTATCCCTCACTGCCACTGGCTAAATGAGAATTGTTGAAAAAAACAAATCTGAAAAGCAATCAATAGTGCAATTACACTTCGCTCTAACTGTCATTCTCACTCGGTGTGTCACTTAAAATCAGAAAAAATGTCGCACCAGGCCGAGAACCGTTAGTTAGATCCAGCAAAAGCTTTGCTACAACGGCATCACTAGATGGCTGGATGTTATTTAGCTTGATTCAACGACCAATTAATGCACGGCTCTATAATGTACATTCCAATAATCCAACGTACAACACTATAATTGGAACCGGTTTTGACACGGATTATTGGGGTGTACATTATATAGCCGTGCATTATAGTGACCCGTCAATATCCGCCAGAGCGCTGCGGTGATCTTTTTTATAGAAAACCATAGAGGGCATCTATTTCTACCATCGATCAAAAATGTCCGGCTTTGCCGGCCCCCCTTAGATTCACAATGCGCACGCCACAACCTTCAGTAGCAAAAGTGAAACATTTTGACATGTTAGGGAAGCTTTTCAACTAGTGTCATTTTAGCGTTCAGACAAAAAGCATGGGTAAGTGCTCGTACAAAAAATGCAATAATCACTCGTCCAAAGTGCTGAAAAGGATGGAATTTCTTATTTTCAGTAAGTTTATATATATTTCTTACCCGTATATTGAGATGCGAGTCATATACTTGTGAAATCAGCATAAAATATTGTTGTTTGGTTTGCCTATGTTAAAATATTAATTTTGTTCTAAATTGATAAATGGAGAGGCTATTTCTTCTAAATTTTTTTTTTCATTTTTAGTATGTATTAATATATTTTTCATAAAAATAAGTTTAATATTACTAGTTGATGATTTTTAAAATAACTAGTTGGCCCGCCCTAAAATTTCATTTGCGTAGACTCTCTAATAAAAGAAAGACTAGGTACTTACCTACCTACCAGAAGTATGAATTTATAAAACGTTTATTTTTTGTCCCGTAAAAAAAACTCGTGCAAAGCCGCAGACAGGAACCAGTTCTTGTTAATCTAGAGTGCCTGCCTGAAATTGTATTGTAAGTTTAAATTATTGTATGTCTGAAATGACCCTTTTGTATAAATACCTACTGTTGAGACACCAATTTATAGTTTCATCAATAAATGATTCGTTATCTTTACCTGAATTCTGTTAATTAATCCTTATAGAAAATAAACTGAGTAGGTAGGTATATAATTCTCAGGAAGGTACCTACCTACTTACAAAATAAAATAAAATAAATTCGACTCCACCAATCTCTTGTTCCGTATGGAAAAAACTTGTCAGGCTCTGCGCAAACTGTCTGCGTCAAAACAAAACGTAGACAATTTTGATTGACATTTTTGTAAGGCTCTAGGAATCTACGGGGGAGGCCGCGAACTACTTATTTTTGATCGAAGATTTCTACGCAAAAAGAGCTTGCTCTACAAAATGGGTCACTATACTGCACGACCAATTAAGCATTATAGTGACCTATATTGACAAGCTGAAATGAACGTTATTGCGTTGAATCTAGAATCTAAAATATATTATTTTTAGTCCCAGAAAGTGCAAACACTGCAAATGTCAACAGGCTATAAGTGGATCTGGTTCGAATCAATTCCCATTTGATCCCAGTCGGGGTAGCTAGGTATGGTTTGGGAAAGTGGGAATAACCGGTAGGTAGGCTTATTAATATAAAAAAAGTATGCGTTGCCTTTAGAAATAACTGTACAGTCAATGACAAAAATATATTATGACAGCCTGAGGCCTTATTATGCTACGATACAACTGTCTTAGTAAAGCGATTAATTAGCAGAATTCGGTCCGTGGTCGAACAATTTTTGACCAATAGGGTAATGTATAGAACTTTTTAATTTTTTACATTGTAAAAAAAAAATTAACACCCACAATTTTTTTATTGTTAAAGAAAAAAAACAAAAAAAAATGTACTCGTTTCGGGTGATAAAATCACTGCCGTTTTTCTGTGACGTCACCGTTCAGTGTAAGTGTTGGTTCCTTTGTTGATTTTCATTCAATATAAAATTTGTTAACAAAATTATAAAAACCGTCATGTTTTTTGTTTGTGTAGTATTTAATAAATTATTTTCATTGTTAAAAAAAGATATCCCGCTAAAGCTTCATGACAATACGGTGAACGGTGACGTCACGTCTAGAAATTTAGCGATTGAGTCTTAAAATATTTACTTATCAATTATTAAATTTCACAATAAAACATATACATACCTATGCAGATATTTCTTTAAAAATAGAGAATACAAATAAAAATTGCTTTTTTTTAAATTCAAATGAATAAAGCGTGTATGCATTAGACAACACCTCATTGTCCAGCATTATTTATTTGTCACTGACTGTACATTTAAAGTATTTATGTTTTAATTATACTTAGATGTAATACTCAATTAATGCCTAGATATAAAAATATATCCAATGTTTTTGCTAGTATGAATAAAGGATGATTTATATTACACCGGGCCGTGTCCGGGTCGGGCCAAGGCCGTAGCAGTTAATACGGAGAAGTTAGTAGACGTGCTCGGATGGGACAAGGATCATCCACTACTGTTTAATATAAACTGCTTCATACAAAATGTATGTAACGTTTCAAATCCGTGCCCCGTCCGGGCCACGTACGTACACGGCCCGCCCCGGTCTAATATAAATCTTTCCTTAAGTATGCATATTGTACTTTTATATACTAACCGAGTTTTATACAATTTTATATCCTGAAGATGATAATGATAGAAAAAAAACCCACCTTTGAGCTCCAACTTTTTGTTTCTATAACAGTTTCTAGGCCCGTATTATGAAATCTTGGTCAGTCATAGATATATGCTTGAGTAACGTTTATGCCGTAGAAAAACTTTACTCAAGCAGAGATCGATGACTGAGGAAAATTTCATAATACGAGCCTTAGACCCATTTAATTTAATGTTGCTCCAGAGCTCTGTTCTGCTAAAGTAATGGCTTTACTATGACAATGGTATCTGCGCATAATCGCCACTATAGACACGATTTGACGATGAAGACATTTAGTTCGCGGACTGTTATGTTTATGAGGACTTTTCTCCCGCGAACAGTCAGGTTGTTGAATGATCCGACCTATGAGTTATATGACCTAGTGAGTTCAACAGACAATTTATTAATATTTGCGCTTATCCAATGACATCTAATTTTAATGTTCGTAATTTCTATAACTAGTTAAGTAAGGAATATTCACGTGCCTGTACTCGGGCGAGATATGCAGCTCTACTGTATTATTCCACCAATGTTTATTGTACCATGTCTTGTGTGAATAAATATACTGAATTACTGATCTCCCTGCCGGGGTTTTCCCTCTGGACTACAACATGGGGTTCTTTAAAAAGGGTCTAAGGCATTTCAAAGGTCGGCAACGCGCGTGTGATATCCCTGATTTTACAGGCGTCCATAGACTGTGGTAACCGCTTCCCACCGGGTGGGCTGCACGCTTGTGATATAAAAAAAATGACATTCTATTTTGATTATAATGATGATTCTTTGTTAATGATATGTCTCACCTCAACTCGACAGCCTATAATTGTCCACTGCTGGACGCAGGCCTCCCCGATAATCGCCTTATTGGCTTCTATCTCATGGAGGGTAATGCCCATAATCCTCACGCTGGGCTTGTTGGGATCGCTGTTCGGTGGTAGATCTATTCTGCGGGGCGTTTCTACGTGGCGATTCCGTCACGATACCATTGTCTTGAAGTCTCGATTGGTTAGCAGAATTGGACCCCTGACCTGTTATTTGCCGTTTTCTATCTGATTACTTAGCACTTATACTATATTTCTATTCTTTCTATCTAAAAAGTCAATGGGGCAAAAAATGCCATCCGGGGTGGATGGGATTTTTTTCCCAACCGCCCCATTGATGGGGAGGTTAATGAGGTCGTTGGGAATATATCGATCATTACTTTACTTTACTACCGGCTTGTATTAATATCCAGCCTACAGTATTTACAAAGTAACAAATACATTTTGAAAACCTTTGAAAATAGTTGAATAAATGAATATTATATTTATTTTCTCTTGCAAATGATAATTGTTTACAATTTTTGGCTTAACTTTAATATATATAGTTGTAATAGTATAGGCAAAAAACTGGCGGAATAGTAATTTGCCGCTTATCGTAAACCATTTCCTGTGAACTCATGATAAATGTAGTGATAAAACAATCTGTGGATAAAACCAACTTCGATTCACTGGTATTTTCGGAGCATTTGGGAAAATTAGAGATTTTGTGCTAAAAATCAACATTTTCCGAAATGCTCCCAAAATACATTATTATTATAAGCGTATAAGATCCCACTGCAGGGCAAAGGCCTCCCTTATCTCCTTCCACTTTTCTCTATCAATAGCTAGATTTGGCCACTCTTTGATATGCGTCTAACTCATCCTTCCATCTACGCCTAGGACTTCCACGCGGCCTGCAAAAAAATACAAATAAAACCAAAATTGGTTTTATCATGAGTCCATAGAAAATGATTTACTATATGCGGCAAATTATTTTTCCGATAGTTTTATTCCTTGTGAAACGCAGAAAAAATTAAAAACCACAAAAAAAACTGGCACCAACTCGCGTCGTCGTGGCGATTCACGTTTTGTTTTGTGCTATAGAACTAACTCGAAAAGGTGTTGAAATTGTTTTTTTTACTGAGTAAAACCTGTGGTATAATCTGTGTGCGTACGTAAAGAATGGGATTGAATTATAACGACATCTCTCATGGCCATGATGTCCGCCCGTTCAAATCGGATTCGAACTGAAAAAACCAGCATGAGAGATGACGTCACAATTCATTCTATAAGGACCCTTCACATTGGTTCGCAAGCTTTGCGGCAGCTAAAACTTGTTCAGATTAGGGCCCTATTTCAGGACACTATGGTCGTTACCGTGGTGTCTGAGTTACAAGCGAGAAACACCAAAACATACACTACACCAACTGGTGTGGAGTGAGTGAGACGCCAAATAGCTTTATACATATTATTGGTTGCGCTACCAGCGGGCGATTTGGTTGCCGGAAACAAATTTTGGTTCGCTTTATACAACTGTAAAAAAATTTCACTGAGCCACGGCCTTTTTGTCTTGCTGCAGCACACACAACGTTTCCTACACTATGTAACTCTTAATCTTAATCGTATTATTGTTTGTTTTTACTAGTGTACTGTATAATTGTTGTATTTTGTATGTGTGTGTCTGAAGTTGTAAATAAAGCCTTTATCTATCTATCTATCTGTATTAAAAATTTTGTTAGTGAGGCGGCCGGTAGCGCCATCATAGTGCCCTAATGAGACAGGGCCTGTGGATAGGGCCCTTAGTGTGGGGCATGTGACTGCCTAACTGCTTGCGACCAATGTGAAGGCTGCCTTAATACGCAGGTTAAAGCAACTTACACCTACTACCAATAACTTTTATTATTATAGAAATCATTTAGAACGGGATATTTACCATGATTCAATTTTATATTGATTCAAATTGAATAATGGTAAATATCCCGTTCTAAATGATTTCTATAGTAATAACCATGATAGTTTCAAAAACTTTTATTATTGTCATTAAAATCTTTTTTTATTCTTTGACCTTCTTACCTACCTAGTTTATTATAACCAAAATGTAATATATATTTTGTACTCGGGCTTAGAAAGATTTTTCCAATTTTCTACGAAATATTTGTAGTGTTTGTAGAGTTTAGTAAAATAAAGTAATTGAATACCCACAGTTTGTTTTTATTTTATTTTCAGAAGCAATTGAATTAGGATAGGTTACTTACTTATTACTTGTCCCTGGACTGCTTTCCGCAACTAGGCCACAGGTGGGCCCTTTTTGCGTGTCGGGTGGTGGGCTGCTAATCTAACCACCCGATGTCTTCCAGGAAGGCCAGCAGCTCGCTGACGCCGGTGCATGCCTCCCTAGGCGTCCTCGGTGTCCCAAGGTGATGCATTCTTTGGGAAGCCATGAGGATAGGTATTTCTTTACCTTACAATAGTTTTAAGAGGACGCCTAAGGCGCCATTTTGTGAAAAGGATGGGCATAGGATTTCGCGTTCATAGGAGAGGGAAGCACTTCTGTGCGCCTCTGCTCTTGCGGTCATTAATCCAATACCGCTACCACAACCTTAACAGGCTATAATGCTCCACAGCGGGAAGCAGGCCTCTCCCTGATAAGTGTTGGCTCTTCCTCCGCGAGCTGTCTGTCATCTGATGCCGTTTATATAATAATAATAAAATGTTTGTTTATTTATCTTCACAAATTTGTCCACTAGTATGGTTACAAGATTAATTAGGTACTATAATAGGTAGGTGTTGGCAACCTGTTTTGTGAAGACTGGTGCCTGGAGTAGGTTCGAAGAACCTGTATTACAGGTCACCAGGTATTCACTAGACGGAAACATAATATATGAAACGCATCTAATGTTGTTGCTATGGCATACTAGCTAGCTGTTCCCCGCGTTAAATTCGAATTTCACATTTCTAGGGGGATAAAAAGGTCTACGGAAGGAATGTTCCTGTAAATCTCCCATGCTAATTTGATGTTTTACCAGGACAAAAGTAACATATGCTACTCTCCATCCTTTTAACTAACTCTATGCCAAAAATCAAGTCGATTGGTTGCTTAGGACGTGAAGGAGGGGCATTTATTTATACAAAAAAAAGAATATTGTAGTTACCAAAAGTGCATTTCTGGACTCAAATCAGAAAATAACAAATGCACACTATACAAATAAAAACAGTTTCCAAAAATTATAAAAGCCATACATAGTTTAATAACCTAAGCAATTATTAATTAGTAACAATTCGCACGAAGAAAAAAATATCTGGTTGCCAAAAGCAAACAGTAGGTCAAACAAAAAATTGGTATGCAAAAAAAATAAGCAACATTCTACCAGCTATATTATTCTCAATACTAAATCTTTTAACGCATTCACTGCCTAGCACGGAGTGCCGCAGACCGACACGTGAATGTCATGAAAGTGTTATCGATCAGTTGAGCAAACTCTAGATTGGTTGTATTGCAACAGTCTGCAGACACACTCAATCTTTTAACGATCAGTTGGAGCTACCTATTGATTTTGCAGGCGGCTTGGTTATCGCATAATTACCTTTTAAAGCGCACACTAAATTGATTCATAGTCGATAGGTATGTGTACAACATTTAAGAAGTTCCTGAACCTCTAAGCTCCCATACAAACGTACCTACTTTTCGATTCATTAGCAAACCACGTTCCCGATCTTAATGAAATTTTGCATACATAATCGGATAAGAAATAGCTATGATTGTATCGTTTTAGTTTTTCAAAATACATAATAATCATTAAAGTAGAGCGAAAGTAATAAAATCGCATGAAAATGGATAAAAATGAATTTTCGCGCTCACTTTATGATGATTATGTATTTTGAAAAACTAAAACGATACAATGTACCTATTCAAAATTTCATTACAATCGGCGACGTATTGCAAATGAATCGAAAAGTAAACGTACTTTTCGATTTGCAATACGTCCCCGACATTCATTACTTACTTTAGAGGTTCAGGTTCACCTTAAGGACCAAATTCACCAGAATTGGGTTTACTTACTAACTTATAAAAAGCTCTAATTATAAATTTAAGTTAAAAAGAATATGGTGTCAGTACGATTGAATATTTTGGTACAAAAAGACTTATAATTAGATATAAGACACTTTATGAGGTTTTTATGACTATTATAAGTTTCATAAATTCTAGTGTTACTTAAATTGAACAAAATCAAGTTAAAGACGTCGTAAATGCGTAGATAACGCTTACAATAGGCTATTTGACTACATTAAAATAAGTTCCAAATTGTTTTCATCCTAGTCAGTGACAACGTAACAAAGCGTAATCAGGTGATTTTTATTAAAAATATGCCTTTTTAGGTAAAAAAACGTGATTAAAATTACACAATCTTTGATATAATGATCACGTGACCGAAAACGCTGTGTTTGGTTGGATTGCAAGTGACGTCACACTTTTACAGATTACAGTGTCAATGAGTTCTTCTTGCTAGGTGTGGTATTGGCGGGGTGACGTAATAGCTTGGAAAACGGGACCCATGACAGAGATTATCGTTTTGGCGCGGCATTATTTTATTCAAACTTTAATATTACTTTTTATAACTAATACGACTGGCCTTGAAGAAATATTAATTACATTTTGCATTATTTTTATCAGACAATACGTCTAAGTAGTAGTCAAGTAGCCTATTTAAAATGACGGTCTATTGCTGTCCCGCTTAGAATATATTGGAACAGAGATGATCTACGTGAGACAGCATGAGAGGCTATAATTTTCAATCACTATCTTTATCTACGCGACTTAGAGATTTCAAAAAAATATACCTAATGACTACCTCAATGGTCTGTCTCTTTTCAAGGAGCTACAAGCAAAGATGGCTCCTTTCGAGGCAAATTCACGAAAAAACAAAGACGTGTTAATCGAAGTTACCAAATCATTCGTCAATCTAACAAAATAAAAAATAATAATTACTCCTAAAAGTTCTCATGCAAAATTTCAAGCTTGCTATTTTATAACTTCATAATTATAAGTACTTCGACCTATCCTATAAGTCATTCTTAGATCTAGCTCTTAGAAGAGACATCTAGCTACAGTATTTCATCAAAAATTATTTCTTTTATTTCATCGATGCTGCGTTGCTTTGTTTTTGAACTTAACCTAGTTCTAACATACGACTTTTAAAGTAAAGGGCTTAGCTTAAGTCTAAAGAACGAAGTGGACTCACAAAAACATCGTGCACTGGGGCGAATTCCACTAAATTAACCGCTTCACCATATCAATGCAATCGTCAAATGCCGGGTGAGTGAGAGCGAACGAAGGCTTACGAAACAACCAGTGTGGACGTCATTGGGAAAGCAAGCGAGCTCAAACGAAGGCCTTCGTTCGCTTTCGGCAGAGCTCCGGCGGCTGTCGCTACATTAGAACTGACACTCTGATTGCGTCATCTACACGCCACCGTACTCACAAATAACGTGTCATTAATTTAGTTTTTAATATTGTATGTATGTTAGTTTTAAGGTATGTAATAATATGTACCGTAGTATAAGCTAATTACGATCTGTAACTTCTCTTTGGTCTGAAATAAATTATTTATATTATTATTATCAAAGAAAAATGGAACGAACGTAGCGATCGTCGAATCCTACTCGTATGCATTCGCTCGCTCTCGCTCGCTTGGTTTGTAGTGTACCCACTATTAGAATAACAAATTTTGGCATTTTTCCTAAGAAACTACAGTTGGACGCGTGTCAAAAGTGTTAAGTTTGAAATCAATCTATGATGCCGGTTGTCCCACTGCACCGCCTCGCATAAAGAGACTACGCACGTGTCTAGCTACGCTTTGCATTAAAATGTACGTTAAAATGTGTTACTACGCGCGTGGCTTGCTCGAATATGGCACCCACGCAGCTCAACGCTGTCAACGCTATTCACGATTCTACTACGATACCATCGCCATATTAAAACGATTGGTTAGCAGAATTCGGACACTGAAACTGTCGCTCTAATAGCTCCGGTTTAACTAACTCTGCATTATCCTTTAGCTGGGAACTGACACTGACACAACCATAGGCATTTTATTCCATTTTAGGCCGTTTCTTAGACATAATAATAATTTTGCTTTCGCTTAGTTTGAAAAGATTTTAGCTGCTATCGTTACTGGAACTGACTTGCACATTTTGAACCTTTTCACTGGCGAAATAAATGTCAATTTTAAGCGACTTTTTCCCTATACCAGGCTGATATTCCTCTACCAAAACTTTGTCTAAATCTAACTCAGTCTCATGGTGTCTCGTAATATGACCTTGTAATGTTGCCAACGTGAACGCAAGCCCGCACACTTTGCAATCTATGAACTTTCTAGGATCTAATTTGACGTGATTTTTGTACGCATGTTTGTAACAGGTGTTTTGATTCAGGTAATGGACTTGACATTCTCCACATTTGTAGATTTTCACATATTCTTTCGACTTCTTTTTGTCCACGACTTCTGTACTGATATCGTTTTCGCTAGAATTATTTTTGTTTGTTTTGCCTTTCTCTGTACTGTCAGTTTCTCTAGCGTTCTTTTTGTTATTAGCGTGAGTTTCACTACAATTGTTTTTGTTCTTTTTGACTTCCTCTATAGTTATATCAGGGTTAATATCAACACTATGGTGTTTGCATAGATGGGTAACTAAGATTTCTGTTGGAAAAAGTAGACCGCATTTACTGCAATTGTCTGTTGATATTTCAACGCCATTTTCGCACGTTTCCATGTGTTTTTCTATAGTTTTAATTGAGGTGTAATGCAGTCCACAATCACATTTGTATATTTTAAAGGACCTTCTATATCCTTGATCTATGAATGATTCTTGGGTTAAATTCAGTTCTGAATTAGAATCTTCCGTTTTGCTATCACTGGTAACAGTTTTAACAAAATTTTCGAAAGATTCTACTGAATTAGCTCTTTTAGATTTCGTCAGTTTTAAATTTGTAGCATTCATCACCTTTTTATTACATTTCGTAGGTTTAGCTTTAGAACTGACGACCTTCAGATTTTTATATTTTTTCTTTGTGTTTAAATCAGATCTTTTATAGCTTTTCTTTCGATTCTTTTGGTTTACTTCCTTTACATCGAACTCGAAGATATTGGTGTTTTTGGGTCTAAAATTAGGATTAAGGTCATGTTTTGCTTTATGATTCCCTTTCCGTCTGGCATGAACGTTTTGTTTACATATTGTACAGTAAAATAGTTCGTGGACAGGTGCACACTTGTGTATACTTCTGTATATCTTCATATGAACGCATGCTGAGCACTTTATGCACCTGTACATACTAAATTTCGCTCGAGGATTTAATTCTACCGGTGCATCGAAGTCTATTTCTACATTCTTAACTCTTTCTCTCACATCCATCAAGACCTTTAGTGCTCTAGGATCAACTTTCGCGTTTATGTTTGAAGGTGTTAACTTCTTTTCTTGCATCATGGATGATACCGCATGGTCTTTATCAGAATTCGTCTTAACCGTTTGCGTTGTCTTGATAAAATGAATGATTCGGAACTCTTCTCTCTTGATTCCCCTTTCGTGTAACAGTTTGTGGAAAGTAAGGGTTGACTCATTCTCGAATGCGATTTCGCATTCTGAGCATCGATATTTCGACCCTTTACATTTCACGTTGACGTGAGCGGTCAGATTGTTGGTGTCGTAGCAGACTTGGCAATTGCTACAACAATATAAGGTAAACTCAGGGAGTCCATATTTCATAAGTTTCATTTTAAGGCTCCTTTCACCGCCGAAAACGCTTTGGTCTATGATTTGTCGGATTTCTTTCTCAGGAACCGACTCGAACATTTGGAACCATGATTCTTCTAGAAGATTCTCGGGGGTGTAGGTAAGTATATTGAACGCTTTCCGTTGTATGGGTATCTGCGTGTGCAATTCTTTATGCTTAGCCCAGCATGTTTCGTCGAAGAGTAAGTTGCAGACATAGCAGGTGACAGATTTTGGTTGTTTGTAGCTTTTGTGTAAATGCTCCTGGCTGTGTTCTACAGCTTTGTTGTACAAATCTGTGACCAATTCGCATTTCGAGCATAGAAAAAGTATGTTCCAGGTTGGGTTTAGAGACTCGTACTTCATCATGAGTTCTGGGATCACCGATTCAGAGGTTTCAGGCTTAGATTTCTCAGTCTTTGGTTTGTTGATTAATTTTCTGGCTAGGTGAAATTCCCTGTGAACTTTAAGTGTAAAAATTTCGAACATATCTCCACAGAATTCGCAATTTTCGTAGTCTTCCCCACATATATGCCGGCGTCGGTCGCCTTTTGTCAAGAAATGTATTTTACATGTTGGACATGAAGTGTATTTTATCATGGGGAGTGCGATAGGTTTTTTCGTCACTAAATCCAAGAATTGGATATCGTTTAGAGAGAAGTTCGTATGTTGGTGAAGGCGAGCGTGAACCTGCTTAGTATTCCACGGTAGAAACAAACCACACTTTTTACAAACGAATGAATGTTTGCTATACACAGCGCATTTCTTGGCAAAGTGCTTTTCGGATTTGCGAATGTATGTCACACAAATTTTGCAATGATTACAGAAATAGTATCTAAATTTCTTCGTTTTTGGTTTCTCCGATCGAACTACCTTCAAAAACTTTTGCGTAAGTTCTGCTCCAGGTTTTGTCTTTACGATCAATGGTTTTGTTATATCGAAGTCCGAGCTTGTAGAAACTGCAGTTTTAGCAGTGGACTTTACTTGGTTAATCTTTTTGTTTTTATCATTCAGTATCACATACTCAACGATTATAAAATCCTTTGGTTTTAGCTTCAGAACGTCATGTTTCGTCATATGATGAAGCAGTTTGTTTTTCATTACTAAGATGTTACATTTTTGACACTTCACTGTTGGAATCTTCCCGCAATTTTTAAGGTGCATCTTTAGCAAAATATAGTCGAAATGAACGTTACACTTCAAGCATTTGCACAGAGTTCTCTCGTGCGAGTTTTTTGTCACCTTGTAGATTTTTAGTTTATTGCTCATTTGATGTTGTCTTTTATGTATTTCTGTATCTTTGATTCGCATTTTCTTTTTACAGGTTGGGCATGTCCATATAGGGCTTTTGCTTTTGAGGTCACAATTGATACGGACCATGTGGGCTTTTCCAGCAGTAGTAGATGTAAAGTGTAGATGACACTTTGGGCATTGGAACAACGTTGATTTTGGAACTATTTCAACCTTTGTTTTAGAGTCATCACATTTCTCTTTTGTGAATTTGTGTTTCTTTATAGGTTTTTCATCCTCAAAAACAATTTTATCTTTCGTACGTTTTAGTTTGCTAATGGTTTTTATTTTCTTGAATATCATTTGGTTTTTTTTCTCCGGATGGTTTTCTCTGTGCTTTCTAGCTAAACCGTAATTGCTTAGTATATCACTACAAACCATACATTTAAACCTAAACCCCGGATCATCAACTGGCTCAGTTTTAATTTTAACAGGAACTTTATTTACATTAGGAGGTATATGTTTAGCTTTTATAGGTATTTTAGGTTTCTGTATCAATAAACTTCTTAGCATTGGGTTATCTAATTTCTTTTTAGCTTTTAAAATTTTCCTTGGCTCTGGTTTTGCGTGGTCAGCGCTGTGGTTTGCTAAGTCATTTTGACTGTTAAATGTTTTGCTGCACAAATTGCAATTGAACTGCTGTGGCAACAATTCATATAGATGTTTTATGAGAGCTATATTATCTTTGAAATTTACGTTGCAGTGGTTGCAATGCGTAGATTTATCTAGATCTGTAGAGCTAGTACTCTTTTTAGCTATGTTATGTTTATAGCTTTTGGCGGTGCTTTTAACAGCTCGATTGGTCAAAGGCGCGAGTAAAGAATGAGCTGACATATTGTGATAGTCTAGAGAATTGGGTGTCGTGAAGAGAATTTTACATTTGTGGCAGTAACATTGACTCCGGTTGAGGCGTTCGCCCCAATCTTCTAAGGATACCATTAAATAAGAATAGTTATTGTGCGGTCTAAGAGTAGGACTTGGTTTCGAGCCTAATATAATCTTATTAGGGATATAGTCTGTTGATTCGTTAAATGTAGGTGTTACGTTCAAATTGGCTCCCATTTCTGATACAGATTCGTCGAAATTATATTCTTCTGCAAAGTCATCAATGATTTCTTCTTTTATAGGAACATCTTCAATTTCCTGTTTAATAGGAGCTCCTATATAAATTTCTTCAGAGATTTCTGTATCCATTTCATCAGCTTCATTTTGACCAACTACTACAGAGTCTACATTTTCTGCTTGGACTCTTTTGTGTCTGATTTCATCTTCTAACAAATCACCAGTGATATATTCATCACTATCCATTTTATTAGCTTCATGTTCATTTTCGTGTAAAGTATTTTTGTTTAAAACGAATGACTTTTCACTTTCCTGGTTACTTTCAAGTGGAGAGTTTTGATTCTCTTCTAATAAATCACCAATAAGTTCATCATGTCCATCAACTATAGATTCCTCGTTTTCTCCTTTTTCATCATTTGTAACTTCTGTAGCATTTTGATTAACAATCATACAAACATCATTCTCGTCACGGATTATTTCAATTTCGGAGTTTTCGTTATCTACAGGATGATCATGTCCATTGTTGTGTTCATCGTCTTTTGCTATTTCTATCACGTTTGTGACTTCGTCAATATCAGTAGCGTCGACGTATTCATTATATGCAGTGATTTTTTTTGAATTGTGGTCATTTACGTTTTCTTCATCATCAGAAATTTCAACATAATTTACAATCTCTACGATGTTGTTTGATTTAAAATTGACTTTATATTTTTTTACATAAGTTTCGTTTGTCACATTTGTAACATTTTCGTCAGCAACCTCAGGCATAGCTTCATCATCAGATATTTCTTGAACTAAATCAACATGTTCATTAGGTTGAAGTTTATATAAGTTTTCTACATTACTTTTATCTTGGGGGGGGTTTTCTTCAGCTGTATTGTCAGGTTCTTCTTGCAATAATTCTTCTTCAAGATGGGTTTCTTCACCATTTTCAATTTCTTCTCCATTTCCCGGGTAAAATTCTTCAGCAAAGTTATTTTCAATGTAGTTTGGTATATCTTCAATTAAATTGGATTCTTCATTGTGAAGCAGACTGACATCATATGCTGTAACATTATTTGTCTTTATGAGATATGCATATTTTTTTATTATTGTTATGTATTTGACAGTTGATGGTGGATTTGTAAATAGTATTAAAAGTAATCTATTTGAAGGTAATGTTTAAAAGTTTTCATAATGAACTCAATCACGGCATTATCATTTAATAATACGTAGGTATTTATTGTTTGTTTATGATGACCGATGTGGCAAGGTGTGTGAACGTTCGCCTGCATCACAGATGGTTGAAGGTTCGATTCCAGCCTTAGCACAAATGTTTATACAATCTGCAGATATTTTATTCTGAGTGTTCTGGATGTTTTCTATTTATGGTACTGTGTGTATATGAGATAATGCTGAGCCTGAGCTTGATAATGCTATGTGAATTGTCAAGAATTTACTTATTTATGATAGCTGATTAACTGGATAATATGTTACATAACAGAGCATTATCATCACTTATCTTACCTACTAGTCCACTGCTGGAAATAGGCTTCCCCACTCCCTTATGTGTGCCATAGAATCTCTGCTAAAGTAATTATATTAAAAACTAATATAATTAGTTTAGCAGAGAATTATATTCTGATTCCGAGCATCGAATCTAGCCCTTAACCTCTCACAGTGGTGAAGGACTATAATGCTATGAAAGCTCCATGAGTGCATAGCTTAATCATAATTGGTTAAAGTAAACGACGGTTTCTTACAACTTATGTTTAGAAATCACATGACTAGCGTTTTGAGGATTAAGTAAAAAATATTTTTTTAAGGAAGTAATTTAGGGTTGAGATAGAAAACCACTTGCTTTGCACATCTGGATGCAAAAAGTTAAGAGCAGAGGATGGCATAAATAAAAGGAAGTGTGTGTGTGTGTGTGTGTGTGTAGTTCATGAAACAAGGGCTATGACAGCTGCTGATTCCAGCTGATTCTGGATCAGGATGCATGGAAGAATGGAGGGGGGGGGGGCAGGGCTGCTTCCCAGCAAGACTCACGAGGCTTATGGTTGGTGAAAATTACCTAGCCAGCGAATGATGTTAAGCGCAAAATCCTTACCATCTGTATGAATTTGGATCTTTATTTTTGAGAGATCTGGAAAGGCCGCCTTTACAAGAGGGTGCTCCAAGATATCGTGCTCTTCAATCTCTATATCATCATCCATTCTAAGCACTTCTAACTGAAAATAAACGTAATTAGGTCAAGTCAAGCGTTGCACTGTTTTTGAGTACAAGTAGGTATATTTTTCACATTGTAGATATAAGAATATCGCTGCACGTGCATGGACAGAGGTAGATTACTTCGACAGATTGATGTCAGACAGAAAATAATGCAAGCTTGCACAAATAGAGCTGCAATATATTAAAGTTTTTCTTAACTGCATTGCTTACATTGCAATCCAAGTTTTGAAGAAAATTTATGGAGCTGTCACCGTAGTGCCTATGGCATTTAAACTACGGTAAAAGCGCACCGATGTTGATTCATGTTTTTCTTCTGAAAGCACGGGAAAATAACGAAAATAATTGAAATGAAAATACAAAAACACTAACGAAAAGAAAACGACAAAACGAAGTGAGATGAAATGAATGAACTACTGTCACTATAGCACAGAGTAAAAATAATAATTTAGAACCGTTTTGTTGCTTGATGTAAGCTTGACGCTGTAGACCGATACGAAGCAACGGCAGATTTTGGCGAATTTAACTGCAGTGATTGACAGAAAGACATAGCATCAGATTTAAAAATAATATCACCATTTCCGTTTTCATCCATTGTCCAAGAAATAGCCACAAAATAGAAAGTTGTTGTTTTCTAGTTTACCGCGTATTTTGCGCACGGCGTATAACAAAGAAAAGCTGGATTTCTATTGTTTCTATTAGAATTAAATAAATAAAGTGTTGCAATGGCGAGGACAAAAGCTTCTGTTGGTGCTAAAGGTAATAAAAACCAGTATTATCATATTAAATAAATTTCCCGACATGAATTTCAGATTTTATTTTGTACGTTATTCTAATCAATTTAACTTCTTGCAGTGTCTTCTGGAAAGAGTAATAAGGCTAGATGTAGCGTAGCGCCTCCGTCTAACACTTCTAGTGGATCTGGTAAGTTCCTGTTGTTAGTTATAACCTATTTTGTACATTCGTGTTATTTTATTCGTACGTATAAAATGTAATGTACTTTCCTCTTTAGTCTCAAGCTCCTGACATACTAACTCTTTACTAATCTGTAGCAGTGGACAGCATCAGAAAGTCAGAGAGAAGAGTGCATGCAGTATGTACCTATTGTAGTTATGTTAATAAGCCCAGATTCAAGCTGTCCATTTACATCTGATCTATTTTATTGTCTGATTGTAGAATCAGATTGTCTATGGATAGGCAGGCGTATTCTATCTCATAGATGAATACTAATAAACGGGGTTCTATCTTATGGCGTTCGCTCCATACATTTATAGATAAACAAATCCCCTTTGGATAGTTGATCTCTCCCTGGTCGTGTTGGTCTGCTGTCTCATCAGATTTTGACAGAGAGTCTAGCAACCGCAGTAAAAAACTCGGCTAGGACATCATCAATTACTTTTCTGTATCAGGTGGATCAGAACGTAGCTCCAAATCGTCTGGCAGCGGGAACCCAGTGTGCCCACGAGAAACCCCCAAATGGCAGCGAGCGATCAGCACTTTCTTCATCACAAAACCGAGTCAAAAGGCAGAAAATGAGGAGGAAAAATCAGGTAAAAAAAAAAACATAGCCTAGCTAGCCCTAAGCTAAGCAGAGCTTGTTTATGAGTACAATACAATACATCGATAGATATAGAAAATACTTAACCTAGAACAAACATTTGTCCCAAGACGAGAATCCAACACGCAACCTCACAGGCGGACGTTTATAGCCTTTTATTTCCGTGTCGGTGTATAATATTAAGACTTGACTTTTTTGAAGTGTACATTTACTTATTGTATTGATGGAAATAAAGAGTTTGATTCTTGATTCCTGGCCCAGGAATCCTGGGCCTAGTCTTTACTCTTTAACTTCCGCATATTGTGAGAATGGGTAGTGAATGCATATTGGAAAGGAGTTATAGAAACATATTTTATATTTATTGGAGCATTTTGGAAAAATAAATAACATGGAATCAATGTTTATGGGAGATCCAAATTCAGAATTCAATTCAGATCTTACAAAATTCACCAGGTAGGTATTAGGAGCCCTCTTAGGGCGCAATGCAACATAAAGGGATGCAAGCTGGGTAGGTAGGATTTTATCCTCAAAAGTCATAGGGTGTGAGCTGATTCATGCACTAATGGTGAGTACCATTAGTGCATGAACATTTGAACATCCATACTATTAATATTATAAGAGCAAAAGTAATTCTGTCCATATTCTACAGGGCTGCACGGATCTTAATTAAATTTGCCAGGAAAGTGCATGTACTTTCCTGCCAAATTTAACATCCTGGATAAAAAGTTGCCTATGTCTATCCTCTATAGACATAGGCAACTTATCCAGGTAAAGCGCGTGCGAGGGTTATTTTTAATTCTGATTTCTCATTAGTTGAAACAGTAATAGCAGAGTACATACTAAAACTGTTTTGTTTACAGCTGGTACCTCAAAACCGAAACCAAAGCCAAGACGCAACATGATAGAATCTGACGATGAGGAACCAAAAGAAAAACCCAAAAACCAAGAACTAGATGAAACCATCGAGCTAGAACCACTTACAGGGGAAAATAGTCATAAGTTAGAAGAGTTTTACACAAAGAACTCTGATAAAGGTAAAGGGGTCGGTAAAAAAACTAACAAGGAAACTGAAAAAGAAAATGTCGATCTAAATATCGAAGAAGGTAATGCAAGTGATAAAGACATTGTAAATAATAATTCTGAGAAAAGCAAGAAGAGGGAACGAGACGATAGTTTTGAAGAGAGTGTCACTAAAAAGGTTAAGGTCTAATATTTACAATAGTTCCTAGACTAAAGGCGCAAGGGCATTATTGAAACGCTACGCAACGTGTTACCCCATTTATATTTAAGCGTTTCGTCGCGTCGGGTGTTTATGATGTGATCTGATCATGGAAAAGTTTAAAGATTTGATTGAACAAGCATCACTGGACATTTCCTGTATTTTTGACGCACCTTAAGGCGCTCAAGTGTCTAAACGTAATGGTGGGACGAGAGAGAGTATAATAATATGTTAATCATTTGATATCCCGTTCGTCTCACCAATACGCATCGATGACGATTGGTGGGGCGAACGGGACATAATTTTAATTCAGCCTTTTCAAATCCCTTTCGTCCCACTAGTGAGACGAAGCTGGTGGGACAAATGGGAAACTACATCTCGTTATGACGTTTCAATAGTGTGTCTTCACCTTTACGCCTGTTATAAAAGTGATGTTAGTAAGTAGGAGCCCTGTGGCGAATTGTCACGACGATTTGGCAAAACGTATTTTTTATAAAATGACCTTTTTTTGACCTCAATCAGGATTTACAAAAGACTGCTGGCAGCTACTGGGTACGGCTAAAGACAAGGCACTATGGCGCTTATTAGGGTGGCCCGCCGTCTAGGGGCTCTATTCTGCTAACCAAATCTTATCACTTAAGTCCATTTTATCATCATAGAAATGTTACCAAAAACGTTTCGTATTCTACGTGCGCGGCGATTTTGCGATACCATTGTCATAGTGAAGCCATTGGCTTATCAGAATTGGGCCCTGTGTAGTGTGCTAACTATAGGCTGTTGATGATGATGTTAAAGTAATTATGTATTTAACTATTGTTAATGAATTGATAAGTGGAATGTGGCTTGTACAAATAAAATTATAAATAAATAATGCTGGACAATTCACACAGCATTATTTAGCCCCAAGCTAAGCAGAGCTTGTGTTATGGGTACTTGTTATCTGATAATAATAAACATCACTAATACAAACAAGCTCTGCTTACTTTGGGGCTAATTGAATCTTTGTAAATATGTACAAATTATGTAAACCCTTTGAAATTTCAAAACAATACAATGTTAGAATACACGCAAAAGTACACAAATTTGAAGAAAATGTCAATTTATTAAAAAAAAAAAGGGAAAAAATATTCGCAATTAAAAAAAATCTTAGGAACCAAAACTGGAACCCCTCGGACTAAGTACACATATATCGTGGCACCCTGTATAACTGTACGTGCTAAACTATTGTTTATGAATTAATAAGTAGATCCTAAATTGATTTTTGCTGTCATAATGGCTAAAGAATTACATTACGTCGCTGCATCCGAAAAACTCTTCGGATGCAATAGGCTAGTTTCCTAAAAAAATCTAGTTATTCCGTCAGTTAGAATACCAGAACATATTGGACTAGTATTTTTTCATTTGTCAATCAAACAAAGATACCGTGAAATCCTCCAACTTTGGCCACATTTTTAAGAAAATTTGTTGTAACACCAAAAAAAAATAGGAAATAGTATTAATTTTATGACGTGAACGTAAAGTAAACACGAATTACTATCAGTCAAGCATAAAAAAATCTGTAAAAATGACTAATTTTATATCATAAAAGTAATTTGAGAGACCGGCCAAAGTTAGCTCGACTTTCTGTCAACATGGTCCACAGCGAATATCTTCTAAACTATCAAGCTTATTTGCATACTATTAAAAACCATGGTAAAAATATGGCCAAAGAAGGCAACAAAATAATTTCCAATATCAAAAGTGGCCATTTTAGCTATTTATCACAGTGGCCAATGTTAACTGGTAATTTTTGCTCATATCCATACAAATTATTTTAGTTATCAGGGTTGTCACAAAGAAAGGTTAATAAATTAAAACAATGTTTTTACTCTATAATTGTTTTATTTAAAAATTAAGAATCAACTAAATGCGCGCTCATAGCGACTATAGAAAACGTATATACCTACTTAAATAAAATCAAAACGACCTTGAGCTGGGCCTCAGTCATGTGAGTTTACAAAGCTTAGGTACAGTAGTTTGTAGTTTATAGAGTATAAAATGACACTATCAAAATACATGATTTTTTTTCGACTTAACCTATATTTAAATGGCACTTCAGCGTTTCAGTACAGTACAGCAAATTAAATTTAAAGTTAAAATAAAACTAAAAATTAAAAGGATAAAATAAAAAATATAATGTAAATATAAATGAAAGATAAAAAAAAAATTAAAGATAAGTAAGTACAAAACTTTTTGGAGCAAAAATCTTAAAAGGATAAATTAACTAGCAGGTAGCAGCCCTAATGCATAATTGACAGCGGCCAATGTTTACACTCTAGATACAGATAACTGGTTTGTAACATTGGCCGCTCACATTACTCAAACAAAAACACCAATCGTAAATTAGAAATCATATTAAAATGTTCTCCTGACATCAGTTTATAACATATCTAAAAACTACTTACCCAGGCTTCTTTTTAACAGGCTGCCAGTTAAATGTTCAAATGTAGAAATTGGGCCGCACTTGAATAGCGTAACTTTAAACACGGCTGACAGACAAATAAATGACGTAAGTAAACTAATAGACAATTAGTGTTGTCAGAAGTATAATTTATTTTCTACTAGTGTTTTAAAAATAGGCATAACTCACATCATTTTAATGTTACGAGCTAATTCAGTTATTTTTTTGTTTTGGCCAATGTTACCTCTTGAAACCAAAGTTGGAGGATTTCACGGTACAGCGCGTCAAAGTTTGGGAGTGGGTTCGCGACGTCACAAAATGGCTAAAATGTGTCGCCGGACGTGACGTCACGCGGAACTTCATCTGGCTATATCTTCATTATTTTTACTTTAATTGTCAAAAGAAAAAGTACGTTTCTTCTGATAATCTAAGGATTAATATACCTTGAGTGACATTTTTCTTATAAATTAAATGATGTCCCATAAAAGTTTCGACTTCGACGGGACTTAAACCCGCAACCCTCCCTCAGTAATGGATTCACATACACCTCTCGTCAGTACGTACTAAACGTAATTTTAGTCATTGAGCAGGTTTGGATTTATCCTGTAGGTGAAGCTATCGGCGCTTGAGTTCGAACTAAGTCCGGGTTTTTTGGGGTTATTCCCGCTCGTCCCCACGCTATGTCCCCGATGGGGACCAACGGGAAGTTTACTTCCCGTTCGTCCCCATAGGGACCAGCGGGAAGTTTTGCAGTAGCGTTCGTCCCCGAAGGGGCCAGCGGGAAGTTTTTGTAGCGTTCGTCCCCACTAAATTATATGAGGATAATTTTAAACAAAATCGTATTTTGTTTTGTAATCAACTTTTATTATAATATTTTAACAAAAAAATATAGCAGAAAATTACATTCTGAAAAAAAATTCTCTGATCAAATGGCTCTGTGCAGCAATGAAAAGTTTTATTACTGAAATAATCATTGACTTCTGGTAAAAGTTTTCTCGCTTTATTGTTGCAAAATACAATGATTTGGATGCCATCTGAACAATAGTCTGCCAAAAGAAATTCATTACATTTTGGCGGCACTTTACTTATTTTTAAATGACGGTATCTCACTTATTGCACCACCATACCATTGCATTAAATGTACGAGCAACTGCTGGAAATTCAGGTGAAGTTATGTCTTCTTTGCATTTATAAAGTGCTATTCTAAATCATTTCTGATTGAGTCAGGCGTACATTTGTGACTTGTTACGTCAATTATGTTGTTGTCCTGAAAATGATGAGATAATTGCCTATCATAGATATTCTTTACCTATAATTATGGACCTACCATGCACCTTATTAAGTGCAATTGTATAACAAATAAAAGAAAAATAAACCAAATAATTAAGTAAGTCCTCATTTATGTTGTTTTTAATAATTGGGTATTTATAAAATATAAACTAATCGACTCCTACGTCACTTGACCTCGTGGCGTAATTGGCAGCGCATCCCGTACTGAGGAAGGGTTGTGGGTTCAAATCCCAGATTTTTTTTTGATATTGTTAAATTTCTTAGAAAATTGTTTCAGTGCGAGGCTTACGCACTATAATAGCAAAAACCTTAGACATTTTTCTTATAGGAAATGCAAATAAACTTTCGCGTGAGCTTTCATTTTCGCGTGTGCTTCATTAAGATTTGTACCTTTTAGGTTTAAGTTGATTAAGATTTGTACCTTCTAGTTGTTTAAGTATTATGTTTAAGATCAATAAAGTTTAGATTTGTACCTTCTAGTTGTATTATGTACCATGTTTAAAATCAATAAAGTTTAAAACATTTAAAAAATGTGTTTATTTGATAAACTTATAACAGTGAAAATTATTTTATTACACTACTTTTTAAGAGTTCCGTATTTGTAATCATCAATCGCCGTGTATCTGAAACAGAAAAAATTAAGCATTTAGCATTTATTTGTCTACATTTTAAAGGCACTTGCTTACACTTACAACAAAACTAACTTTAAAAGTACGAAATTACAACAACTAACAAATTTTTTGTTAGTTGTTGTAATTGTTTTTTTATTATAAGCCTGAGGAGCTGAGGGAGAAGAGGAGAGAGGACAGGCGTCCCATTTCTAATGCCTTTTACTCGTCCTAAATTAAAAGAAATTAAAAATCCAAATTAATAGATTTTTTTTGGAGAATATTGTGCCCCAAGTCTAAGGCGCTATGCAAACAGCCACTTTAGTTGAAGAAACTGTCAACATTTTAATATTTTTTCGTATACGAGTGTCTTTTTCTTGAACTGTGCTTTTAAGACAAGAAGATTATTGTGTTAACAACTAGTTGCCTGTTGTCGCTATAGATGCTCTGTATGCATAGCGCTTAACATTTTCATGGCCCTCGACGCACATGTTCATCTGGTGCTCCCGAATAGCGGCGGCACGGCGCGTCCCTGCAGCTGCGGGTCGCACCGCCGAGTTTAGTCAGAAATGAATGCGTTAAACTACTGAACAGATCAAGCTAATATTTTGCATACATGTAGTTTTAGTCTAGATCTTAAATCGCATACCTACTTAGTTTTTTTATGACTCAGAAAGACGCATGCGAATCCGCGAGCAGAAGCTTGTGAATTATATTTATCTTAGACTAGCAGCGGCTCGCGGTTTCACCCGCGTAGTTCTCGTTCCCGTGGGAATTCCGGGATAAAACATAGCCTATTTCACTTCCTGAAAAGTAAGCTTTAAAAGTGAAAGAATTTTGTAATAGGTCCAGTAGTTTTTAAGTTTATACGTTACATACAAAAATACAAATCTTTCCTCTTTGTAATATTAAATAAATATAGATACATATATCTAGATTCCTCCACACACAAAAGGCTAGTAAAGGCCTGAAGCGAATGGGGCGAGGTCTTTGTTTATCCGGAGTCCTACGAAACTAGGAACTACTAGGAAAACTAAAACCGACATTTCTAAGTCCTTTTAGTGCAAAACCAATTCAAAGGTCACTTGCATAGATAGCGTTTGCACGAATACGAAACTTCGATTTTCGTTTAATTTTACGAGTGCCATACTCCAGACTAATTGCAGAAAATTACAATTAAAAATAAAAAGCAAATTAAAACTAGTATTTAAAGTACAAATAGTTGAGCTAACTGCAGACTTGCAAATAATCTAGAGGTAGCTCAACTGATCCTAATAAAAATAAATGTGAAATACATACCGCATCAGCCAAATCTGTCCAGTCCAGAGCCTTTCTCAGGTTGTCATTTTTGGAGGGCTTCTTATCCCAATTCCAATAGGTGAAATCTTTGAAACCTCCTACAACCTGTAAAATTTAATTTAGCCAGTTACCTAAGAAATTAATACCACCACCCAGAGTACTATAATAAATAAAAACCTTAGCCAGTTACCTATTTATTATACTACACACTAGCAGCCCACCCCGGTTTCGCACAGGTAGATAGGAAGTTCTTAACAAAAAAATAAAAATTATAAATTTTAACACAGTATTGGCAGACTTTCCATGCTTAGAACACTCGATCAAGTCTGCTTTTGACAAAAGAAATAACCAAATTCATCCGTTTGGGAGCTATGATGCCGCAACAACCCACAGATAGATACACTACACAGACACATAGATCCACCCGTCAAACTTTTAACAAACCTTTTTGTGTCGGGGGCCGTTTTTTTTATATATTATGTATAATGCTGGACAATTTATACAGCATCATCAAGCTAAGCAGAGACCCCCAAATGTAATAGGAAGAGTGGCCTGGTGCCACGCTCTGTCATCTAATGGTATATTGAAAATTTCAATAAAAATTAGATTAATGTGTCGCGCATGATGTTGTCTATACTATATTCGACGACCTTTGTGGCGCGGTGAGCGAAGGTCCGCCTGCGACGCAGTAGGCTGCGGGTTCGATTCCCGCCTTGGGACAAATGTTTGTACGATCTGCAGATATTTGTTCTGTTGATAATTAAAAAAAATCTATCTGCGTATTGTATACTCTATTATGTAAATCAGTTATCTAGTACCCATAACACAAGCGCTGCTTAACTTGGGGCTAGATAATGCTGTGTGAATTGTCCAGCATTATTTATTTTATTTATCTGCTGTGTAGGTAGTGGATATTTACAGAGTTGGGAGAATCATAAATAGTAGGGAAGTAAATTTGGGAACCAAAAGATAGGTAAAATAACAAAAGCCACGCGAACATTGATGTTTTGCAAATTATCGGAAAACGATAGGAAATGGCAGACTCATCCATAATCGGAGATAATAAGAGCCAAAGCGAAGACATAACTATCAACTTCAGATTTGCAGTTAAATATTCGAAGTAACTCTTTATATTTAAAATAAAACCGGCTAAGTGCGAGTCGAGCTCGCGCACGAAGGGTTCATTAGCTATGAAAACGGCAAAAAAAATCACGTTTGCTGTATGGGAGCCCTCTTTTAATACTTGTTTTATTTTAATTTAACTATTAATTTTTAAAGCGAATAATTAAATATTATGTGAATATTTCAAGCCCTGTTGCCGTTATCAATATCGAGCAAAAAAATCACGTTCGTTGTATGGGAGCCCCTTAAACATTTTGTTTTTTAGTATTTGTTATAGCGGCAACAGAAATACATCATCTGTGAAAATTTCAACTGTCTAATCTAACTATCATGGTTCATGAGATACAGCCTGATGACAGACAGACAGCGGAGCCTTAGTAATAGGGTCCCGTTTTACCCTTTGGGTACAGAACCCTAAAAAATAGGAGTAGTTGTTTCCGTTTCTCGAATATAAAGTTCACATTTTGCAAAGTTTAGCTCCAAGCACATAAGCTTAAATTCTTCATTTAATGAAGAGCTAAATTTTTGTATGAAATAAAAAAACAAACCTTACTTTTAACAATGTATCGTATGTGTTCAGTTCAGATACTAGATCTAAGAAAGGAAAGGTCAAAAAAGATTTACCTGAAACCTCCTTTCTGCGTCTTCAGCTAAAGGCCTCTTGGCCTCGGTGACTATAACAGCTTGGTAGCCTTCAGGGAATGACATCCTGGTGCCATCTAGAGGATATCCACGGAATGTTCCTGTGAGCTCTGGAAAATATAAAGACATTGATAATGCAGTGATAGGTTTCATTATGGTAAATTTTTTTCAGATTCTCAGAGAACATTAATTTATCATACAGATATTTTAGATAAGGATGTAATGTAAATTGGATTGTAATATTGTAGGTCATTGTTAGCATAACATAGCATGTAATCTGCTGATTATTTCGACAACCTTCTTTGAGCAAAGTCGACCTTTCGGGTCTACCCGAACAGGCTCTTTCCATGCGGTCCGTAAGTGTCCGTAGTGTATTTCGAATTTCAAATTCTATTTTGTTTCGATTGATAATAGTTAGGTGCAGGTTTTATGCATACTGAGCAGTACAATTTACTGGCTGGTTATAATAAACTAAGAAAACGCGGGAAACTGTAAGAGCAATATTACGACCTCCGTCGATTTCTTGAATGTACTTTTCAAAGTACTTTTTTACGTTCGCGGGACCATCCTCTTCTATTTTGCAAGGCACATAATGCGCGGATTGCTCGAATAGCTCGTTATTTTTATCATTCTTCAAGTTATTTTCTACTTGTATGGACATTTTAGGTACTTGTACTTATTATTCTAAAAAGTAAACAAAATTATAAACGTTGATTGATCGGTGGGGAGGGAGGGGAAAACGAACGAACGAATGCGATTTTCCTAGTTTTTTTTCTACTTCAAGTTTTTTTTCAGTCTCACAAGTCAAACATCAAACATTATCCATGTGGAAAGTATACAACATCAATCAAAGCATCAAGCTAAAAAAAATTAGAAGTAAAAAATGAGGATTTAAAGATGTTAAATGATGTTAGTGTGAAACGTGAGGGAAACCAGCGATTTTATCAGGACGTCACTGTCAAGTATATTGCAAATGTCAAACTCATATTTGATTGTATGTATTGGTTTAACCAATCATCGATCGATCCCGTCTTGCTCCCTTTTTGTAAAATTTTATTTACAAATTCTCAAAGAACTTTGTGCAATTCGTGATGAAATAATCATAACCGTGACGAAATTCTTATCAGAATGCAATAAAGTTAGGTCATTTACCGTAGACACTCGTTCCGCTGACATTTGACCGATTATTCCACCTTACCGTACATTTATTTGTTCAGTTGTTTGAAATTACAGGGATTTGCGTCAGAAATAAATATTTTGGCGTCATTCCCTTGTTGTTTGCGTTGGTTTGTTCACTTGTGTGATAGACAGTGTGTTGGCAACAGGATTTAAAAACATCTTCACTGACCTTGATTCGAAAACAGCTGTTGGTAAGTAACAACCAGTCCAAAAATTGTAAAAAATACATTAACATAACAAAAACTGTATTAAGTTTTCTATATCAAAGCATCTAGTTCAATGAGAAAACAATTTCTGCTCCCTTTCAAAACTAATAGCTTCCACCCTAGCCAGGGTCATAGGAAAGTGGAACCTTTACCATTCACTTAATTTGAAAGTTAGGTTACCAAGTAAGTTTACCTTACCTTATTTCATAACCATCTATTAACGTTTCATACCTTTCCAACAAAGTCCTAAAATCATTATCAGCTTTATAACATTGACACCTACTGTATCTACCTACTGCCACTACTACTATTTACTGAGGTAAAATTTTATTAAATGTTACAAAATGCAATGTGGTTATAATTTAAAATCGAATGCATTTATCAACTTGCAGCTATCATTGCTGTGCATGTGCTTTTTTCCAGATAAAATCCTGTCAAAGTCAAAAGTCAAAAAAGTCAATAACTTCATTTCTTTAGACTTACAAAATAAGCACTTAGACAAGTCAAATTAATAATAAAACTTAAATTTTATATATAAACAGTTTTATAAATAGTAATTATTATCAAATAAGAAACAAAATGTTATTGATTTTGTTCGCTTCAATGTTTTGTCCATTATTGGAAGAAACGAAAAATAAACCACTAGTAAGTTAGTATAATACTTAAAATGTAATACAATGTTATTTGCCTATCATGTTAAACGTACGACAAGGTTAAATAAGAATGTAAAAATAGTAATGCTAAACAATTCACACTGCATTAATTAGGTTACCTAATTTGTTCCTTAATCAGCATTTAGTATTTTAGTATTTATTAGCCTATAACCATCCCCCGAATACTATAATACCTCTCAGCCAAATTTAATTGAGATCTGTTCAGCCGTTTGGGCTCTGTGCAAACGTGGAAACTAAGTGTCCACGGTTGCCCTGCACCTTAGCTGTGAAAAGGTTACAGACAGACCATGTTACATTTTTATATTAATTTAATTTTATAATATTAGTATTTTATGCTTAACCTTGAAATCAAACCAAAGACAACAGGAGTTAATGCCCTACAATGTCAATATTGCATTGAGATTATAATTAGATTAGGTATGTTATCATTCTTAAACCCACATTTTGGCACTTTTTCAAAGTCTGCACTGATTTGCTATGTTAAAAGTCTCACAAATGTGGTCTTAACAAAGTCCTAAAATGATTATCAGCTATAGCATTGACACTTACTGAACCTCTTACCTACCTACTACCTTACGAGGTAAATTAAATGTAAATGTTACGAAATTTAATTAAGTATATGGTTAAAATCTAAAAGCTTACGCCCCAAAAATTTTCGACTTCGATGGAACGAAGTCAATAATAACAATAATAATCAGTGATCGGAAATTCGGGCGCTTATTTACCTAAAGTTGGTGTAAAGACACAACATGGAGCAGTTAAAACCATCTTTATAAGACACCTTTGAACGCGTGAAAAAATCATTATTTTAGAATATTCTGAAATCCCAGGAATTTACGGGAAAGTATTCCCGAGAAAGATGGTTTTAACTGCTCCATGTTGTGTCTTTACACCAACTTTAGGTAAATAAGCGCCCGAATTTCCGATCACTGATAATAATGCTAGACTATTCACACAGTCTAGTCCCAAGCTAAGCAGAGCTTGTGTTATGGGTACTAGACAACTGATATAGGTACATATTATAATACATTACATAGATAGATATTTTTTATTATACATAGAAACCGACCAGAACATCCGGAACAAATACCTGCAGATCGTACAAATATTTGTCCCAAGGCGGGAATCGAACCCGCAACCTCCTGCGTCACAGGCAGACCTTCGCCCACTGCGCCACCGAGGTCGTCAATCAGCTTTATGACATTGACACTTACTGTATCTATTACCTACCTACTGCCTTATGAGGTAAATTCTTTATAATGTTACGAAATGTAATAAGTAAAGGTTTTAATCTAAAAGCTAAAAACAAAATTTTCCGACTCACAAAAGTGTCTCTCACTCACGAAGTCGAAAATTTTTGGGACATTACTGACATTTTCGTAGAAAATTGCCCCTGTGCGAGTTACAAACTATAATAGCAAAAATAACCTTATCTTATCAAATCTTTAAACTATAAAAGCTATCAGTATATCTAATTGGATGTTATTTGAATTTCACAATTTGTTGTCATGTCACACATAACACATTAAAGCCGTGTGACGCCGTGACCAATGACGTCATTCGCATCACTTCATTATATGTGTCACAAATTCAAATGAGTCACTAAACAAACTAAAGTTTAAAATCTTTGGAGCCGTTTTCGATCGATCTCAAGGCGGTTTTTCCGGTGCCAAATAGCAAAAAGATTAAAAAAAAAACTTCAAGAAACGGATCCTTAAGAGTAGGTTCGCCTCTTAAGGATCCGTTCCTTGAAGTTTTTTTTTGAAGATCTAGATCTTAGTACGCAAGATCTAGATCCCCGTGGTAAAAAAACTCGGATTACATAAAATTCATAATTTTTTCTTTGGTTCCTTAAACTTGAAAACACCATTAAGAAAAGAAAAAAAAACTGTATTAAAAAACCATGAAAGTGCACTGTTTTATACATAATTTGGTCGAGATCTCGGGAACGCCTCTTAAAAATCCGTTCTTTGAAGTTTTTTTTGGGACAGCTGCTCGCAACTTCAATTCGTAAATTATTATGTTCCGTATTAACAAAAATGTTGACGGTAATCTTTTTGTATTTACAACATTGTGTTGTTATCCGTAACTGGACAATATAAGCTATGTTCCTTATCAAACAATACGTAAGATACTATAAAAACAATAGTATCTTACGTATTGTTTGATATGAAAGACAACTAATAGATCGAAAACATGTCCTTTTCGACGTTAAAATATGCAAAATCGCATTTTGCATATTCGTTTTCAATCAGTGCTTCCTGCCGTAAAAATATTCAAAATCGCATTTTGCATATTTTTGCTTACATTTCGTTATAGGTGTGTTTTATTTAAAAAAAAACAGCCAGGGACCGAGTTAAATACTATCCGAATACAAAAAAACAACATGATATGGTGGAAATATGCTCGAATTACAAATTATTTTGGTAGTACGTTTGTATGGGCAAATCATCATCCGCAGGCCTCTTAACCACGTCTCGAGTCGACTTAATTAATCTGAACAATGTTCAATGATAATTTACGTATTTTTCTTTATTTCTCAGGAACCATGGACTTCCTAAGTCTATTCGATCCGAGCGACGGAACGCAGAGCCAGCCGAAGAAGAACATCAAGCACAAAGCGGTGCAGGAACAGGACAATGTGAAGAAAAAACCGGATGGGGTTACTAAAGGTAGGCTTTTCAGGTCTGTAACCCAACCCTTTGAGGGTTACCAAGGGTAAAAAATTTTTTTTGTCCACTCGTGGAACCCTTTTGAGGGGTCCTGAATATATTTGGATGTTAATTTCAACTCGATAGCTATTCGCGTTCCTGAAAAAAGGGGGTTGACAGACCGACAGACGGACAGCAAAATGATATCACCTCTCTCTCATGACCTATTTTCCTTTTGAGGAACGGAACCCTAAAAACTTTATTACCTTTATTGTCTCCTTTCAGGTAGGCGCCGCGGCCGCCGTTCCAACGGAAAGAACGAGACGTTACCAGAAGAATCATCGTTTTTGAACGAGCCGGACCTCAGCACTGAAGTGATGGTAAAAGACATCAGCTACATCGACAGCTACATCGAAATCAACAGCCAGTGCGATGGTGAGTAGCTCCCAGTATTGTATCTACTAGACTACCAGAAGAATCATCATTTTTGAACGAGCTGGACTAGACCTTGGTTTTAGACATTGACGAGCAGTACCTTGCAGAGACTCCAATGTCTCGAACACCGCCGCAAGGTAGAATATAATAGAATAGAATAAGAATCATTTATTTGCTTAAAACATGAGTATTAACATGGTATGAGCATGCAATTATGTTAAAATATAGATTAATAAGATCGCGTGCAAACAGAAGAGGGCTCACAATGCGATATGTATTTTCATAACTAGGTAGGTATATTAATCAATCATCAAAAAAAAGTCAGATAAACTTAAAATTAATTATACATTCTAACTAATTGGTAGGTATATAAAATTAAAATTTGTCAAGCAGAAAATCATTAACGCTATAATAACATTTTTCTATAAGTACATTCTTGAGTCTATTTTTAAATACATTCGAAGTAACAGAGTTATTGTTGTTTAAACATTTTACAGCATGGTTATATATTTTGGGTGCCATGCCTAAAACACTTTACCGTTTAAGGGCAGTTTGTGATGGGTGCGTACAAAGTCTATTATCGTTATTGTTACGTCGGTTACGTACCACACCATCGCAGAAACTTTTAAATAAATGTTGGTTATTTTTAAAAACATAGCTACATTTAGAATATACAGAGCTGGTAGAGTAAGAATTTTGTGCTTAATAAAGTATGGCCTACAATTATCAACAGTAACTAAGTTAAACATTGCTCTCAGGCAACGTTTTTGCGTTTTGAAAACTCGGTCGTGTTCGGTGCTGTTCCCCCAAAAAATAATCCCGTAACAGAGCAAAGATTGAACTAATCCGTAATAGGCCGCTAGAAGACCCGGCTAGAAGAAGAAGAATATAAATGTATTTGTTAAAAGACTTACACATACTAAACATAGACTAAAATACATAATAAACTTAGATTAAAATACAAAATGTAAGCCCAGTAACAAAATGGCTCTGCCTCGGCATGAGTTGGTTGACTAACAAGCTAGCAAAAAAGTAAAAAAAAAGTTGCTGCCCGCTATCTTTAGAGGGCAGCAACTTTTTTTTACTTTTTTTTAACATTTTTTTTTCGAATTGCTATCAAACCGCGGCGTTAGTGGTTATGGTTACCAAGGTGTCGGCTCCGTAACAGTACCCAATAAATAAATGATAAACCCTTTGATTACAGAAACAAAAACAGAAGACAAGAAACCTAAGAAACGCAGCGGTGGTCGGAAATCGCGGCGCAGGAAAAAGATCTCGCCGGCTAAAGACACGTCGTTCGAGAAGATTTACACTTCGAAGAACAACCTTAACAACACTGTGATGCCGAAGATTGAAAATGTCGGCAAGAATGTCAACGATTTAAGTACAGGTGAGATTGTGTGATACCATTACGGTGCAAAAATAATAATAATAATGCTGGACAATTCACACAGCATTATCTAGCCCCAATCTATTTTTTTTTCAATTTGAATTTCATTTATTTGCTTACATGTACGTACAATTCATTCTTAGTGTATGCGAATGGCTAGGTGTAGGTGGTCAGTACATGCACCCTGTAAGGGCACTGCAAAAATTAACGCACTTTATACAATAGGTAATAGTTGATTGAATATAAAAGAAATGTCAAACTAATATTAATAAAAATTTAAAATTGGAAGTAAAATTAATTTTGCATGCATAATAGAACATAATTTAGAATAAATAGGATACTAATTTGCATGCATACACAAATTTGATAATTTAAAACTTATACTAGAAGTCAGAATGTCAGTTATTTATGATGTCCTTAATTTAATTCTCATGTCAGTTTGTCCACATCTAAGCAGAGCTTATGTTATGGGTACTAGATAACTGATATACATATTACAATACATAACATAGATAGATATTTTTTATTATATATAGAACACCCTGAACAAATGTCTGCAGATCGTACATACATTTGTCCCGAGGTGGAAATCGAACCCGCAACCTCCTGCGTCGCAGGCAGACCTTCACCCACCGCGCCGCAGAGGTCGTTATATAAATATATGTATTTTACCAATAAAATGTATACAGGTCTATGTGACCTTAGGTGGGTTTTCTTAGTTGGTTCTTACGATATCCGCGGGCTTGTTGGAGAATTGCCTTTATTATTCGTACAACGGAATGTCGCATCAACCCGCCGGGCTTTGTCGTCGGTTTTGGTGTACAGGGTACCACGTAACATGTGTACTAAGCCGACAGGGGGTGACTCCGGACCACGGGGGGATCAACTTGGGAATTACGATTTTTATAAATGAGCTTTTTTCTATCTATTCGTGTTTTTTACAGGCACTTACATTGTTTGAGATTAAAAAATATTTCACAATTTTTTTGCTAGTTTTTACAGTAAAATGAAATTATTACAAAAAAATCATGTCTTTGAAATTTCAAAACAAATGAAGGAAATGTCTGTAAATTTTTTTATATAAAAAAGACGAAATTAAAAAAATCGTAGAGCTAATCTTGATTCCCTCGGGGTCCAGAGTTACCCCCTTTCGGTTTAGTACACATATTTCGTGGCACCCTGTAGACTCAGAAATCAATAATACAAAATAAGCTCATAGACAAGCCATAAAACTTGTACAAGCACCTGCCTTTTTAAGTTATAAATTTCAGTAGAATAAATGGAGTTATATTACATTATTATTAACATTATGCTGAGACAAGGACCTTTTTGTGACTCGAGCAAGTTGTTTATTTCTGTGTCTCTTTTATAAATGTTTGTTCCTACTTGTACGAGTGACAAATAAAGTTTTTTCTATTTTGAATATTATTCTCATGTTTTTTTTTTCAGATTACAAAGCGAGGTACAGGATAGAAAGCGAACCAACTAGTGATGGGGTAGAGTACAAAGATAGGGCTGTGTACAACGTTATCGATAAACTGGAGAGGGTCAGCTTGAAGGACGACATGTACTTAGCGGGAGACCTCACGGCGCAGGATCTGGAGAGCGACTGCTTCTACTGCACAGATGATGAGGAGGAACTGGATGAGGAGTAAGTTTCTTCAATAAATATCTGAAAACCGTCGGTAGCTGTCTTTCTGCGTTTAAACAGTAGGCATCTCTTTCTACACTATGCAAACCGAGCGAGACTTCAGCCTCGAAAGATAGTTACCGCGCTTGCATTGTTAAACCATTATTACTATTAAAATTAATGAATTTTGCGACCTGTGGAAGACAGGGCGCTATAGCGCTCATCAGGGGAGGCCTATGTCCAGCTGTGGACTAACATAGGCTCATAAATAAATAAATAATGCTGGACAATTCACACAGCATTATCTAGCCCCAAGCTAAGCAGAGCTTGTGTTATGGTACTGGGTACTAGATAACTGATATACATAATATAATACAATACATAGATAGATATTTTTTATTATACATAGAAAACGACCAGAACAGAACAGGCCTTCTAGTTGCATGTTTTTTATTTTCTATGTACATAACTCATATGTGGATAGCGCTGTGGGCTGCATTGTAAATACAGCTCATCGAGATACATAATGTAGAAGAAGTCCCTCGTTAAGGGATGAAACGTTGGTGTTCTTCCAACACAAATAAGGTTCGTAGTTAACCCGCTTACATCCGTAATTAATACGTAATGTAAATTGCGTAGGGTCAACATACCGGAAACTGTATCGTGGTAACTCAATCTCTACCTTATTACAGCACATCAGACGGTTCAGAATCGAGCGGCTCCGTGACTCGCAGCTTACCGCCCGAGCCTCGCTTCGGGAACGTTGAATACAAGCTGAGGTTATCCGCGCACACAGAGAGACGGTTCCAGCATCTTGTCACGCAGGTGAGTTTGTCAAACACTAGCGGTCCGACCCGGCTTCGCACGGGTATATTCTATCGCCTATGTTCATCAGGGATAATGTACAAAAAATTGGAGCGAACAAAATCAATAACATTTTGTTTCTTGTTTGATAATTTTTTTAATGAATAATATGATTTATTTTATTTTCATGAAATTAAATGTATTAGTAATAAGTATTTATTTTAATCATAATAGTCAAATTTAAAACATCAAATACTGCACTTAACATTAACTACGCAGTATAAAAATTAGTCATTCATTAAATAACCCGCCCCTGACCATTCCCGGGGCAAAGGTGCCCATAACACTTGCAGCATAGGCAATGCTGCAAGTGTTATGGGCACCTTGCGAACACCGTGCAAAGGATTGCCATCGCTGAATAGCGATGGCAATCCTTTGCACCAAGAGTGACCCGGAGCGGGAGTCTCCTGTCACTTCATTAAGTTTACGGCCTAATTGGATAATTAGTTAGCCTAGTTTGATAATTACTATTTATAAAGTTGTTGTTTATGTATAAAATTTGACTTATCTAAGTGCTTTTTTGTAAGCCTAAAGAAATAAAGTTATTGACTTTTGACTTTTGTAGGATTCCAATGGTGAAAGAATTTCTAAGGTTTTTATTTATTATAGTACTCTGGGTAATTTCTAAGAAATTAATAAATCCCAAAAATTTACGATCTCGACGGGATTCGAACCCGCACCTTCCCCTTCAGCGCAGGGTTGCTCTTTTTCCAACTAAGCTACGTGATCTTATCTAGTCGACCCGTAAATCTTTGGGAGTTCTTTCGGCACTTACGCCGTCAGCGCCACCTACAGAGGAAACAATGAAGAATGTGAAGAATTTTCCAAATTGGTTCAGTAGTTTCGAAGCCCATTCAATTCAAACAAACAAATATTTCCTCTTTATAATATTAGTGTAGACAGAATAAAATATAGTATAAAGGGTGTCACAAAAATAAAAGACATACTTCAGGGGGGTTCAGCTTCTATCACAAAAATCGGACTTTTTTGTAGTTTTCGCGAGGCGCTGCTACTACCCGCGTAGTTCCCGTTCCCGTGGGAATCCCGGGATAAAAAATAGCCTATGTGCTATTCCAGACTATAATCTATCTCTGTGCCAAATTTCATCCTGATCCGTTCAGCCGTTCTGGCGTGACTGAGTAACAAACATCCATCCACAATCAACACTATACTATAGCCAAACTCCTTGTAGAATACATGTAAACAAACCGCCCATACATAACCTAAAATTCACTCATAAATATTCCTTACAATATCTGATCGACGTCAAACAAGTGAGTTCTAGTTATTTGTGTTGTGGTTTCTTTACAAACATTCTAGAAGGAGTTTGGATAAGGTACCTATATGACTTTATTTTCCATCTGTACTCTAACATAAAATTTTATTTTCCCAGTTAAAATGGCGTCTGGTCTCCGGCGGAGGCTCGTGCGTGTACGTGATAGGCGTCCGCGACTGCGGAGCCCTAGTAGGGCTGAGTGCACGTGCCCTGCGCGCGTCGCTGCGTGCCCTGCGGCGCATGGCGGCCGCGCTGCACGCGCATATCGCACATCTGACGGCTAGGAGGGTGCACGCGCATAGAGCGGTCGCAGAGGTTTATATCAAGAAGGTTAGATTACGTCCATCATTAATGTAAATAAATAAATAGTGATGGGCAATAGGCTAGTTTAAAAAAAGAACCTAATTAGTCCGTCAGTAAGATTATCAGAAGATATCGGATACGTATTTTTTATTTTGTCAATCAAACAAAAAATAACAAAGATACAGCACGTCAAAGTTTGGGAGTTGCTCGTGACGTCACAAAGTCGCTAAAATGTGTCACACGGCGCCGGCGTGACGTCACGCGGCACTATAACTGGCTATATCTTCATAAATTTTTGTTTAATTGATAAAAGAAAAATTACGTGTCCAATATCATGTATTGTGATATTCTAACTGATATGTAAAAACGATTTTTTTTCTCTTTTTTCGTGTTCTTTTTCGAGACAGAGACAAATCCAACTAATCAAACATCATTAAAATCGGTCCAGCCGCTCTTGAGTTATAAATGGTGTAAAATACGACTTTGTTTTAAATGCATTGGGACAAATATTTGTACGATCTGCAAGTATTTGTTTGTACAATAAAAAATATCTATTTATGTAATGTATTGTATTATGTATATCAGTTATCTAGTACCCATAACACAAGCTCTGCTTAGCTTGGGGCTAGATAATGATGTGTGAATTGTCCAGCATTATTTATTTATTTTATGTATTTATATATACAGAGGTATTTTTGTAGTTGGCGCATCCACAACAGAGCATAGAGCTGCGAGTGGCTGTGATGGGGGCGAACGAAGCCGGGAAATCAACACTTATAGGCGTACTTACTCAAGGTAACACTTACATTCAGTTATTTGAAACTACAGAAACCCAATTAACTCTTAGGAGGCCTGCGGATGATGATTTGCCGATACAAACGTACTACCAAAATGATTTGTAATTCGAACTTAGTTCCATTATATCATGTTGTTTTTTGTATTCGAATAATATATATCTAGGTCCCTGTTTGTTTTTTTTTATAATTACACACCTATATTGAAATGTAAGCAAAAATATGAAAAAAGCTATTTTGCTAATAATGACAAAAATGAAAATGACATGTTTTTGTCCTATTTGTTTTGTATCAAAAACAACAATATCTTACGTTTTGTTTGATAAGGAACATAGCTTATATTGTCTAGTTACAGAATAACAACACAATGTCGAATACAAAAAGTTTTCAGACATAATTTTTGGTATTACGGAACATAATAATTTACGAATTGAAGTTGCGAGCAGCTGTCGCCGGATTCTTAAAAGAGCGTCGATCCATTTTGTGAAAAGGATAAGCATAGGATTTCGCGTTCTTCGGAGCAGGACAGAGCATACGTTTATGGAAAGGCGTAAGTGTAAAAATCAAGTTTATGCTAGTTTAAAAAAAACTACACAACTTAGAAGAAACTGGTTCAAACACTGTTTTTTTTCTCGTATATTTTTTCTCAATCGTGTTTTCACAGTGAATAAACTAAAGAAAAACAAATTAAATTTTATGTAATTCGAGTTTTTTACTACGGGAATGAATACTAAGTCCAGCCTGTGGACTAATATAGGCTGATGATGATGATGACGACTACGGGAATCCCGTGAGTACTGGGATCTAGGCCTAGTTTGACAGCCAAACCAGTTAGGTTCCCCTCTTAAGAATCCGGCGACAGCTGCTCGCAACTTCAATTCGTGAATTATTATGTTCCGTAATACCAAAAATGATGCCTGAAAAGTTGTTGAATCTTCGACATTGTGTTGTTATTCTGTAACTAAACAATATAAGCTATGTTCCTAAACAAACAAAACGTACGATATTGTTGTTTTTAATACAAAACAAATAGGACGAAAACATGTCATTTTAGACGTAAAAATATGTTAAATTCGATTTTGCATATTTTTGCTTACATTTCATTAATAGGTGTGTATTATTAAGAAAAAAACCAACCAGGGACCTAGATATATACTATTCGAATACAAAAAACAACATGATATAGTGGAAATATGCTCGAATTACAAATCATTTTGGTAGTACGTTTGTATGGACAAATCATCATCCGCAGGCCCCTTAAGGGGGCGGTCTATGACGCCATTTGTAAAAAGCATAGGCATAGGACTTCGCGTTCGTAGAAGCGGGACAGTTTAATTTATTTTATTTTGTAATTTTTATCCTTATGTTGCTTTAATTACTAGGGCTGACAAGTATTTTTTTAGTATATTCTAAGGTTATTTTCGCGAGAACTCATAATAAAACAAGCAACAAGCCTCCGAAACGTCAGGTTATAAACAAAATATAAAATATACGCGATCAATCCGGTTAAAACAGTGTTTTATTAAGTATTTATTTTATGATTTTTAATTGATTTTCAATTGATGTCTTTATTATTATTTCATCACTTAAAAATTCACGAAATTCACCTAAATTTCATAGAATAAAATTTGCCACGTATTACACAGATTTTTTTTTAAAATTTGTTCCATGACATTTTTGGTATGTTATGTTGGTGCCTATAGTCACTATTGAATTGTGTGCCTTTGTTAACATAGTTGTACTTTTTATTTATAAATAAATACAATCTTTGTACATTTTTAAAATTTTGTTTTATGAAATTTTTGTTGTGTTTCGTGACTATAGGCGTATAGTCAATATTGAATTGTGTGCCTTTGTAAAAATTGTTATACATTTTATTTATAAAGAAATACAATCTTTCGTATATGCAAACAGACCAATGAATGAATAAAGATTATTATTTGTTTGTGAATTTATTCGTTACTAAAATAGTATTATTTTATTTTTCAGGAGAACTAGACAACGGTAATGGCTCGGCGCGACTGAACATGTTCCGGCACCAGCACGAAGTGAAGACAGGGATGACGTCATCGCTCAGCCACGAGATTCTCGGGTTCGATGCTCAGGTCAGCGCTTCTCTTACTCAAATATATGTATTTTTTATTCAGACAACGGTAACGGTAGATGTTAAGTTTTCATTCATAAATGTCTGTTGACATAAAATATGTTGGATTCTAAATTGGGGTATAAATATATAATTATATATAATTTTTTATTTATTTCTCTGTTCATCTAACTCTACATGTATTACTTAATGGAGGTTTTTTTTTAGTATATGTATATCTTAAGTTTCGTAATTTTAAGTATTATGTACTGTTTATTTCCCAAATAAAAAAAGAAATGCCCATTAATCTGTCTCGTACTCTTTTAATTAATAAATTCCATTCACAGGGTAACGTAGTAAACTACGGCTGTTCGGAACTGATGACCGCAGAACGGATCGGAGAGCGTTCGGCCAAGCTCGTGTCGTTCCTGGATCTGGCCGGGCACAGCAAGTACCAGCGGACTACTAGACATGGGATAACTGGCTACTCACCGCACGCGGCCATGTTGGTGGTAAGGGACTTGTTGACTCATTGACTCGTTCAGCCAAGCTCGTGTCGTTCCTGGATCTAGCCGGGCACAGCAAGTACCAGCGGACAACTAGACATGGGATAACGGGCTAGGAACGGCACGCGGCCATGTTGGTGGTAAGGGACTTGTTGACTCATTGACTCGTTCAGCCAAGCTCGTGTCGTTCCTGGATCTAGCCGGGCACAGCAAGTACCAGCGGACAACTAGACATGGGATAACGGGCTAGGAACGGCACGCGGCCATGTTGGTGGTAAGGGACTTGTTGACTCATTGACTCGTTCAGCCAAGCTCGTGTCGTTCCTGGATCTAGCCGGGCACAGCAAGTACCAGCGGACAACTAGACATGGGATAACGGGCTACTCACCGCACGCGGCCATGTTGGTGGTAAGGGACTAGTTGACTCGTTCGGCCAAGCTCGTGTCGTTCCTGGATCTAATACTGGTCTGCGAGTTCGACTCGTGGAATCAGAGTGAGTCCACGAGTCGAACTCGCGGACTCGCTTACTCATTGGCCAATTTGACTCGTTCAGTAAAAAAACAGTATACCTGATGTCAGGAATAATCAATTCTTTTGACTCAGATTTGTTATCTCATTTGACCTACTAATTCGTCTAGCTTTCTCATTCGACTCATGAACGCGCTGACTCATTAGACTTTTAAACTTCTTTATTTTATCTCGCTGACTCATTCGACTGATAGTAAATCCTTTTTTCTTCAGATTTCAGCCACCGCCGGTATAACACCCATAACAGAAGAGCACATGGGGATCCTTCTAGCTCTGCGGTTACCGTTCTTCATAGTGATCAACAAATGCGAACTGGCGAGAACCAATGTGAGGCCCTTGATGGGGCGGCTGGCTAACATGCTGAGGAATCATGATAAGGTAACTCATTCACTCTATCATTCATTCTATCATTCACTCATTCATTTATAGAAAGAACCATGATATAGTAAACAACGTAAAAAAAAACATTCTTATAGTTCATAGTTCATAGTAGTTTATTAATAACGATTATGCTACAGGTCATTCATATTAACAGTAATTCCATTAAAATTATTACATAATGTAATTATAAATAATTAAATCAATAACAGACATCAACCTAAAACTTAATATTTAGGTAGTACATTTCAAGGTCATAAATTCGTTTACATCTTGTACACTTGTATTTTTTTGTAACATGCAATTCCGTGACTTTTGGCGTAGTGACACTCAGCGCCGCGTTCCACCGATCTCACTGACTTACCACGATTTAAAAAAATCTTCTAAAGTGTCTAAAAATTCTGTATTGTTTCAGAAACCACTTCTGATAACAGATGAGAGTCTGGCTAGGAACTGCTGCGGGCCGCAGAAACTGATTCTGGACTCTATTGAACCGGAACAAGAGTCAACAGATGATCAGTAAGTACTATAATGAGCCTTATCAACACATCTTATCAACCCCCAATTCAAGCTAACTGATAACTTTGTTATAAAAAACGATAACCGTCTTAAAAAAGGATAATGAACTCAGAAAAAAGCTAATTATCAGGTACGACTGATCACGCCATACTTTACTATTCATGCCTTACTTTTAATTTAAATTAACAATAAAACACTGTTTTAACCGGATTGATCGCGTATATTTTATATTTTGTTTATAACCTGACGTTTCGGAGGCTTTTCAGCTTCCATGGTCACAGGCAGACTGAGGTGACATTTGTCTTTACAAGTAATTTGAATTTTGCATATCTACCGTCAAACAACTTTAATTATAGCTCTTAAAAATAACCTTAGAATATACTGAAGTAGTGAATATTGGTACTTACATAATATTTATTTATTTATTTAGTATATTTTACTATATTATAAATATTTTATGTGTTTATTAGTTTATGTTTAGTACACCCCCTGCCTTTCTTAAATTCACAAAATTCTTTCCATCCAAAGGTTGCCTGGAAGAGATCGCTTCTAAGCGATAAGGCCGCCCATTGTACTTGGGATATGTAATGTCTTTTTGTAATGTACTTTTTGTGGTGTACAATAAAGTGTTTTGTATTGTATTGTATACTTAAATTAACATACTTACTGACGGTAGATCGCGGGTTCAATTCCCGCCGAAATCGGACTTTTTAGGATATCATTTAACTTCTGTGTCTCTAAAACTCTATTAACTCTGCCTACAGGTCGTGCGAGCAAGTAGCAGTATTCCCTGTTTCCTGCGTCCGTGGTTTCGGACTGAACGCGTTACACGCGCATCTGTTAGCACTGCAGCCGCCTTCGCTGCACCATCTACCGCCTCCAGAGGAGGTTAGTGTAAATAAATAAATAAATAAATAATGCTGGACAATTCACACAGCATTATCTAGCCCCAAGCTAAGCAGAGCTTGTGTTATGGGTACTAGATAACTGATATACATAATATAATACAGTACATAGATAGATATTTTTTATTATACAGAAAACGACCAGAACACCCTGAACAAATGTCTGCAGATCGTACACACATTTGTCCCGAGGCGGGAATCGAACCCGCAACCTCCTGCGTCGCAGGCAGACCTTCGCCCACCGCGCCACATCGGTCGTCAAATATTTTTAATGTGTAGTTTGTGAGTCATCCCGTGACCACGGCAGTGTGTAAACCTGCCGAAACGTCGAGAAAATAAGGTAATTAAACGCGATAAATGCCCGTTAATTAGTATTTATAAATATGAGGTTAGTGTACCCCACTGGTGGGCTAATTTATCCCTTCTAATGTATCACCGCTCATTTTCCACTCATTATTCATTTATTTATACTGACCAAACATTTTCCTTTCAGGAAACGGTAGAGTTCCAAATTGACGAGATATTCCACGTAGGAGACAGCGGTGACCCCGTGGTAGGCGGACTGCTGACGCGCGGGCGGCTGTACGAGCGAGACAGACTGCTTATAGGTATGTGTGCTACATTGCGAGTGGGATAGACAGACGGTCAAATGATAATGAGCTATTAACTTAGTTTTAATCACCTATACCATGTTTTTTGCTATAAAAATATAATTTATCACCTTATATACCATGTTTTAAGCAATAAAAATATAATTTATCATTCAATCCCAGGTCCACTAGACGACGGTTCGTTCAAACTGGTGGGAGTCCGCAGCATCTACCGCAACAGAGTTCCCAGCGGTACAGCACGCGCTGGACAACCAGCTTCTCTAGGTCTGCAGCAGCCTTGCCCGCCTGTGAGTTTAAAAACCTTTACAAAAGTCAAAAGTCAATAACTTGCCTACAAAATAAGCACTTAGACAAGTTAAATTTTATACATAAGTTTTACTTTAGTTTACAACATAACCTTTTCGACCTTCTTTGACCTCTGTGGCGCTGTGGTTATTTGGATGTATAAACTCCTGGAAAATTGTTGTTGTTTTTTTTTCGTTTGGTGAAAGCTCTTCGTTAGCGCGATCTGGAGTTCGTCCACTGTTAGTAGCGACATCTAGTTATAACACATTGAAGCTTGCGTGAAGGTCAAGCAGGTCGGCGCTGATGCGGGAGGTGCGGGTTCAATTAACACGGGATAAATGAGACATGGCAAACATTCATGATTTTAAGCTGCTGTTCATACAAATTCAGAATTAAAATAAATAATGCCGGACAATTCACACAGCATTATCTAGCCCCAAGCTAAGCAGAGCTTGTGTTATGGGTACTAGATAACTGACATACATAATATAATACAATACATAGAAAGATATTTTTTATTATACATAGAAAACGACCAGAACACCCTGAACAAATGTCTGCAGATCGTACACACATTTGTTCCAAGGCGGGAATCGAACCCGCAACCTCCTGCGTCGCAGGCGGACCTTCGCCCACCGCGCCATAGAGGTCGTCATTTTTTTATCGAGAAATTATTTTTAATGTATTTCGTTTTTTCCTAGGTTCGTCCCGGCATGGTCTTACTATCTGTCCCCGCTGGCTACAGGCGTTCCAGGCGCTCCGCGTGGCCGCCATGCGAAGGAGATTGTACCAGAAAACAGGAGGTAAACATTTATGAATAAATCTAAGTCTTCGTCACGCTTCCGACTGGTATTGATAAGGATCAGTTGAGCTACCTGTAGATTGTTTGCAACAGTCTGCAGTTAGCTCAATAGGCTACTTGACTACTACTGGGAAATAATTCTAACGTATTGTCTGATAAAAATAATGCAAAATGTAATTAATATTTCTTCAAGGCCAGTCGTATTAGTTATGAAAACTAATTTTAAAGTTTGAATAAAATAATGGCATGCAACTTATTTTTAATGTAGTCAAATAGCCTATTGTTTCAATTGTAAACATTAGTACAGAAATTTCATTACGGATGTAAGCGGGTTAACTACGAACCTTATTTGTGTTGGAAGAACACCAACGTTTCATCCCTTAACGAGGGACTTCTTCAGGGTGAGTGCGGTTCTAGGCGCGCGCGTTCCGCGTCCCTCCGAGCACTCGAAGTCCCTCGTTAAGGGATGAAACGTGGTGTTCTTCCAACACAAATAAGGTTCGTAGTTAACCCGCTTACATCCGTAATGAATTCGTCAAACTACGATAGTTTTTATAGTAATACAGAAATTTATTCATAATACCATTATTACATGTCACTTAAAAATAAAAAATAAAATTATAAATTCATAATACAGGCAAATTAAAAAATTCGTTGATACCGTACAATACCAATTTAGTGAGCCACTTTCTGAGTTTATTCTTGAATGTATGCATTACGGATCCAGTCGGGTAACCGATTGTAAACCGGAGGACCCATTATGTAAACGGACCTCTCTGACTTCTGTAACTTGTGTTTAGGTGTGATCAGACGGTGGTGGTGGATGTTACTACGTAGGGCGTTTTTAATAAATAAATATAAATAATTAATTTTCTCAGATCACAAAACACAGGGAACATTGATAATACAGTGTATTTACCTTATTTAATCATTATAATAATATTTAAGTTAGTACTAGAAATATAAATATGTCAAAACAAATCAAAAATTATTTATTTCCATAAATACAAAAATGTACACTTAGAAAAGGTCAAATTCTTAAAATAAAACACTGACACAAAAATTAAGTGATATTTTTTATTTCTGTCGCTTCGGTATGTAGACTAAAATAAAGAAGCGACGAAGAAACCTTTAGCCTGTTAGTTGTTATCGTTCGAGTTGGAGCAAAACCCCTCCCAAGCTTTTTTATCTTCTAAATAATCTGATATTTTGTAGTAAGCCTTTTTGCACAGAAAGGTTTTGACAATTTGTTTGCAACTCACTAGGAGTTTTATTGTAGAAGCGTATACGGCTGGACAGATTTTAATGAAATTTGGCAGGACTAGGGAGGTAAATGGTATCCCGGGGACGCACATAGAGTAATTTGTTATCCCGGGTCGTGTTTTTTCTTTACTTCATAAATAATTACTTGTTTTTTATTTGTTTCCAGATATCAGACCTAATCCGCTCCAAGCAATCCCCCATCCCAACACGTTCGCTGCGGAAGAAGAACAAGAATCTGTTGCAAGATCTAGCGCACGCAGAGGAAGTGCTAACTAAGGACATTGAGAACAACATTTGTAACTTGTACCAGTCGGATAGCGAACAGACAGACGGACAGGTGAATAGATTATATAAATAAAACGTCAAGTGCGAGTTGGACTCTTGCATCAAGGGTTCCGTACAAACTTGTACTCGTAAGTAATCTAACTTTTTTTGTGAATTAACAAGTTTACGGTTTTTAATTTTTTTCCTTTACTTGTGCTACAAGACCTTGCTTCTTGCCAAATTTCATGATTCTAGGTCAACGGGAAGTACCCTATAGGTTTTGTGTGCATGTGATTCCCTTGGAAAATTCACAAAAATGGACACAAACGGCTGTAACTTTTGATTGCGTTGACTTAGAAGTTTGATTTATATCGCGGCTCCAAGAGGTTACGATTCAATTCAATTCAATTCATTTATTCCAATAAAAACAAAATACATTGCGTGCGGAAAACTTAAATCTAGAATACACAAAAAAAAAGAATAGGTAAGAATAAAAATTATAAAAATTAAAACTATCTAATGAAACATAATGAAAATGATATTATTAATTGAATACAATGTCAATTTGGATATTAAAGTTAAATATTCTGCCCAAATGTTATAATTATAACGAACTTGAGTTTAACATGTAAAATTGTGTATAATTGTCTGTAACTTTTGATTGTGTTGGCTTAGAAGTTTGATTTATATCGAGGCTCCAAGAGGTTACGAACCTGAGTATATGATGTGAATTTCAACTCGATACCGTGTCTACCCTCTTTTCTCAGAAACGCGTGGAGTACGCGTTTCTAAGAAAAGAGGGTTCACAGACGGACAACAAAGTGATCCTATAAGGGTTCCTTTTTTCCTTGTGAGTTACGGTACCCTAAAAAACTAGTTTCTGCCTGCGGCTTCGCACGCGTTGTTTTTATTAAAACGTTTTATAGCTATTTCTATCCTATGGGAACTTATTTATGGGATAAAAAATAGTCTATCATTTATTCCATGCTTAGAACTACATGTATGCATGGCGTGACGTCACGAGCCCCCACTCCGGAAGTTTTGATGCGCTTATCATTGTAATTTTTATAACCGACGTAAAAACGAAGGATGTTCTCAAGTCGACGCGTATATTTTATTATTTATGTTATTGATTATTATTTAAGTTATGCGTGGTCTACGCATAACTTTTTATAGACTATTCCGATTTCGATAATTCTTTTAATGTTGTATAGAGAATGATCCTGAGGTGGTCCCATATACATTTTATTCCCGAGGTATTCGTATTTATCCCGTAAAACTAAAACCGCCCTAGCAACCGCCTCATGTGACAGTTCGACACATAAATGAATACTATTTACCGAAATTTGAAGTCGGTTTATAGTTTATAGTTATAGTTGGTATAAGTCGGTTTATAGTTTATAGTTATATATAGTTATAGTTTACGGTTATAGTTGTTTTAAAACAGGCCAAATTATGTTTGATTGAAGAAAATGTATGTGTTTTATATAACGGAGTAGGTTCATTATAATGTCAACTGCGGGCGTATTTAGGTAATGCCAGATGGAAATACAGCTCTGAAACACAGAACCAGGCCTAGGGCTTCTATCTACACGAATCGCGAGACCGCTTTTACAAGGTTTCTATTACCTTCTTGTACCAATCTGCTACGGAAACTCTACTAGGCACTTATCTGAATCTCGCATAGAGTAGAATAGGTGCATTGCAAAGGTTATCTCACTATCTCACTAATATTATAAATGTCAAAGTTTGGATGGATGGATAGATAGATGGATGGATGTTTGTTACTCAATCACGCCAGAACGGCTGACCGGATCTGGATGAAATTTGGCACAGAGATAGATTATAGTCTGGAATAGAATATATAGAAATACTTTTTATTTCGGAATTCCCACGGGAACGGGAACTACGCGGGTGAAACCGCGAGGCGCTGCTAGTAATATATAAATATATATTATAATAAGGTTTTAACTCCGACATATATATTTTTTTAACCTAACCGTCAGACTAATAGAATAATATTTTTTTGTCCAGGAAACTACCATTTTCGTGTCAGATGAAAACAGCAACCCGGAGCTAGAGGAGGCGTGCGAGTGCCCGGACCGCGTCATGTTGGAGGACCCGAGCGACCCGCGCGGGTGTCTGTTCTTCCAGGTTAGTGCATACAATAATAGGCTATTTGACTACATTAAAAATAAGTTCCAAATGGTATTCATCCTAGTCAATGACAACGTAACAAAGCGTAATCAGTTGATTTTTTTAAAAGTATGCCTTTTTTAGGTTAAAAAAAAAAAACAAGAAAAATATATAAAAGAAACAATTAAACGAAATATGTAGGGAACCATCGAAAAAAACATTAATGGCGTTCTTTAGCTGCCTGATTATAAAGCTTAAACAGTTTCCCCGCCTCCTCCGATAGAGGGTTAGCTAAGAAGCTGTTACAGCCTCCTATCTGCCAAAAGCAAGGATCCTTGTCAAGTAGCATTCTAAAGGTGAAAGAATTTTTCAAATCGGTCCAGTCGTTTCGGAGCCTATTCAATTCAAACAAACAAATCTTTCCTCTTTATAATTAGTATATATATTGAGTACTAGCAGCGCCTCGCGGTTTCACCCGCGTAGTTCCCGTTCCCGTGGGAATTTCGGGATAAAAAGTAGCCTATGTCCTATTTCAGACTATAATATATCTGTGCCAAATTTCATTCAGATCCGTTCAGCCGTTCTGGCGTGATAAAGGAACAAACATCTATCCATCTATCTATCCATCCATCCATCCATCTAAACTTTCACGTTTATAATATTAGTGAGATGAGATTAGTGATTAGTGAATTAGTGATTAGTGAGATTACTTGTTGCAGGCCTCGGTTTCCGTGATCCGACACTCCACAGCCATACACCCCGGCTTCCAGTGCACTGTTCACGTCGGGAATGTGAGGCAGACTGCGATCATTGAGGTATGTACTCCTTTGTAAACGTTATCGCTGAACTGGACCGCTGCACTGCCGTACAACACAAAATTACATTCAAATGGGGACTGTATATGGGCTGTCGGAGTTTCTCTGAAGGATAGACTTCGTACGAATACATCCGACAGAGAACCAAGGTTATATTTATTATTATTATTAACTCATTTATTTCAGATCACAATAGAATCCATAACATAATTAAATATAAATTTATAAAATGTCACTTAAATGCACAATAAAACCAAACAAAATAGAATTAAAATTAACTAAAAATACGATTAAATAATAAAAAAATTAAGACAAATAATAACACAATAATTGAATTTAAATACATTTAAATTGAGACACATTTAAATAGAGACAGATCCCATCAATATTTTCATCCAATTATAGACATAGCTCAAAAAATTTGCACGCTGAAGTGGCAGTGGGCTGGCCATATCTCGAGAAGAACCGACAACGGCTGGGGCCGCTAAACTTTTTAAAGTAAAATAGAACAATGACCTATATTCCTTTGTTTCAGGGAATAATGTCCCGTGGCAACGTGGTACGAGCGGGAGAGACTGCGTCCGCCTTGTTCCGCTTCGTGCGAACGTGCGAGTACCTAGCCAAAGGACGACAGATGTTGTTCACACAGGGACTAGGGACCAGGTAAAAATTCTGGACCCCGAGGGGGTCATTTTCACGTTTTTATTTATATTTCGAACATTGTTATACTTAAAAAAAATGCAAGGGTGCGTGTGAAGGTACATTGATAAGAAAAAAAAAGTTTTTTTTTTTAAATAATTCCTACTATTATTTTAATGGCGAAAGTGGCGAAGGAAATAGAAGCTACTTTTACAAAAAAATAAAAAGCAAAGGAAATAGAGGCTACTCTTTATAAAAAAATAAAAAGCAAAGGAAATATACGCTACTTTTTATTTAAAAAAAAAGCGTGCTAAGCTGCGGTTATGAACTAGTAATTAATATTTGAAATCCTTAACATCGATGTTAACAAGTTGATCCCTCAGGGTCTCAGAATAGAATCACCCCTTTTCGGCTTAGTACACATGTTTCGGGGCACCCTATATACCTAGTATATCAAATTATAAGTTAAAGTGCATAACTAACATAAGTTTTCTCTTACAGGGGCGTCGGTAGAATCACCCAAATCTTTCCGTACGTGCCTTGAAGATATCCTGTCATCTTTAACAAAACGTCATTGAATACGGTCTCTTCACTTATTTTCATGTAGCGTTTTGTCCAACCTACCCTTAGCTCCAATTTCACCGTTTGCTACCAAAACTAAGTTCAAAAGAAGTTTATCTTAATCGAGCTCAAATTTGTGTGAGATGACAGCTCTTGACATCGGTTTAGCTCGACTAAACGAAAATCGGGCGTAAAACTAAGTTTAGCTTTGCGTCAACTTTGTGACGCTGACCTCGTTTAACGCTAAACGGAGTTTATCTTATAATTATTTCATTCAAATGCAACCGGTAAAATTGGACCTTAAGTGGTAGTGAATCATTATTTACAATTACTTAATATGCCATTAGGGTCAGACTACACCAAAAGCTGAGCTGAGAATATGTTTTTTAAACTACCAATTGAACGTCGCTATCCACACATCTCGTCTCCGCTCAGCTTCAGAGGAGATATTTGTTCGTCTATTTGTTGTCCATTTGTATGCGAAGAAATAAAGATCGAAGCGGAGATGTGATCGAAGTGAGCTGTGCCTCGCAAGCTGGCGACGTCACGCAGCGGAGATGTGAGTTGTGCCTCGCAAGCTGGCGACGTCACGCAGCGGAGATGTGAGCTGTGCCTCGGGAGCTGGCGACGTCACGCAGCGGAGATGTGAGCTGTGCCTCGTGAGCTGGCGACGTCACGCAGCGGAGATGTGAGCTGTGCCTCGTGAGCTGGCGACGTCACGCAGCGGAGATGTGAGCTGTGCCTCGCAAGCTGGCGACGTCACGCAGCGGAGATGTGAGCTGTGCCTCGTGAGCTGGCGACGTCACGCAGCGGAGATGTGAGCTGTGCCTCGTGAGCTGGCGACGTCACGCAGCGGAGATGTGAGCTGTGCCTCGTGAGCTGGCGACGTCACGCAGCGGAGATGTGAGCTGTGCCTCGCAAGCTGGCGACGTCACGCAGCGGAGATGTGAGCTGTGCCTCGGGAGCTGGCAACGTCACGCAGCGGAGATGTGAGCTGTGCCTCGTGAGCTGGCGACGTCACGCAGCGGAGATGTGAGCTGTGCCTCGCAAGCTGGCGACGTCACGCAGCGGAGATGTGAGCTGTGCCTCGCAAGCTGGTGACGTCACGCAGCGGAGATTTGAGCTGTGCCTCGTGAGCTGGCGACGTCACGCAGCGGAGATGTGAGCTGTGCCTCGTGAGCTGGCGACGTCACGCAGCGGAGATGTGAGCTGTGCCTCGTGAGCTGGCGACGTCACGCAGCGGAGATGTGAGCTGTGCCTCGTGAGCTGGCGACGTCACGCAGCGGAGATGTGAGCTGTGCCTCGTGAGCTGGCGACGTCACGCAGCGGAGATGTGAGCACCAACATACGGCTCCGCTTTAGCCAGCACACACCGCTCGAGTCTTAGCCTGTACTCGTCTCCGCTGCGGACATCTCTGCACATCTCCGCTTTGGTGTATTCTGGGCGTTAGGCTTCTATTACTAAAAAATATCTCACGGCGACTTATAACGCCGCGATTAAATCCCTTTAGAGACTTCTATAGGCTACATTTTCGGTGAAAAGCGGGAGCTAAATAGACGATATTAAAATAAAATTTAACAAAAATATTCGAAAATAAAACGTACATTAACCAGCGTTGGCCCCTTTTTATCTAGTAACTGTGATTGGTGTCTCAGGCCCGTCCCTCGTCTTAAATTGTATAAGATTCTCTAGTAGTATTTGACGATCTCTTTGGCGCGGTGGGCGAAGGTCCGCCTGCGACGCTGGAGGTTTAGGGTTCGAATCCCGCCTCGGGACAAATGTTGCACGATCTGCAGATACTTATTACGGGTGTTCGGGTCGTTTTATAAGTAAAATAAAAAATATATATTTGTGTATTGAATTATATTATGTATATCAGTTATCTAGTACCCATAACACAAACTCTTCTTAGCTTGGGGCTAGATAATGCTGTCTGAGTTGTCCAGCATTTTTTTTCAGTAATGCAGTCTCAGGCGGGTTAGAAGTTCACTTTGCAATAATTCCCATCCCGCAAATTATTGCATCAGCCTTTCGAGGGTCAGTGGGAGTCTAATTTCAAAATGGCGGCCAACCTCGACTCCGAATTTAGCCGCCATCTTAGTTTCAAGTAAACGTTTTTCGTTAATAACTTGGCCATTTTACAATTTTCCAAAAAAATCATAAGGGCTATAGTTGATCATTATTCGATTCTCTACATTTAGTTCCTTGCAAATTTTTTCGTCCGACCGATATTTTTGGAACTAAGCGAGGAAAGAAGAAGGGGTTAATTATTGAAAAAAATCTGTAAACAAATATAGCCCATTCGGGTTACACGACAAAAGGCCTCCACTTTGCAATTATTGATGCAATAATTGTCGGGATGGAAATTAATGCAAAGTGGCCTTTTGTCGTCTTAGGCGAAACGAGCGATTTTTTTTTGAGTTGTGAGTCGCAGAGACATGACAGCTTCATAAGTAAAATCATGGAAGAAAAAGTCAAACGAAGACGAGGAAGACTAAATTTATAAAAAAAAATGGTTATGGTGGAAGTACGCATTTGGACGCCATTTGGTTCTATACATATTATAATAAAAAAAGGCTTCTTTTTTAGTCTTTTTTTTATAAATTAAAATATTATTAACTGTACGAGGCTGAGGCGAAACGACCGTAAACAGTTTTGAGTCGCGTAACCTAATTTCACCAGACAACTCATCGTGTGGTACAATCATGTTCGCTTTTCTAAAAAGCGACTCATTTGACGTGACTCATGATTTAAAAAATTGCGCTCTTTTGACCTCAATTTTACTACATCTTGTGGTCCAACGTTTTGTCTAGTCTTATCTAGATTTCTATTAAATATATCTCACTTAATTAAAATAACTCGTGTGTGTTATGCTAAGTTTTATATATGTACCGGATGAGCGAAGCCGCAGACTAAAGCAAGTCCTTATTTAAGATCTGTGTACTTATGAGTATAGATCTAAATATTTTGTGTTTTTATAGAAAATAAATGTGTTTTTTAATAATTAAGGTCGGTTTCTATCAAATGAAGAATTGTAACTAGCTAAAGGTTTCTTTTTACTTCTTGACTAAGCATGAAAACAAGTAAATTAAATAACATTTAACTCATCACGGTCACGCGTCGCTTCACGACTTATTCCGATATAATTTTAATGATGGTCAATTGGTCATGCGTCAATATATTAACAACATGTTTTTGTTTGTTTTCTTTTCTCCAAATTGGTAGAAACCGATCCTTAAGTCGGTTACTGACCGGCGTTACAGGGCGTAATGTAAAGCGTTACACAACTCACGTTCAGTCAGTACGGGGAAAGGACGAGCAACGAGCATCGAGACGGGTTGTAGCGCACGGCATAACGTATCATGCTCGCTGCGAATATATAATAATACATTACGCCCCGTAACATCGATCAGAACTCGGCTTTATAGAGAAAATGATGAATCTAATGTTAGATTCTCTAAAAAATAAAGTATTTTCTTTGTAGGTAAGTTATGAGTGATTTTTAATTGAAAAATAAATCAAAAGTAATTCCAATCAGCGCTATAGATAACGCTCTAGTAAGATTTTAGGCTTAAAATTGTTTTATTTTTCATTAGGAATCCATTCTTTTTTTAAATTAATGCATACGCCAAAATCATATTAGGCGGTTGTAATTTAACAAGCTTTTTAAGAACAAGAATTCTTCCATCGTAGTCTATCTTATGCAAAGACAATCTTTTGTCCTTTTCGCACTAAATAAATCTTCTACAAAAATGATTGGAGGTAAAAAATATTGATTGTACAATGATAGTACTTATGTAAGTATAACTTAGAGTTGATTTTGAGTCTTTATTTAGAGCGATGATGATGATAACGGGTTTTTTGTTTGTGAAAAAAAACTATTTTGTGTATTATTTAAAATTTTGATGGATAAGTACAACTGTTGCTTTAATTTTGTTAAGTCACCTGACAGTGGAGAAGCCGGGTATGTTTTTGTGAGAATTAGATTAGAGTATTAGATAAATATAGACTCGTAATTAAAAATTGACTCATGAGTCGCAATCTGTCAACCAATCAGTCAAATGTGCGCGAGTCAAGTTCAATCAAAGTTAAGATAAATTTACTTAATGGTTAAGAGCTTCATTGATTGCTAAATATTGACTCATGACTATGACTCACTCGTGAGTCATGAGTCAAATCTATTTGTCCTTCGTTTAGAAATTAAAACTAGGAGGCTTTAATCGTGAATGTAAACATAGACTTGAATTTCACAGCAATGCACAAATAGCAAAAACGTATTAGCAAAAAAAAAATAAAGCTTTCGATAATTTTATCATAAAAAAATGCAAGCTATTAAAATAAGCTCTACTAAATCTATAGTTAATATCTAATATATATTTTATCTATAGTAATTACTAATTGTAATAGGAACATTATAGTAATAGTTCTGACACTTTTGTATCGCACATAAATGAATAAATAAAAGTAGCAATTTCAAATTATTTGTTTATTTTATCCCACTATCCCACTAATATTATAAATGTCAAAGTTTGGATGGATGGATGGATAGATAGATGGATGGATGTTTGTTACTCAATCACGCCAGAACGGCTGAACGGATCTGGATGAAATTTGGCACGGAGATAAATTATAGTCTGGAATAGAACATAGGCTACTTTTTATCACGGAATTCCTACAGGAACGGGAACTACACGGGTGAAACCGCGAGGCGCTGCTAGTTTACCTATATTTTTACATACCTACCTCACTTTTAGTAGTTCCCATATGTTCTATAGATTTCTATTCTATAGGAAAATGAGAAATCTTTCCCATTCGATCTGGTACCTACTAGGTAGTCCTAATAACTCGAGACTAGTGTTTTTTTTTACAATAAAACTTCAATTATATTTTTTAAACACTTTATTTCCTTAGATCTAGTTATAAGAATTAGTAAGGCTCAAAGGTACAATAGAATTTGAACTTTATTAATATTAGAGGTAAATATAATTTGGACTTACAAACTATTTGCCTTTAGTAAAAACTTAATAGAAAAGCTTTGCGACCTAAAGCGTAAGTAAGAGGCCAAATGACAGAAATACCACGCATAAAAAAAGCCGGTCAAGTGCGAGTCAGACTCGCGCACGAAGGATTCCGTACCATTATCTATAAAAACGGCAAAAAATTCATGTCTGTTGTATCCCCTTAAATATTAATTAACCGGGTTTAGAACTACGAAAATAGTGTTGTACTCGTACTTTCTCGGTAGATTCCTACAACTTAAAGCTGGTTTTAAAATAGTCATGCATGCCTTAAATTCTGAAAATCAGCCCCTTAAATTTTGAGTAACTCTTAATTATATAGTGATTTTAGTTATGTACCTAGGTACCCAACTTTGTTCTTAGTAAGTTTTTACTTAAGGCTTAAAATAGAAGAAATATTTTCTTAAAGTTAATATTGCCATGAAGTGATCCACAAGTTAAAGCTAATAGGGTAAATTGAAAATGTTTGATGCTACAGACATAGCTAACTTCATTTTGGTCAACAATTTTAGACCTAGGTTCCGAAGATATCTGAACTGAAGAACTCCACAATAATCGTTCTGGTCACAGGTTTCTAGTCATACATAAATTTATAAAGTAGGTACAAAAAAATTGTATCTCGCGCCAACCCGCGAGTTGGTTCGACACGGGTTGGCGCGAGATATTTTTTTTTGGGGTTTTTAATTTTATCTGCGCTCCACAAGCAGTAAGACTAGCGGAAAAGTTATTTGCCGCAAATCGCAAACCATTTTCCATGAGCTCATGCATGATAAAACCAACAACGTTGATTCATTTGTATTTTGGGGGCATTTGGGAAAGTGTTAATTCTTAGCACGAAATTTCTTATTTTCCCAAATGCAAAAATAGTATTTTTTTGTATTTTTGCATTTAGGAAAAATGAATCACGTATTTTTAATTTTTACAAAACAACCCTAAAGGTTGTGCAATAAATTTATGAAATTGGTACGAAAAACATAAATTACTAGGTATGCGAGCGAAGCCGCGTGGCGCAACTAGTATACCTAATAATAGGGAGGTATCAGTAGATTTGATTTCAAATTATTTTAAAGATAGGTATCTTGGTGGCACTTTGGTTCCAAGTTATCTATGTCTGTAGCTCAAATCTACTATTCTAATAGGTTTCTAACCATAGGGACTAAAATAGACGAGATAATTTTAGCTTACATACTAGGAAGAAGAAAATGGGTCCATGAATTTCGTACCTTATATGGTACTTAGGCCCACGAGGTCTTATGCTTAGGTAGCACTTATAAATAGGAGGTAAGTTTTATTTATAGAGAGGAATTCATACAAAAATGGCCTTCTTCCGCTTAGAAAAATCTAAAAGAAAAAATCTAAAAATCTATAAGGTAGGTACTAGCTTCTCAAAAGTGGAAGGTTCAATTGAGGTGCAATTAGGTCCACCCACATTTATAATCGGACCGAGGCGGCGCCGACGACGGCGCGGCGGCGGCGGCGTTCGTGTTTCGCTTAGTTGCTACCAACGGTAGCAGACAGGGATAGAAATAAACGATACATTTGTGCGTAAAAAGAGATAGCAATACTTCTTATTGCGAGTCGCCGTGCATGATTAACGTTTGGTCGTCTTAGTCGCACTTCGGTCTAGGGATGTCTTTCATGAGATCATTTTTTCATCTCCCCATCTCGGAAAGAGTATTTTTGCTCTTCGATATCTGAGTGCAAAAGCCGTTTTTATCAGCTAGAAGATAAAGTAAATTGAATTTAGAACATCGTGCACACGATACTCTTTAGCAAAAATACTCTTTCCTCGCTGAGGTGGGATGAAAAGTTACGTGTTGTACTCGTGTAAAGATTTTTTACCTCGTGCTCTTTTGATTCCCTCGCTAACGCTCAGGATTCAAATTTTTGAATCATTCGCTTGCTCGGTCTTCAAAATTGAGCAAAGCAACTTTGCACTCTTGTGTAACAAATAACTATTATTTTAAATATAGGTATGCTATATCTAATAATACGCTAAGGTACCTTACCTACGGAAAATTATGGAAAGAAAACATTTTCCACTTACCAATCATACGTAAAGTAATATGTATTAGTCATGTAGGTAAAGAACAGGATTGAAAATGAAAGCGGGACAGCATGTTGTGTCGCTTAGGTCACATTTGATCAAATAATATGATAAAGCATGCTGTCATCTCTAATCACATACCTACACGGTTTATACCAAAGTAACATTTCCGCAGACACACGAGGAGTGCAAACCTAGTTAATAGTTTTACCACATAAAAACTGCTCGTTTTACACAAACACTTTTGACAAAAACATATTTTTAACTATACTATTACGGACTGAGTATGAGTAGTTGAGTATCGACAAAACTCTTACGTGTATTATTCAAACTCTAAGCAGTATCGAAAAAACTCTTATTCATAGTTCGCATAAACTAGTAAGCTAAAAACTCGCCATTCCAACCCATTTGAAATTTAATATTTCAAGTGCAATTTAATACTTAATGTTAAGAAATTTTAAATAAGTATAATGACTTAATTTACTAAGCGAAAAATTTCTGCTAAAATATTATAACACCCTCTTATAGCTAATAATAATAATATCATAAGGTTTTCAAAATCTTAAAATACTTAGGTACCTAGGTAATTTATTATAAGTAAAAATATTTCATAAGTTACACGAAAGAGGCAAGGACTTATAACTTTTAAAAATGAACCTAAAGTAGATCTTGGCTTCCCACAAGACAAGAATTCTCCAGGCATCTCAGCCAGGTACCAAGCCTATGTTTGTTGTTTAAGCGAGGTCCATTTTAAAAAGAGTTACACAAAATTAAATTAAGGTATAATAACCGCCAAAACACATGTCCAGTGACAGCAACGAGAGTGGGAAGTTTGCGCAAGTAAACTGACGCATATAATTCATAAGTTGTACCATTGTGAACTTCATTGTTTAAAACAAAAACTCACAGTTAATTATCGACGCGACTGTCCAGAAGGTTCACCAATTTTCTCGCCTAAGAATTGCGTTCTGCGCATCGTTGTCACGTGGTTCAGCAGAGGACAATAAGTTCGACGATATTAAACTTAACAAAATAGTCTTTTACCTTACGAAACGAAAATATTGACAATACTTAATATATAAAGCTGTCAATTAAACTATTAGGTTAAGTCAACTTTACACATAACAAAACTGATTACTCTTAAAAGAACTTAACAGTATTTGGATCGGTTTTTCCATTAATTTATGGTGAGGCGAGGTTTTAATGATTTTAAGTTTATTATAAGTAAGATTTAATAGTAACGTAATTAAGGTCGAGATTTCACCGCCTTTCCTGTGATAAAGTAGATCGGTAATTCTTCCTTTTTGATTTCTTGGTTGTTTCCTGTGTGATCTGAAACAGAAAAAAATTTATAAATATAAGCAAATTAATATGCTTTTGTAGATGTTGAAAATGAAACTGTACCCATCTCGTTTTAATTTTTAGGACGGGTTACACGGTTGTCTGATAGAGATCGCTTTTTGGGTGTAATGGGTATTTTCTATGTATAATAAAAAACATCTACATATTTATCTATGTAATAAATTATGTATCAGTCATCTAAGGTAACATCCATGTAAGAGAATTTTCGAAAGCTGACAAGACTACTAATACCCACTAAGTATTAATACAATATAAGATTTCAATTCAAAGAGGCTTTTGTCTTACAAGTCTAAAATACCTATAACTAAGAGTTTTTTCGATACTGCTAAGAGTTTGAATAATACACGTAAGAGTTTTTTGTCAATACTCATGTCAGTCTGTATTAATATTTGTTTATAAATGTATTTTTGCTAGTAAAATGGGAAGTTTTTATGTGGTAATACTTTTAACCTTGTGTGTCTGTGAAAATGTTTCTGTGGTTTAAATTCTGTAGGTAAAGAATGTACCTACTTTTTTGAATTGAACCAATTCTTTATCCACATGAATAATTCTTACCTACTAGGTATTAGTAGTCTAGTATACCTACTTTAAAAATTCTTATACAAACTCATCAAGAACCAAATTTCAGCACTTTATAGAATAAGTGTGAAGTAGACTAGCAAAACTTACACTAGCAAAAACTCTTGCGGGTACCGGAGGTGGTTGCCTGTCCAACTCCGCTCCAGAAACCGTTGCTATTCCGCTCACTCTCTCATGTCTCACGCTCTCTTGTCTCGCTCTCCCAACAGGTGGTACCATGCGAGTGCTTTCTATAGGTTTTATACTCGCAATAACGTTTATAGGAACCTCTGGGCTAGTTTTTGATGATCCTAAAGAAGAAAGTAGTGTGGTGTTGCTAAGAGTTTTTCCAGTATTTAGCGTTAGTTCGGTACCTAAAGTCCTGTCGATGCTGTGTGCTTTATCAACAATCGGACTTTTGTTGATATTCTGTAGAGTTTTCTCGGGAACAGTTTTGTTGATACTCGAAAGCGTTTTCTCGATACTCGATAGAGTTCCTTCAGTACTCGGATCAGCTCTAGGGTTTGTATCAGGAACTCTTTTTGGCACATTTTTTGTCTTTCGCTTCGCTTGCTCTTTACTTCTATAATTTCTGGGTTTTGATTGGCCGGGGCTGATGACGTCATCTTGTGAAAAGGACGGAGAATGGCGGTAAGAAGACGGATGGTCTGCTGAACATGATGCCAGGGCCATGTCGGTTCTGAAAATAGACACAATGTTTTAGATTATGTATCAGAGATGTTGCAAATTTGTTTCCTTCATAAATGAAGTGTCTAGATGAAATGTCAATGAAAAGCTTTTTACAAAACACCTAATGTTAAAATTGGTATTCCTAAGGTACCTACCTATGTCTTTTTGTTTGAAATAATATCAGAAACTGCTAAACAAAATATGACTTTCAGTGGATGCTTTGGCACGAAAGATAATGTAGGAACGTAAGAATTAGGGTTCCGCTCCAAAAAGTTAAAACTCCTGAAATTGTGAATTCGGCGCGGGCACAGATCATAATATAAATATTAATAATGTACCTACGTATACAACTTTACTTTGTATACGTAGGTACATTATTACATGTTGATCTCAAGAGGCGCAAATATGCAGGTCTCGAGCCAGAGCCTACGCATTTCCCCCCCTTGGAGTCGAGACCCTAGGTCCGTGGGGTACCAAGGCTCTCCGGGTTTTCAAAAAGTTATCTGAGCGTCGCCGTCGGGTCAAACCGACGCGTGACCCGAGAGCTGGTGAGTATCTGGCGCAGCGCATCAGCATTGCGATACAGCGGGGCAATGCAGCCAGCGTCTTGGGCACGCGCGCAAGATAGTTTGCAACAGTCTGCAGTTAGGTCAATTGTTTTAATTGTAAATACTAGTTTTAATTTAATTCTATTATTTGATTGTAATTTTATTTGTTAGTAAAGTAACATTACCTTTTAATATTGCTTGAAGATATTGTTCCCAAGGACATCCCAAAAGCGGAATTAGTGTACTCGCTCTCATCAGGGAAATCAATATCAGTGCCATAGTCAACGTCAAGCTTAGCGAAATCTGAAGCTAAAGCTGAGGGAGAATCAACTTTAGAACACGTAGATTCAGAATCGAAATTAGCTTTAGAATCATTACGTGTAAAGTCATCTAATTTAGAGTGGATAAAGTCTGCTTTCCCATGGATAAGTTCAGAATTTTTAGTTTGAGTGGAACGAGCATCGTTTCTAGAATCCGATTTAGTTTTAACATTCACGTTTTGAGATAGAGCAGCATTATCATAAGAATAGCGAGAATCAGCACATGTAAAACGAGATTCGGTACTGGTAAAATGAGATTCACCATGAGTAAAGTGAACTTCATGTGAAAACCGAGAGTCAGCATTAATGAACTCAGAATCAGCATGGGTAAACTGAGAATCAGCATTGATAAATTGAGAATTAGCACGTGTAAATTGAGAATCAGTATGAGTAAACTTTGAACCAGCATGTGTGAACTGAGAATCGGCATGAGTAAACTTTGAATCAGCATGTGTAAACTGAGAATCAGCATGGGTAAACTTTGAATCAGCATGGGTAAAGTGAGAATCAGCCTGAGTAACATCAGAGCTGGAAGAGTCGACGGTCGACTCGGGGGGCACGGATCACAAGACGGTGTCGAGCGTGTGTAGAGACCGAAGAGCGGCAGGGTCGCGCGCGCACCATCTCGCTAGCTCGTCTGGAGTCACCACGCCATCTGCGTTTATGTCCATCAGCTGGAAAGAAGAGTTTAATTTAATACGCTATCCGGCCTTAAGTTAGATTATCTATTAGTTTGAACTGCCTAGATTAAAGGCCAGTTAGATTTTGATTTAAAAAATAAATAATGCTGGATTCGCACAGCATTATCTATACTCTTTAGAATCCTAAATATTTTATGTTAACAAAGACATTTATGAAGGAAAACTTAACAATAACAGAAAACAACAAGGTAACAGTGACGTTGTCACTAAAAAGTAAAACATAAACTTCGACAACGGATAATCTCACATGTGCAGCGAAAAATGTTAAAATTTGGAAATGCGAAAACGAACGAGAGATCAATTAGATGATGAATGAAAGCTTTCAAAACGAAACACTGTTTCGACCTTCTGTGCTTTGCTTCGGTGATACCAATGTCGTTACATATTGTCCACCAATATTCATTGGGTTTTGTTACCACTTTGTATGTACAAAAAATATTCAGAGTTTTGAATCGGAATATAGCCCCCTTAATTAAATTAATTAATATTAAATTAATATTTAGAAGAGATCCCCTTCAATACAGCAGGGAGAAGACCATCCATAGACTAAACTAAATGTTAACTACGAACCTTATTTGTGTTGGAAGAACACCAACGGAGAGACGCGGAACGCGAGCGCGCCTAGAACCGCACTCACCCTGAAGAAGTCCCTCGTTAAGGGATGAAACGTTGGTGTTCTTCCAACACAAATAAGGTTCGTAGTTAACCCGCTTACATCCGTAATGAATTCGTCAAACTACGATAGTCTTTATAGTAAAATAAACTAAATGTATGATTTATTCTTGTATGAAACCATAAACACGACTTCACTCTAGTTAATTCAAAGACAAACTGACGATGATAAACATACGTGTAATAGCCCAATTTCAATAGGTACCTACTTGCGTGATATGATTGACTGTGTAAGACGCCCCAATGACTGTCTCGTTTCTCTAGCGGTCAGCTTGTTCAACCGCTGATAATGAGGTCCTGGGTTTGAATCCCGGGTCGTCGGGTCAAAAGTTTGGGAGTATAAATTGTGGTTTAAAAATTCTAAAGAAAAAATCACAATAGCAGACCGTGGTCAGGACGTTGATGTACAAAAATGTCATAAAATATGTATGTCACAGCCGAAATCGGACTCCAGGAGTCCTCTCAACAGATGGATGTTTTTTTATACGGACTCAAACAGTCTTTGCAACAGGAAAGGGGTATAGCGACTTACATTGAATATCCTGTCGACATGTTCTTTGGCCGCCGATGGGTTCGCCGGCGGCACCGCGGCTCGCCCCAGGAGCTCGTAGATAGCCTGGACCACCTGGAATAGGTCTTGGTTTATTAAGATCAATCACAATTCGATTTTGGCTAAATTTTAAATGAAGGGCTCATTTAAAATTTTAATATTAAGGGTACACAAGATCAAATGCATAATGATTAATTCCTTAACGACTGCGTTAGTAAATGTGCACAGATTTTTAGAACAAGGGTTATTATAGCAAAAATACTAAGTGTATGTTTTTAAAATAAATTTATTACAACTTTTAAATAACTAAACTACCTATGTCGGAACGGGCTTTATTTTACAGTTTTCTTTCTCTGTATATTATATAGTTGCTCTCAAAGTTGGGCTAAAATTAGTGTTGAAATTCTAAAGTTTGGAAGCTCATTACTTGAAATGTATACTTTTTAACGGTATCCACGGTAGGTGTGAGTACACGGGGGAAACAAACACAAATAATGATGAGATAAATTGGTATTATCCTTAGTTTTCGATGGTCAACATCAAACAGTGTATATGATATAATCCCTTCCACGTCTGTGCGGAAAGATAAGAGACTTGTGTAACCTTAAGTAAGCCAACTGACTGCTCAATGCTAAGCTCTTGCAAAATTTTGTTCCATTGCATGCTAATGCTAACATACCTACGCGGGATCGATTGAGTTGAATAAATAAATAATTAAGACCAACAAGAGCATACATAAGTCATCAAATATAACAAATGAACCAGCAAAGATGCCACGGTTTAAATGAGGAAGCATTTAAATCGTGGCATCTTTAACCAGTCATCGGTCGCTGCGACATCAGCGGGCGAAGGTCCGCCTGCTTTCGCTAACGGCGTTTTCCCATGAGCCACTGCACCACACGATTAAGGAAACACACGACGCGCAACGCTCGACACGTCACGATCTGTCGTTTGGACGTTTTCCCGAGCGACGATTTCAGCAGCAACACAGCAGTCAGTGTGATGATGGGCTGAACCTGCAGTTCACGTATTGTCACTAATTTACCAATAACCCTGTATAAAGTGTCAACGGTCTCATAAATACCTGCTGCATTTCTGCCCTGGAGATGCGCCCGTCTCCATCAGTATCATAGAGAGCGAACACCCAGGCGAGTTTCTCCTGAACCGAACCTCGCGCTACGCGGGATAGAATTTCTAGGAACTCCTGAAAATAAAAGTTAGCATTTTAATTTAGGATAACTACGGGTACGTTCATACAGCGGGATTGACAGCGGATTCTTAGTAATAGGGTCCCGCTTTACCCTTTGCGTACGGAACCTTAATTATATTAGACGTCTGCGCTGCCCCCGATAGTTAAAAAGGCGCATCTAACATTTTTTCAGGATTTGAATAACATTCATGACGACCTTTGTGGCGCGGTGGGCGAAGGTCCACCTGCAACGCAAGAGGTTGCAAGTTTGATTCTCGCCTTTGGACAAATATTTGTACGATCTGCAGGTATTTGTTCCGGGTGTTCTGGTCGTTTTCTATGTTAATAAAAAATATCTATCTATTTAATGTATTGTATAATGCTGTGTGGATTGTCCAGCATTAGTTATTTATTATACTTAAATAGTCGGAATCAGAAAAAAGGCGCATCTGCCTATATTTTTAATATTTTTCTACCTTGCTTCGGTACGATTTTACCACAATGAAGTAAGCAGCTTCTGCACACATATTTACACCTTATTGAAGATAAAAAGACGAATTTACGTAAAACTTGGTTTAAAAGTCGCATTGATGTAAATATGCCCATAAGCCTTGCATATTTTGTTTGATTTTGGTAATTTTTTTGTTAGGCTCACAGCGAGACTAACAATAAAATAGACTTCATTGAAATTTAAAGCAGACACAAATAAAAATACTTACTTATCTCAATGTTAAATCTACAGTCAGAAAGATTTTCATTATCGAAACTTCCGCTCTGTGGTTAATTGGCTATTCGCCATTTTTATAAAAGAACAAACCACTTTCCAACTCAAACATATTTAGCTGTAAGTAAATTGTAAACTTTTCAACAAGAAAACAGCCAGAATTGGCATCAGTCTGTTAGTTTATTGAAATTGGCCGCGTTATTACTGTTTCTTGGCAAAAGAAATCACAATTTAAGTCTTTTAAAGTTGTTTGTGCCTGCGCCAAAACTAAGGTAATCACTTGAGGTAAGGCAACGGTTGATTTAATACCAATCGACCTTAACAAAAATAATTCATGTTTGAGCTGAAAATTTTATGAAATAACTAGCAGCGCCTCGCGGTTTCACCCGCGTAGTTCCCGTTCCCGTAAGAATTTCGGGATACAAAGTAGCCTATGTCCTATTCCAGACTATAATCTATCTCTGTGCCAAATTTCATCCAGATCCGTTTTGCCGTTCTGGCGTGATAAAGGAACAAACATCCATCCATCTATCTATCCATCCATCCATCTAAACTTTCACGTTTATAATATTAGTGAGTTGAGATTAGTGAGATTATTTAAAGAAGGTATTTCCTAATAATTGCTACGACTGTATGTTTATCTATTAAACACTGGCTAGAATCGAAAATTTTCGTAAACTTCCTTTTTGATAATATGAAAATAAAAAGCCTGTGAGTGAACTAAGTTCAAATGGAACGGAACCGGATCAACTTTATGGCACTGAACTCGTTCAAAGCACAGTTTCTTTGGGGGAAGAGGTGTTATTTCCCCCAAATAGTGCAGAAGGAGATCTCCCTTCTCCGGGCTAACCCAACTGGTTCACTTGCCCGGTGGTCTTTCGACCAACAGTTGATGTTGGATAGTCGTATATAGGCAGGTTGCAACTGATTCAAGCGTTTGCGCGATCTAGGAATTATTCTCTTTTTGCACTCCGAGATTATTTGACTTTTGTCTCAACGACATCTAGCGGTTATTCGTTGAAGCGCTTAGGTAGGTAGATAGCTTCTGTTCTCTCGATGTGAAGTCATTGCGCACCTCTATTGACGTTAGCTTTGTGGTTCAGCCATTGTATCTATAGAGGTCGCTACAGTTTCAAAGTGATAAACTGAGTTTATCTTAAGCTACTGCTCAACAGGCAAGTGAAGGATTCTAAAATTGAAAAATTAGAACCCTGAGCGTTAGCGAGGGAATCAAAAAAGCACGAGGTAAAAAATCTTTGCACTCGAGTGCAACACGTAACTTTTCATCCCACCTCAGCGACGAAAGAGTATTTTTCTTTGATATCAGAGTGCAAAATAAATGGATGAAAATATTGATGGGATCTGTCTCTATTTAAATGTATTTAAATTCAATTATTGTGTTATTATTTGTCTTAATTTTTTATTATTTAATCTTATTTCTAGTTAATTTTAATTCTATTTTGTTTGGTGTTATTGTGTAATTTTAAGTGACATTTTATAAATTTATATTTAATTGTGTTATGGATTCTATTGTGATCTGAAATAAATGAGTTAATAATAATAATAATAAAAACCGTTTTTATCCTCTAGCGGATAAAAACGGCTTTGAAGAACAAAAATAACCTTTTCCAAGATAGGGGGGATAAAAATAATATTATATTCTTTCTGCACCTCACACAACCCTTTGTTTCCATTGAATTTATACGTCGAGTTGAGTCAAACCAAGCCGAGAATCAGAAAAACACTACCAAGTAGGTTTCAGAAAAACCAAATAGGTTCTAAGGTTTTTATTTATTATAGTACTCTGGGTAATCTCTAAGAAATTAATAAATCCCAAAAATTTACGATCTCGACGGGATTCGAACCCGCACCTTCCCCTTCAGCGCAGGGTTGCTCGTTTTCCAACTAAGCTACGTGATCTTATCTCGCCGAGGTGTAAATCTTTGGGAGTTCTTTCGGCACTTACGCCGTCAGCGCCGCCTACAGAGGAAACAATGAAGTTATCCAATTCTGCTCAAAGACCAAATTTACATTTAGTTCGTTTGACGAGAGGTTTTGCCGTTGCTTGATTCTAAGGTTTTTATTTATTATAGTATTCTGGGTAATCTTTAAGAAATTAATAAATCTGCGCTGAAGGGGAAGGTGCGGGTTCGAATCCCGTCGAGATCGTAAATTTTTGGGATTTATTAATTTCTTACCAAATAGGTATTATTATAACAGGTACTTAGTAAGTATAATGACTTACCTCGAAGTTAATCTTGCCGCTCTGCTTGTGCTTGATTGTGTTGAATACGAAGTGAGCGTATTGAGATGCATCTGAAATAAATTATACATTCTGTTTTTAGTAAAGAAAATTACAATCAAATAATAGAATTAAATTAAAACTAGTATTTACAATTGAAGCAATTGAGCTAACTGCAGGCTGTTGCAAACAATTTACAAGTAGCTCAACTGATCCATATCAATACCAGTCGCGCGTGCCCAAGACGCTGGCTGCATTGCCCCGCTGTATGGCAATGCTGATGCGCTGCGCCAGATACTCACCACCTACTCTCGGGTCACGCGTCGCTAATATTTTCTTTGTTAATTAAAAAAATAAAAAATCGTGTTACTAGTTACTTTTAAAAAAATTCTTTATTGTGACTAAGTACCTATATTATACTTAAGGGTTATTACAGGTTTAAAAATTTGGACTCGGCTAGGGCACAGCAAGATAAAAGTACCGTTACTTAGGTAGTAATGCTAAATGTAGCTTTGTAAGCTGAATACAAAATCTTGGTTAAATAGTATTTATAAACATATTGTCAATAACAAAGAATCACCATCATCATCAACCAGCAATAGGTTTAACATTGGTGGTCAAACAGCGTATTTCGCAACGATGGCATTCGAATCTACATATCCCTTCTGACTCCATTATCCATTTATTTACCGACTCACCTCCAAGCGGGAAGAACTGAGAGAAAATGTGTTTGAAAGCCTCTTCATCCACCACCCCCGTCGGACACTCCTGCAAACAGTGTAAGAAGTTGAAGCAATTATCTAGCTTAAAAATACTATAAGTAAATAAAGCTAGATAATTTCACATATTACATCTAAACAACCTTTATTTCCATGTCTTTTTAATATTAATTACATAACATTATTTGTGTTTTTGAGTGGAGATCGGCAAACGTAGTGTAGGACGCCCTCCGACCAGGTGAGATGACGATTTGCGAAAGACTGCAGACAGATGTTGGATGCGTCAAGCTGAAGACAGTGCGCTACGGCGTTCATTTGGGGAGGCCTATGTTCAGCTGTGGACTAATATAGGCTGATGATGTTGATGATGACATAACATTAAGCTTAAAGTCAGTCAGGTACAGATTGTGTGAGCGAAACGTTGGAAAGCAGCTGAATTAATTGCGCCCGTAGCCCAACAGATTTTCTGCTGGGCAGAATTTATGCGACCGAAAATACGCGACACACAACTTAAAAATTACGCTCCTTTGGCTGCAGCCAGTTATTATATTGAATTGATAGTAGGTAGCTGGTATAGACTCGCAGTAGATGTCTACATAAAGTTTGATCTCGTGAGTTTGCTTTGCGCTAGAGCACTTAATGACTCATTGACTCTATTACTCCCCTGTTTAAACCCACAGTACATAAGCTTGATCTCGTGAGTTGAGAAGCGCGTGCTTTGTGCTGGAGCGCTCACCGACTCATTGACTCTATGACTCACCTGCTTGAACCCGCGGTACATAAGTTTGATCTCGTGAGTTGAGAAGCGCGTGCTTTGTGCTGGAGCGCTCACCGACTCATTGACTCTATGACTCACCTGCTTGAACCCGCGGTACATAAGTTTGATCTCGTGAGTTGAGAAGCGCGTGCTTTGTGCTGGAGCGCTCACCGACTCATTGACTCTATGACTCACCTGCTTGAACCCGCGGTACATAAGTTTGATCTCGTGAGTTGAGAAGCGCGTGCTTTGTGCTGGAGCGCTCACCGACTCATTGACTCTATGACTCACCTGCTTGAACCCGCGGTACATAAGTTTGATCTCGTGAGTTGAGAAGCGCGTACTTTGCGCTAGAGCGCTCAAGGCCTCCGGTCGGTGGCGGCTGGTCGCACTTGACATGAGGTCCTCGCATTCTTCCTCTGAAACAAAAGAAGGATCGTTTAAAAAACCTGTGTAAGTAGATAAACAAAGATATCTTATGAAATTGCCAAAAATGAAACGACAAATTTTATGCTACACGTAGGAAAGAAAGAAAGAAGCGCGTGCTTTGCGCTAGAGCACTCAATGACTCATTGACTATACCTACTACTCCCCTGTTTGAACCCGCAGTATTATAAATTTGATCTCGTGAGTTGAGAAGCGCGTGCTTTGCGCTAGAGCACTCAATGACTCATTGACTCTATTAATCCAGGTTTGTTTGTTACCTGTTCACGCCATAACGACAAAACATAGTGGGCTAAAAAATTGATGAACATACATAAAAAATACATATAGCCGAACATAGAACCTCTCCTCTTATGTTTTTCGTTTCGTCGGTTAAAAATAAGTAAAACTTGAACAAAATGTAATGAGGAACCGAATTACGAGCTCCGTAGGTACTTGCAAAAGTTAATATCTGTCAGTCAGTTGTCTGTCTGTCTGTCAGCGGAACGAAGCCAATCGGCATCAAAGGCGCTCTTTGTGCGACGTATTGTACGGTACACAAAGACGGCATTAAAAGGGGATCTGTGTGTGTGAGTGTCTGAGTGAGTTGATGTGATATCACTGTTAATTTTGTTCTTTGGCAGAGTTGTGGCAGCAAAGCACAGCGAGCCAAAGATAAATACAAACCAACGTTGGTTTAATGGTGCAATATTTACTAAACTATGTATACTTTTATAAATAAATAAATATTATTATTATTATGAAGTTGAAGTTAATGAAGAGAAAAAAAAATACGACTGAACTGCTTTAAGGATGGTACGGCCGTGCCCCTTTTTTGCTCAACTAGGCGGGGTTCCCGCGCCAAAAAAAAAACAAAATTTCCCCAGATAAAACAATTATGTATTACAAGTGCACTGTTTTGCTCATAATTTGATTGATATTGAGATTTCAGGAGTCCTGCGGTCTATTGAAATGACTTGTTTTGATTCGTAGGTTATTACTAATTAATTGGTTCCTTGAACCAGTTTCTTCAAAAGTTGTGGTAGTTTTCTTGTAAGCAAAAACCGGATTTTTGCGTTTCAAAATCGATTCAAAAACGTATGCTCTGTCCTTCTCCAATGATCGCGAAATATATATAGATAAGCTTAGCCTATCCTTTTCACAAAATGGCGCCCACTGCGCCTTCTTATAAATATTTTCTTTCAAACTCTTTCTTGTATGCTAAAACAGCAATGACCTCAACTTCGATAGGGTCGACTCACACCGAGACGCGACGCGAGATATCTCGAGAAGCAGCGCGGCGCGGCGGCGGCGCCCCGCGGGGAGTTTTAATTTTATGTCAATAAAATTTGTACCTTTTAAAGAACTGAAATAAGTTCCCAAAAATGTTATATTTCGGCGGGACTCGAACCCGCGCCCCACCCTCAGTACGGGTGTGCTCTAACCAACTATAGTTGGTTAGACTAGGGTTTCGTGGCTTATAAATAAGCCACGAAACCCTAGTCGGTTCAACCCAAAATCTTTGGGACCTCTTACGGACTGTAGCAGCGCCGAGCCGCCGGTGGCCAAAGTGCGGGTAATCACTATAACAAAAAACCTTAGAATTGTACCTTTTTGTTTAGTAATAGTTATATTTTGAATCACTGTCATAGAAAGTGCGCGAAACGTGGCATCTCGCTACGCAGCAACACGTCGCGCTGCGCCTCGCACTCAAAATAAATATCTTTCTTTCATGCGACATCGCACTGCGCCGCGGGGAGTTTTCGTATCAGGTCAATAAAAATTGTATCTTTTTGCGTAGTAAACAAAGTTGTATATTGAATTTCTATCTTAAAAAGTGCGCGCAGCGTCGCGTCGCGTCTCGGTGTGAGCTTTTTCCCACGAAGCACGACACCACGCGACAAAATACGGTGACGACTCCGTGCGTCATACATTTCTATGAACCTGTCGTCCTGTGCGGTGTCGTTGAGTGTGTAAATGGTTCATAGAAATGTATGACGCCCGGAGTCGTCACCGCACTTTGTCGTGTGGTGTCGTGCCTCGTGTGAAAACGCCGTTAGAGTGAAACGTTCCATCACAAATTCATCTTATTTTCCGCCATTCATAAGCTCGAAGGCAAGCTCTTTAGTTTTTGCACCGCGAGGTTTTTGCAAAAGCGCACGGGTAAACAAATGTAGGTACCTAACTGGTAAAAGTAGGTAAAAAATAGTCATTCAAACTTTTCTTCAGTTTTTTTTGAGAAGTCTTACAGTTCACACACCAACCACTCAATAGGAAACAAATAGACGAGTTAAGTAAGCGAGTCAGTAGCTTATCATATGCTCTACATAGATTGTCATCGACCGTAAATACAGATGCTCTATTAACGGCGTATCATGGGATGGTGGAACATGTGTTAAGATATGGCCTAATATTCTGGGGCAACTCTACAAACAAAGTGATAGTTTTTAAGCTGCAGAAACGGTGCATTAGAGCAATGTTTAAAATAAAAACTAGCGATAGCTGCAGACCACTATTCCAAAAGCATAAAATACTAAAACTTCCGTCTCTCTACATATTAGAGGTAGCACTTTATGTTAAGAATAATCCCCATCTGTTTCCCCGGCTATCGGACACTGTGTGCAGAAACAGACGAGATAATAATAGGTTACGAACACATCAAGCTAACACCGCACTAATGCGGAAAAGTGTTGTTAGTATGGCTCCTAAAATTTATCAAAAAATACCAAAACAGTTTAAAGAACTAAATGTTGAACTCTTTAGACAGAAATTGAAAATGTTACTAGTTTGTAAGTGTTATTTTAATACTAGCTGTTACCCGCGACTTCGTCCACATGGAATTTGATTTCTCACCTTATCCTTATAGACTTTGGACTGTAGGTACATAGTGTATATTGTCCCAATGTGATGTCACAGGATCTGGACAGCCAACTTGGAGAAAATAGTCGGTTTATCACGGCATGATAACGTTCGTCATTGATAGCTCGGACGCTTTATCGAAAAATAGAACTGCAGAATGGACCATATTAACCGCAGTTAAGAATTTTGAATGTCAAGAATCGTTATTTTGTGTGATACTAAAGGTAACCCAATAAATTTGTATTTTCTTTAGTTATTTTTTAGTTTTGAAAACCAAACCAAACGAATCACCCTAATCGGGGTGCCTCGTAACATTACAAATCCGAAAGGAGCTGATTCTGAACCGCAAGTCAACGTTAATACTGTGTTATAAAATACCTCAGCTAAGTATTTCTTACTTTGTTTTAAGTTTTTTTTCTCCCCATTTGTGTTCTATGACACTCATGGAATATTAAACATTCTAAAATTGCAAAAAATATTTTACGCTGGTTTCATTAGGTACACCAGTGTTTTGTCGTCTGAGGAGTTCTTTAGGAATCTTTTTTTTTTGTGAACCCATTATAGTTTAAATTTTCAAGATTCCTTTCTTAGTGCTCACTTTCATACCAAGACCTACACACCCTGCAAGTTTCAGGTCTCTACGCTTACTGGTTTAGGCTGTAGCTTGTCTATATGTCAGGACAAAGAGTTTTATATTAGTATAGATTGTCGATTTTTTCAATGATAAACTTTAGTAACTAATAAGTTATTGCACGTCATTCTCTCTCAAACATATTTTTGCATGCCGATTGACGGTCAAGCATGTTGATCCATAAAATGTTTTTACTTATTAGCTTACATATCACATGTTTTGGCAAATAAAAAATCTTTATCTTATCTTTAACCGTTTTGACGACCGATGTGACGAGGAATTTGCGCGTTCGATTCCTGTCTGTGACAAATGTTTGTATGATCTGCAATTATTTTTGTTCCGGAGGTGTTCTGGATGTTTTCTATTTATAATTAAAAGTATCTAAGTATCTATCTTTGTATACGAAAAATTTATTAGAAAGGATAACCAAAGTTTACACGAGGTAAAAATACGGACCGTTTTCCTGAATCACCCTGTTTCTTTGTAACATTAAACCATTCAATTTAACCCTTCCACTGCGTAACAGTTCGAGAAATAATTAAAGAAGTACTTAGACTTAAAAGCAGTTGTTATAGTTTCTGAAAAACGGTGACCGTCATTTACCTACGAAGGTATAAGTAGGTGAGGTACCTAAGATAGTACCTGTGAATTTGGCAAGAGTCTGATGTAGCTTAATTACGTTACCCACAGTAACACCGGCGATTTGTCAGCGATTTCAAAGCGATGCGTTTGCGCACTATGGGGAAGAAGATGGAATTACCCCCAAATAGTTGCAGAGGGTGATCTCCACTGACCAGGCTGATCCAACTGATCCACTGTGCCCGGTGGTCTTTTCAAATTCAAATTTATTTATTCATTAAGACAACACGGATCCATAGAATTTGACAAAAACATACACAGAATTAATTTAACAATAAGGGAACATACACACACAAATCCTTTTGATCGGACAGTCGTACCTAAGTACCTATATTCCCATTCCGAAACATGATCAAATCATGGAATCATCGAATCATGAATCATGGGAATTATCGTCCATGATTCCCGCCTCGGGACAAATGTGTGTACGATCTGCAGACATTTGTTCAGGGTGCTCTGGTCGTTTCTTATGTATAATAAAAAATATCTATCTATGTATTGTATTGTATTATGTATATCAGTTATCTAGTACCCATAACACAAGCTCTGCTAAGCTTGGGGCTAAATAATGCTGTGTGAATTGTCTTTCAAAGCTTCAAAAGCTTTCATCCTTGCCTTTTTGATTTCACGCGATTTTAAAGTGTCGTCGATTCACTTTCACACGGCCGTCATAAGTCGTCCGCCGTTCTTTCAGGAATGAGAGCTCCAGTAAAAGTTGGCTAAAGTTTCACGCGTTTGAAATTATTTTAGAATTCCCAACTCGGCTGCGGAAATGTACAGGGTGTCCCGGAATACGTACGGCATTCAAATGGGAGTAACTTTTGTTCAAGTTGGATTGAGAACTTCGTCTTACTTACCTACGAATGCAGGATGTGACATTTTGGTTAACACCAAATGCAGGATGTGACATTTTGTTTAATACCAAAATGTCACATCCTGCATTCGTTATTATTATTATCGTAAATGTTTGCATATTTTCGTCCTATTTGTTGTGTATATAAAAACAACAATATTTACGTATTGTTTGATAAGGAACATAGCTTATATTGTCTAGTTACGGAATAACAACACAATGTGGAAAATGCTAAAAGTTTTCAGTCATCATTTTACATTACGGAACGTAATAATTCACGAATTGAAGTTGTGAGCAGCCGTCGCCGGATCCTTAAGAAATGTCTCTATTGAGTTAAAAAAAATTAAATTGGTAAGGCTTTCTCATATCAAATGGGTTATATTCTCTGCTGGTATGACAATCACGAGCCAAGCCGCGGGTCTAACTAGTGTATACTAATAAAAAAGAGAAAAGATTTGTTTGTTTGAATTGAATAGTATATTCTAAGGTTATTTTCGCGAGAACTCATAATAAAACACTGTTTTAACCGGATTGATCGCGTATATTTTATATTTTGTTTATATATAATAATATATACCGTCAATTGACGGTAGATATGCAAAACTCAAATTACTTGTAAAGACAAATGTCACCTCAGTCTGCCTGTGACCATGGAAGCTGAAAAGCCTCCGAAACGTCAGGTTATAAACAAAATATAAAATATACGCGATCAATCCGGTTAAAACAGTGTTTTATTATGAATTGCTCCGAAACTACCGAACCGATTTCAAAAATGCTTTCACCATTAGAATCCTACATTATCCCTAGTGAATATAGGCGATAGAATATACTCGTGCAAAGCCGGGGCGCACCGCTAGTAAATAAACATAAATGATGCTGGACATGTCGCCAGTCGGAAAGTTATCCTTCGCTCCTTTGAATACAAATCATGAAAGTATTGTAGCAAGCCATTTAGCAAATCCCTAAATCCCTACGCGACCCGTCATATAAATAAAACTTCCAAGTCCGAGTCGGACTCGCGCATCGAGGGTTTCGTATAATTAGAACACTGCTACTTGTCAAATTTTATGGTTCTAGGTCAACGGGAAGTACCATATAGGATTTCGATCCATGGAGAATCAAAAATTGTATTTTTTTAAATAACTACTTACAAATTTACGATTTACGAATTTTTCACTTTATTTGTGCTAGAAAACCTTGTTTCTTGCCAAATTTCATGGTTCTAGGTCAACGGGAAGTATCTTATAGGATTTCGATCCATGGAGAATCAAAAATTGTATTCTTTTTAAATAATTACTTACAAATTTACGATTTCCGATTCGATTTTTCCCTTTACTTGTGCTAGAAAACCTTGTTTCGTGCCAAATTTCATGATTCTAGATCAACGGGAAGTACCATATACGACGATCCCTATGGCGAGAAACAAAAATTGTTTTTTTTAATATACCTACTACTTACACAATTACGATTTACGAATTTTTTCCTTTACTTATGCTACAAAACCTTGTTTCTTGCCCAATTGACTTGATTGATTCATGATTCTTGGTCAACGGGAAGTACCCGATAGGCTTAGTATGCATGTGATTCCCTGGGAAATAAAAAAAAATTGGATTTAAACGGCTGTTAGGTACTTTCAATTACGTCGATTTAAAAGTTTGATTTTTAACACGGCTCCAAGAGCATTTGATGTTAATTTCAACTCGATACCTCCTCGCGTTCCTGAGAAAAGAGGGTTTACAGACAAACAGAAGAACAAAGTGAACCTATAAGGGTTCGTTTTTTCCTTTTGAGGTGCGGAACCCTAAAAACAAATAATATTTGTGCAAACATAAAAATAATCTTCTTTTATGTTTGCATGCAAATGTAATTTATTTTACAGAGGTTGTACAAAAAGGTCCTCCTTTTTGTAAATGCCTCGCTGTCATAGTGATTTTTGGTAAATTTATGTACGTATCTAGTACTTAACATAAAAAACCGGCCAAGGCGTGTAGGATCAAGGGCAATATAGGGTTCCGTAGCTGCAAAATTCACTATCTTATACGTTTTTACCTGTTTTACACAATAAACAACTTTAACTAGGTATCTATTTATGTCATGGCAATCTATGAATTAAGGCGATACCGCGACCTAAACTGGGGCCCCACCTATTTTATCATATTATTTCGTAGAACAAAGGAAATCTCACAAATTTCACTGGGCAGTTTGTGATAAGTACCTCCTAATCATCATCATCATCAGCCTATATCAGTCCACTGCTGGACATAGGCCTCCCCTAATGAGCGCCATAGCGCCCTGTCTTCAGCTTGCCGCATCCAGCATCTGCCAGCAGTCTTTCGCAAATCGTCATCCCACCTGGTCGGAGGGCGTCCTACACTACGTTTGCCGAGTCGCGGTCTCCACTCAAGAACACGTTTACCCCAGCGGTTGTCGGTTCTTCTCGCGATATGGCCAGCCCACTGCCACTTCAGCTTACTAATCCTTAAACCGAAGTCCGACCGATAAGTACTTATTATAAGCTTTTTTTAATGAATGCCTTTGTAATATTTTTATTTGGTATAGTTTAGGCAGCGAAACGAAGTTGCACTTTGTGGAAACCAAACTCTATTTTCGCATCTCTGCCTAAACCATACAAGATAAAACTATTACACAGGCATTAAAAAATTTATAAAAGGTGCAAAATGCCCAAGACTTTTTCTTTAATTTCCTTTGTTCTACGTAATAAGAAGATAAAATAGGTGGAGGCGTTATTTGGGTCGGGGTAGCGCCTTAAGGTGGTACTCCAGCGCACACTAGCGCCGCCACTTATTTTATCTTATCATTACGTTGAACTATGAAAATTTCATAAATCCACCGCACAGTTTGTGATACCTGTTATAAACTTTTTTAATGCCTCTGTAATAGTTTTATTCTATTAGGTTTAGGTTGAATATCAAAGTTGCCCTTGGTGGCCACCAATAATATTTATATATTATATGTACTTATATTCAACGAAATAATAAGATAAAATAGGTAGGTGGCGGCGCTAGTTTGAGTCGATGTAGCGCCTTAAGGCCAGGATATTCGAATTTAGCCAATTTTCGATTCAATTTTAAACGATCAAATATCCTTTGTTTTGATTGGACTAAAATTTATGTTGTAGTTGGATTAACATTATTGATTATTCTACGGTTCAAAACACGATATTTATCACTTCACCTGATAATAAAAATTACGAAGAAAGGATAGTTTTTTGTTGTTTTTGTTGTTGTACTTCTAGTGTATCACCGTTTTACTCTCAAAAACATGTCAGAAAATAGGCAACGACGTTTAGAAGAATATTTCTACGGTTAGTTTTTCTCAAAACCTTTTTAATTTTGATTTGAAGCAAAAACTTGATTTTTGGGCTTGCGTTACCTGCTTGTGGCTTGCGTATGTGCCCACTCTTGTGAACACAAAATTCTATGCCTGTTCCTTTCACAAAATAGATCCAATATCCCCTCCTTGTGGAGGCGTGTTTATCCGTGCTATGTCCACTTCTGGGCATGCTCTCTTTTGTTTGCTGATGACCTGTACTTTCCAACGATTTGAATGAATTTATGAAATTATACCACGCTCCCCACTGTAATAAAGAAACATTACAATTCTGCATACAGTCTCTCAGACAATAAGAAATAAAAATATATATTTGAGAACAGTTGGAATAGCACAGCGGTAGGAGCATTAGAACGGTATTTTATCACGAGCACAATGAGAGTTAGAAGGATTGCAGTAGCTACACTTATTACATTTTCTTCAAATACCTTTAATTTTTTCTTTGTAGGGTTCTGTACCTCAAAAGGAAGAAAGGAATCCCTATAGAATCACTTTGTTGTCCACCCTTTTTTCTGAGAGGATGGAGCTGGAGGTATATTAGTTAAAATTAACATCAAATACTGAAATCCTTAGGTTCTTGGAGCCGTGATATAAATCAAAATTCTAGTCTACGCAATCAAAAGATATAGCGATTTATGTCAAAATTTTCTGAAATTTTCAAGGGAATGCACACAAAACCTATGGGGTACTTCCTGCTTCCGATATAAATGATTACCATTTGTACGGTTCCGTACCCAAAGGATAAAACGGGACCCTATTACTGAGACTCCGCTGCCCGTCTGTCCGTCTGTCACCAGGCTGTATCTCATGAACCGTGATAGTTAGACAGTTGAAATTTTCATAGATGATGTATTTCTGTTGCCGCTATAACAAAAAACAGTAAATATTAAGGGGGCTCCCATACAACAAACGTGATTTTTTCACCGTTTTTATAGATAATGGTACAGAACCCTTCGTGCGCGAGTCTGACTCGCACTTGGCACATTTCCACAGCGTCTATTGTAATTATCATCTGGTTCCGATTTTGATTTGAACATGTGCCTATTCTTTCTTATAAATAGCGGCAACTTTGTGATTTTTTTCAATACAATTTTTTTTATGTAATTGTGTTTTCGAAACGAACATGTAACGGATAGAATATGTCCTGAGCTCCTGAGCCATAAATAAATAAATAATGCTGGACAATTCACACAGCATTATCTAGCCCCAAGCTAAGCAGAGCTTCAGAGCTTCAGATTGCAGATCGTACAAATTTTTGTCCCAAGGCAGGAATCGAACCCGCAACCTCCTGCGTTGCAGGTGTACATTCGCCCACCGCGCCACTAAGGTCGTCAATATCGTCATATATATTTCAAAGTTATATTACTCAGTAGTGTGGAAGATATGGACATCCGGCGGGGTTGAAAATAAACAATTTGAGTTAGTAAACACTCCTAAAAACCTTCTCATAAAGCATTCCTAATCTTCTTAGTTGTAATTTCTCAACTATTTCCCCAGTATTAGAACGTAAAGAAACAATAACAATTAAACTTTACGACCTACCCTTCTGTATAACATACCGTGCCAAACTAAGAGCTTGGATTACGACCTACCCTTCTGAATAGCATACTGTGCATTGTTTCTAACACTTTAGTTTTACTGTAATGAAGCAATATCTTGTGTAGTTTGCTTAAATGGTGAAGTAGAATAAAGTGTATAATCTATTTTAAAAAGACGGTGTGTTTTCATCCGAACATAGAATCTCCTCTTGAAGTCGGTAAAATACAATAACCTTTTGAAATATTTGCAGCAATCAAAATTATTGGTAGTAGGCTGGTTTTCAATGGGATCTTTTCCAACATTGCGCCACTTAAAAAAAAAACTGTCTGCAGCCCAATTAGGCTACTTGACTACTACTGGGAAATAATTCTAACGTATTGTCTGATAAAAATAATGCAAAGTGTAATTACCTAATATTTCTTCAAGGCCAGTCGTATTAGTTATAAAAACTAATTATAAAGTTTGATAAAAATAATGCCGCGCCAAAACGATAATCTCTGTCATGGCTCCCGTTTTCCAAGCTATGACGTCACCCCGCCACATCACACCTAACAAGAACTCATTGACACTGTAATCTGTAAAAGTGTGACGTCACTTGCTTGTGATCATTATATAAAAAAATGTGTAATTTTAATTTCGTTTTTTTACCTAAAATAAGGCATATTTTTAATAAAAATCATCTGATTACGCTTTGTTACGTTGTCACTGACTAGGATGAAAACAATTTGGAACTTATTTTTAATGTAGTCAAATAGCCTATTGAGAACCTCCTGTTATTGAAGTCGGTTAAAAACTGTCAATAATCCACCCCGCTCCAGATGTCGACCAAAATATCGACGCAGTCATTGCCTGCCGTACGGAATATTTCCACAGTCAAAAAGCTGTGAAAAATCCACTTCCGGTTCCGATTTCCGCACGCGCTTTTCAACAAAAAAGCTATAAGAGTACAAAGGAGATATTTTAACCGGCGAAACGAAAACAAAAGAGGAGTATCTATGTTCGGTTGTAATGTATTATTTGTTTAATCGTCGATTTCTCTAACCGGATTTGGAGAGATTTGGAAAATTCTTTCGCTATTATATGGAGAATTATAGATTTTAATCACTTAAACGCCACCGTCTATATTAGTAAATTCTCAATTTAGAAGAGTTTTATTTTAGGCGTTCCTAGTTTGTTCACTTAACTTAGTTATTTAAGAGGAACCCAGTTCCCGCCTACCTACCTACTTCATGCTTTAGTTGGGCCTTCTAGTTGCATGTTTTTTATTTTCTATGTACATAACTCATATGTGGATAGCGCTGTGGGCTACGTTGTAAATACAGCTCATCTTTACATAGTAAAGTACTAACACAAATGTATAATAAGCACAATGTAGTCGTTTGTTATTCCTCAATAAATAAATAAATAGTCTATAACATTGTTCTCTCATGTCTAGTTCATCCCAAGGTTGCTTGGAAGAGATCGCTCAAAGTGATAAGGCCGGGCGGCCATTTACACAGATAGATATTTTTACTATACATAGAACACGACCAGATCACCCGCAACAAATACCTGCAGATCGTACAAATATATGTCTCATGGCGGGAACCAGCCCGCAACCTTCTGCGTCGCAGGTAGACCTTCGCCCACCGCAGCACAGAGGTCGTGAAATGGACAAAAAAATTCGTTGAATAAAAACTATGAAATCTTATTTCATTTCATAAAACGGTTAAAGTATAAAATTTTACTTGTCTAAGTGTCGTGTATTTTGTAAGCCTAAAGAAATACAGTTATTGAATTTGATATTTGTCCCGAAAAACGTAAAAAACAATTTACATGAAGGAATTTAAAGCCAGTTTTCGTTATTGTAAAAACAAAAAAATTCCATCAAATCCAATCTTCAATAAACCCCATATTTATCACCCGTAACGACGTAATTCTATCACCGTGGAATACCAATCACGTATACGGGATCCTATTCGTCACGGCTCACGCTACACCGATAGGGGATTTCGTTCGTTGACTGTGGTGCGTGAAGTGAACCACGAAAGTATAACGTAATTAGCTGCCGCCAACCGCTTCGCTCAAAATTTTAATAAATCAACTAATTATTAATTGAGACGCCACTTGGGTGCCGGCTTGCGTTATCGACCTTGCGGACGTTTTTTGTGATTATGTGAGGCGTAATTCAGTCTTACGCTATACGACCCCATTTTGTAAAAAGGATAGATTTCGCGTTCATAGGAGCAGGAAGGACATAGCAACGCAAGCTCAAAAATCAAGTTTTCTTCAAGTTTCAAGTTGTCTTTTGATTAGGACATTATTTGAATTAAAAAGCTACATATAAAATGTTCTTTAAAGAACATTTTATATGTAGCAATTAGTTATTTTTATATTAGTTATTCTTAAAGAATATTTAAGTATTAAAATATTGCTAATCTATTGCTATCCTCTGAGCTATGTCGATAACCCTCGTTCTCTGTCGGATGTATTCGTTACGAATTCTATCCTTCAGAGAAACTCCGAGCATAGCTCTCTCCATAGCTCGCTGGGCGACTTTAAACTGGTGGACAAGCCCCACCGTGAGTGTCCACGTCTCAGCTCCGTAGGTCATGACGGGTAGGACGCACTGATTGAAAACTTCCGTTTTCAAGCATTGCGGTATGGATGAAGAGAAAACTCATCATCTGATGATTGATTCATAATTAACGTATTGACATATTATTATTTTTACTTGCTGCGAACAGGAGCAAGAATACTAATACAGCTATTGTATAAGTTGGACATGATTGATTGCTCCTTTGGACATCAATAATGTATTTGTAAGAAATTATTCGATCGACATAATTCGATCGATTTAATTTAATTCATTTATTTAATTTAATCCAATTTAATTTAATTTAATTTAATGTATTTTCTATATTGTAATTTATTTCATTTCATTTTAATTTAATTTTAGTACCTAAGGAATACTAACACTAATTATAAGGTCATTTTAGCATACGAACTTACTAACAAATTATGGATCATTGTAGTCCGAAATAAAGGAATTTTATTTTTATTTATTTATTTATTATAATGCCCAAGGATCAGTGTACAAAGGTAGAATCATTATTTACGATGGAATAAAGATACCTGTCTACTCAGACTAAGTAGATTTCTTACTTAGTCTGAGCCTGTCTAGTATTTTCTTCTATAATTTGATTGTATGTATATATTGTATAAGATTTTCTGGAAGAGAACTCTTTTTAGGGTTAAGCTCGCCTCTGCCATATTTTTTCTAGCTTAATGTTTATTTATTATTGTATATTTGTTTCGTGCAATAAAGAATAACTAAATAAATAAATTGTATTGAAAAAATCTTGAAAACCGACTCGTCGACCGAGAGAATTTTTTTTTTATGGGACCACTTCGGGAATATCCTTACAAATGCATATTCCCGAAGTGGTTGGAATAAAACCGAGAGAAATAGCAGAACTGCCGTGCGGTTCGAGGTTTTATTTGTAGATATAGGTAGTCAAAATATCTATAGAATGTAAAGGAAATTGTATTGTATTGTATTTAAGGTTTTTGTATTATAATGCGTAAGCCTTCGCACTCTGGGCTATCTCTAAGAAATTAAGTAACTTCTCAAAAGTGAAAGAATTTATCAAATCGGTCCATTCGTTTCGGAGGCTTTCAATTCTAACAAACAAACCTTTCCTCTTTATGGTATTAGTGTAGATATATATAAAAGGTATTATTTATTTGGATTATAACGTTAACAAACCGGATAAACCCGGAAAATACTATTCTATAAGAAATATACGCCTAATATCGGCGACATCCCTTGATATACGCAGGTGATTCTCTCGGTTTTCCTGCTCCTTGCAGAAATGGTGCGTAAACTCTGGATTTTCATTGTGCAAATACTCAGAAAAGAGGTTTCTGTGGATAAATCCGGGCAAGCGAGAGTCGGGACGTATGTAAACAGTGGGTTCCGTTGCATTAATGAAAGGTTAGTGATTTGCACAAGACGATTTGACTTATGATTAGTTTCAAGTAGGTACCTATTTCGGTAAGCAGTTGGTAATTTATTAAAAACCAACTAAAATATCCATTGAAAAATTAAATTCAAGAAGGTTGCGTGGACCATTGACGAAAACGCTGGACGTAGTGGACGCCATATTGCTCTGTGGTCATGAACAAATGTGATGATGTTGCTGATGACAGTTGATACTTTTTAGTTTGCCTACACACCCGTATAACATAACAACATTGCGCCTAATATTTGATGATGATAAATTTTTTAACCTCGTGCTCTTTTGATTCCCTCGTTAACGCTCAGGATCCTAATTTTTGAATCAATTTCAGAATAAGAATCCTTCGCTTGCTTGGTCTTCAAAATTGAGCACGCGGTTAAAAAGCAACTTTGCACTCTTGTATAACAAATAAGTAGATGTTCGGCGGATGTGTAACTAGAGGTCTATAGATGTTCTATGAAATAGAACGAACATTTTACAACTGCTTTTTGCCTAAATTATCTCAATAATATATTATTCGATTTTTTCTCAGATACAGTAAAATACAGTAGTAATAAATATAGTATTGTAGTAGCTTCCGACTGGTATTGATATGGATCAGTTGAGCTACTTGTAGGTTGTTTGCAACAGTCTGCAGTTAGCTTAATTGTTTCAATTGTAAATACTAGTTTTAATTTAATTCTATTATTTGATTGTAATTTTCTTTGTTAATAAAGTATAGTAGTAATAAATATTTGAACCGCTCGCTTCGCTCGTGGTTCAATCCTAGAATCCTTCGCTTGCTCAGGTTTCGATACAACTACTCGCACCAAAAACCAACTTTGCAGCCTCGCATAACAAATAACTATTCTTGCTGTGCGGTGCTGGATGTATGTGCTTTAATCGTTCGATTAAGCAGGTACTTAACTGAACAAGTAAAATAAACAATGTTAAAATTCTTTCATTTCAAAGTAGGTACTACTTTGAAACATTTCAACATTGTTTATGTTTGTATTTTTACTTAAGCCTTACATATTCGTTTTAAAAAGAAGTTGAGGGTTTTCTTCAACAGATTGTTCCTATAAATAAAATAAATAAATAAAATAAAAATACTTACTTACATGTCTAGTACAGTATATAAAGTAGTTCTTAAATCTAATACTAATAATAGCTGAAATTCTTCAGCAACCAGCTTATTGGTCAGGTTGTCCTTCGACATAGACCTCCCCTAGTTTCTTCCACTCATCTCTGTCACGAGCTAGTCTCCTCCATCCTTTTGGTAGGTCATCTTCCCATCTTTTGATTTGACGTCCCTGTCTTCTTTTTCCGTTCCTAGGATACCATTCCATTACATCTTTTGTCCATTTTTCTTTGTTTGTTCTCATAGCGTGGCCAGTCCAGTTCCACTTGAGTTTATTGATTTTTAGTAGGATATCGCTAACTTTTGTTCTCTTTCTGATTTTCGAAGTAGGCCATCTTTCACGTAGCCGTATGTTTAGCATGCTTCGCTCCATGTTGCGTAAAACTTATAGTATGCCATACTATAAGTTTTTGGTAGGTTTTGCTCGTAACAAAACCTTTTTTGATTGTTCCTATAAGTGCGATTAAAAGAAAGTTAGCGAACGAACGGAAATTATAAACTTTTAAGGGTTCCTTCTGCTTTTTACATTTAGACACTGAACCCTAAAATCAACAAATACAATCCTTCGCATACTTTTGATTGCTTTTGGGTCAGAGCTTTGAATTTTGCTCCTGTATATTTGAAATTTAGATTTGTTGGTACATTTCCAACAATATTTCCGTGAACTGAAGAGCGTCGAAGGATTCGTACCTATACCTACCTACCAGCTATCTACTATACCCTGTAACATAAAGCTGGGTACTGACCGGGGTGTTACGGACCATTTTGTAGCTAAAACTAGGTTTATTAATCTCACTAATATTATAAACGTGAAAGTTTAGATGGTTGGATAGATGGATGGATGTTTGTTCCTTTATCACGTCAGAACGGCTGAACGGATCTGGATGAAATTTGGCACAGAGATAGATTATAGTCTGGAATAGAACATAGGCTACTTTTTATCCCGGAATTCCCACGGGGGAACGGGAACTACGCGGGTGAAACCGCAAGGCGCTGCTAGTATTGTATAATTACATGTAGAGTCGTATTTTGTTAAATTAAGTTACTAAGTTAGTTAAAGTAAGTTACTGTATATAATTTAAGCATAAGTATAAGTTTTAGTTACAAATAAACGCCTTTGATTTGATTTGATTTGAGCGTCGGAGGCAGATTTTCGCCCGCTGCGCCAAAGTGGTCGTCTATCTCGAAGTAGAAAGACAGACCGACATACTTACGTACAAGTGTTCATATCGGATCGCATCTTTTTTATACACTACTTAGTACCGACCAAGCGAGCGAATCCACAAGCAAAACCTCCTTTTGCATATAGGTACAGTCAGCTGCTCAGATATGTATACACTCCCAAGTTTTCATTTTTATTTTACTCTGAACTTCTCAAATAAAAGTCGATGCACATATTCTACGTACAAAGTAGTCATCGTACTTGTCAAAATGCGATATAATAAATTATCAAAACTACAATGCACTTACTATTCAGTCAAGTTGAAAACATGGCAGTGTATACATATTTTCGCAGCTGACTGTACATAAAAACTCCTTTTAAAAACCTTTGTAATAGAACCTTTTTTCCCCTCTCTAAAGGAAATGATGAAAGGCCCTTTCAGAGGGCTATTTCACCCCCACCCTAATGGATAGGGGGAAACCCCCTGTTTATATTTGTTTGAGAAACACAGATGTTTGAAGGTTTATTGTGATTTTTGATGTGTTTGTTTTTAGTAATTAGAAATTGTTTGCTTTGTTATTATTTTTGTTTTGTTTGCGGTTTTATGTTGAAGGAAAAATACAAGAGAAGGTTCTAGCTAGGTTTGGCTGTAAGCAATAAAGTATTATAGACAACTAGCTACTAATCGCGGCTTCGCCCGCGTAGTTCCCGTTCCTGTGGGAATTTCAGAATGAAATATGCGTATATCCGTCTCCTGGTTCTAAGCTACCTCCCCACCAATTTTCAGCCAAAACGGTTCAGCCGTTCTTGAGTTATAAAAAGTGTAACTAACACGACTTTGTTTTATATATTTATTTCGGAGTTAAACCCTTAAGCTCCTATTCTGCTCTATGCGAATCTCAGGCGTCTATGGTTTTGACGTTGGATTAATTCTACAGGATGATAGAAAATAATAAATAATGCTGGACAAAAGAGCTTGTGTTATGGGTACTAGGTAACTGATATAGATAATACAATACATTACATATATAGATATTTTTTATTATACCTACATAGAAAACGACCAGAACACCCTTTAATAAATAAATAAATAAATAAACAAAACCTTGCAGATCGTTCAAATATTAGTCCCAAGGCGGGAATCGAACCCGCAATCTCCTGCGTCGCAGGCGGACCTTCGCCCGCCGCGCCACAGAGGTCGAGGAGAAATGGAAGGATGAGCTAAGTGCCTAGTAGAGTTTCCGTAGCAGATTGGTACAAGAAGGTCATAGAATCCATGTATAAGCGGTCTCGTGACTGCGTTCGGAATCCCGAATCGAAATTCCGTTTCGGTATTCCGACTGTATGTGGTCGCTCTTACGCTGGTAGAGGTGGACCTCTATTCAAGAAATTAACCTTATCATATTCACCACATAATATGTTATGTACATAGAAACACATATGTAGAAACATTATAACATACGTTGGTAGGTTAGCCTGTCCTAAACAAACAGAATGTAATAAAATAACAGGTCTATGAAAATACAGCTACTTCGGTATAACATAGCTTTGGACAGGAGTGTACCACTGAATTTCGACAGATCGTTAGTTCGGCACGTCGTCGCTAACCCTCCGGCTGATAATGTACAATACGCAAAATGAGAACAACAAGCACAATGTACAAACGGGCAGAATGTGCAATACGCTAAATGAACAGTAAGCATAATGTGAAAAAAGCACATTGAGCAATACGCAAAATGTACATCAGCTAAATGTACAAAACGTAAAATAACAACTACTCTTAAAATACACAATACTTAAAATGTACCTACATTCTAAAGTACCTAAATATAAAATAGATAAATATAAAGTAGGCCACACATCAACGTCCCAATGCTAGGTCTTTGATTCAATAAAATATGTTTGAAACCTTCCATGTGGTAGGTCTTAACCATAGTTCATTCACACAGTCATTGTTTTGACAGAACATAATACTCGACAAAGATTATTTCGACACAAGTTACTTTGACAACACACACCTTCGAAATTCCTTCGAACTATTTCTACAGACGCTGCTTCGACGTGCACATGTTCGGCAGATAATAGTTTTGGTAATATCTTGCTCATAGAAACCATAGTTCATTCACACAGTCATTGTTTCGACAGAACACATACTCGACTAACATTATTTCGACACAAGTTACTTTGACAACACACACCTTCGAAATTCCTTCGAACTATTTCTACAGACGCTGCTTCGACGTGCACATGTTCGGCAGATAATACCTAGTTTTGGTAATATCTTGCTCATAGAAATCATACCTAGTTCATTCACACAGTCCTTGTTTTGACAGAACATATTAATCGACAAACATTATTTCGACACAAGTTACTTTGACAACACACACCTTCGAAATACCACTATTTCTACAGACACTGCTTCGACGTGCACATGTTCGATGTTCAAATTACACATTTTTGATATATGATCACGTGACCGAAAGCGCTCTGCGTTTGGTTGGATCGCTGATGACGTCACATTATCACAGACAGACACCCGACGAAATGCGATAGGTTGAGTTGATATAAATCTTATAATGTTTTATGCCCAGAACCACACAAAAAAAACATGTATCTAGAATGTCAAAATAACTTAAGAAAAAACGCACCTATAAAAACATAATGTTTGAAGAGTAGCCCTCTATGGATGGGAAACATGGAACAAGCGGGATAGAGAGACGATAGGCTATTTGACTACATTAAAAATAAGTTCCAAATTGTTTCCATCCTTGTCAGTGACAACGTAACAAAGCGTGATCAGGTGATTTTTATTAAAAAATATGCCTACTTTAGTTAAAAACGGGATTAAAATTACACATTTTTTTATATATGATCACGTGACCGAAAACGCTCTGCGTTTGGTTGGATCGCTGGTGACGTCACACTATCCCAGATTACAGTGTCAATGAGTTCTTCTTGTTAGGTGTGGTGTGGCGTGTGACGTCATTGCTCAGAGCACGGGAGCCATGACAGAGATTAACATTTTGACGCACCATTATTTTATTCAAACTTTAAAATTAGTTTTTATAACTAATACGACTGGTCTTGAAGAAACATTAATTACACTTTGCATTATTTTTATCAGACAATACGTTACAATTATTTCCCAGTAGTAGTCAAGTAACCTATTATTTTCTATTACTTGACACTTACAGAAAAGAGTCCAACCAGATCTCCATTAACAAGGAATCATCATCATGTAGTATATCGTTGGAATCCATACTTAATATTATAAATTCAAAAGTAACTCTGTCTGTCTGTCTATTATCTTTTCACGCCTAAACGGCTGAACGGATCTAAATGAAATTTGACATGAAGGTAAATGATATCCCGGGGACGGACATAGGCTACTTGAAAAGCGCGTGCGAAGCCAAAGCCGCGGGCAACAGCAGGTAATAATTGAAAAGCTATTTAACAGAAAACTTTATTGAATATGTCATAGTATATTCTAAGGTTATTTTCGCGAGATCTCATAATAAAACAAATATAAATATAATAATATAATAATAAGCTTTATTGCAGGAAAGATGGAAATACATTATGTACAATAGATGGGTAAATAAAAGTTTAGGTTTTAAGGAGTTCTTAAAACAAACTAACTAGTATCCTGTCCTGCAATTGGCGGTCTTATCCCTTACAGGGATTTCTACCAGACGACCACTATGAGCCAGCTAGGCTTACATCCTGTGCTCCGTAAGAGCAGCTAGCTGTGTGTAGAAGTTGGGCTAGGCCAGCGTCAGTGAGTCCGACAGCAGTTTGGTAGCCTACTACCCCCCGAACTAGTTGGTACTGTATCTCAGGTGGCAGTAAGCCCCCCTCCGCGCCGGCTTCCCCGACAGGTAGCCATGCTCAACTTGACGTGATTGATTCGGCTGTTATACGCATTACAAAACTAAGATTAAGCAGCGAAACCCTTATTTACATAAAAAATAAGAAAATAGGAACATAACAAAAGAATTGTCAAAGTAGGTAGTGGATATATCTAGAATAGAGTAGAATAGGAACCACTGTGGCATTATGGCACTTAATCAAAAAAGAAAAAAAACATAAAATAACATTAAAAAAAGGAAGCAGAAAAAAAAAAAAAAAAAAAAGGAAATGTCACAAAGAATATACACGCATACAGTGTTAAGTACATATTATAATAAGTTTTGTTATGATAGGTATGAATAATGTTTGTGGTAATTATTGTTGGTTATTATTATTACATAATGTTGGGATAGGTAATATGTCCAAGCAACTCATTAGGTTAAAGAGAACAGTTGAGTAGTTTTTCAGTGTCGTTGTAGTTCAGTTGCTGTAACCAGCCGGTTATCGCTTTTTTGGCCTTGAATTTCGACATTTGTTGTATAGAAAGTTCCTTATTGATTCTATTATTATAGGCGCGATGAAATTATTTTATAAAAACGGCTGTAAAATGTGGTTCTGTGTTTTTCTATCTCACATACTTTGTGTGACCTTCGCTTTGTTACTGTAAGTGAGGGGGTGAAGGAGATAGTGGAATGCATGCGCAACACAGTATGGAGCACGAATAATTGCCGCACTGTGAGGAACTTACAGTCATTATAGAGACTTGTGGTGGCGTACCTATATGGTTTCCTCAACATCACCTTTAGCACTGCTCGCTGTGCTCTCTCTAGCTGGAGCATTTTAGTCTTTGTCGACCCACCCCAGACTGAAATGCAATACCTAGTTATGGATTCACCAAGCGCTGAGTATACAAGCCTAAGTGTCTTGTGGTTTGCTGAAGATCGAAGATTCTTAAAAATGAATATGAGTTTTCTCATTCGGGCGGTTAAGTTATCAATTTGAGCATGCCAGTTTAGGAGTTGATCTATAAAGACGCCTAAATATTTGATTACATCAACTTTTTGCAGGCTAGGGCAAGAGCAACTATTTGAAGGGTTGGAACATCTATGCCCTTTGATGTCGAAAGCTGATCTGTGCGGTTGGGTGGATGACGCTATTGAGAAGGTGATAAATTTGGACTTGTCTACATTAAGTGTTAGTAGGTTTTTATCGAGCCATGTCATGACCGCTGTCATTGCCCTCTCAGCCAGATTTTGTACCTCTGTCCAGCTATTACCATGAATCAGTAGGGCCGTATCGTCTGCATAGCAATATATTAAACAATTTGTTAGTGTCATCTGACAAAGTTCATTTAAGTAGATTTGGAACAGTGTTGGACCTAGGATGCTACCTTGTGGGACTCCATATTCTAGGTCAGCCTCCATACTTGTGAATTCGCCTATTTTAACAGCCTGTTTTCGTCCTGACAGATAACTGTTGAAAATATCGAGAGCTAGGCCTCTTATTCCCATACGTTCCATCTTATTTAACAGCAAGGGGACAGAAACAGTGTCAAAAGCTTTCGAAAGGTCTAGGAAAATTGCAAGGCAGTGTTTTTTGTCATCGAGGTGTTTGACAGCTTGATTTATAAGGCAACCTACAGCGTCCTCCGTAGATACTCCCTTTCGAAATCCGAATTGATTGCTGGCAATAATTTTGTTCAGTTCTAGATAGTAAGTAAGTCTTCTGTTTAAGAGTTTTTCTACAACTTTTGAGAGGGATGTAAGGATTGAAATCGGTCTATAATTGCTGACACTGTCTCTGCTCCCCGATTTAACAAACACTGTTTTAGCTGGATTGATCGCGTATATTTTGTTTATAACCTGACGTTTCAGAGGCTTTTCAGCTTCCATGGTCACAGGCAGACTAGGAATATGACTTGTAGTTTTTGATTTAATTTTGTTTAGACGAACCGCAGTTGTTTAACCACATCAGTGTAACTCTTAGTGTGAAAAACAACAAAGATCTTGTCTATCCCGCCCCGGTCACGAACCCACCACAATTAATCACCCTGTAACAGAGTTACACCTGTCAGGGCTCCTCTGACCCATCTCAATTAGACAGCCTGTCCCTGATTCTGGAGAACGTGTTTGTTTTAGAAGAGAAATAATGAACGTGATGAAAAATTAATAAATATTGCTATTATTTAACAATCAGATGATGCTGTGTGAAACTGTACTGTAGAAAAAAATCTTGAAATATATTACTTCGGTATATGATTTGGTTTTGCGATACATAAAGGACGATAAAAATCGACGAACATACACAAAAAATACATACATTCTAGTTTACCAAGGAGAAATCGCTCTCAGCGATAAGCCTATTATACAGATTACGTTTTAAATTTAGATATAAAGTTTTATATTTTTTATGTTCTAAGTGCATTCATTCATCCATACAGCAAAACACAGAACCTGCTCCTTTTTTCGAAGTCGGTTAAAAATATGAAATTGGAGCGAATGATGAAATGGAATAAAACCGGGCAAGTGCGAGTCGGACTCGCGCACGAAGGGTTCCGTACCATTATCTATAAAATCGGCAAAAAATCACGTTTATTGTATGGGAGCCCCCTTGAATATTTATTTTATTCTATTTTTTAGTATTTGTTGTTATAGCGGCAACAGAAATACATCATTGTGAAAATTTCAACTGTCTAACTATCACGGTTCATGAGATACAGCCTGGTGACAGACGGACAGACGGACAGACGGACAGCGGAGCCTTAGTAATAGGGCCCCGTTTTAGCCTTTGGGTACGGAACCCTAAAAATGATGAAATGATATACATGGGTATAATGGTATAGATACCATTATACCCACACCCATGTATATCATTTCATCTACCATTATACCCATGTAGCATAATGAAGATATCATTGTAAGCGTCAAAGATCCAAAAGACACCAGAATCAGGGCCTTGGCTTGGTAAGCGGTAACATTACCGCCACGTTGTTAATTATTCTTTGTAATTAAGATGATACCCTAAAGTCGGGGCCCGTAAGTAGGGGTAGTAATACGGGATTATCTTTTTAGAGAGATATTACGAGCTTAGTTTAGTCTAGGTTAAGTATATTCGATCCATTTTGTGAAAAGGACAGGCACAGAATTTTGTGTTCACAAGAGTGACATAGGGCACAGCAACGCAAGCCCAAAAATCAAGTTTTTGCTTATTATCAAAATTAAAAAAGGTTTTGAGAAAAACTAACCGTAGAATATTCTTCTAAACGTCGTTGCCTATTTTCTGACATGTTTTTTGAGAGTAAAACGTTGATACACTAGAAGTACAACAACAAAAACAACAAAAAACTATCCTTTCTTCGTAATTTTTATCATCAGGTGAAGTGATAAATATCGTGTTTTGAACCATTGAATAATCAATCATGTTAATCCAACTACAACATAAATTTTAGTCCAATCAAAACAAAGGATATTTGATCGTTTAAAATTGAATCGAAAATTGGCTAAATTCGAATATCCTGGCCTTAACTTGCAACCTCCTGCGTAAACATTTGTCTCGAAGCGGGAAACGCCTCGAGACATATGATCCGCAGATATTTGTTCAGGGTGTTCTGGTTGTTTTCTATGTATAATAAAAAATATCTATCTATGTATTGTATTGTATTATGTATATCAGTTATCTGGTACCCATAACACAAGCTCTGCTTAGCTTGGGGCTAGATAATGCTGTGTGAAATGTCCAGCATTATTTATTATTATTATAAACGAGTACTACTTCATGCTTTAGTTGGGCCTTCTAGTTGCATGTGTTTTTTATTTTTTATTTTCTATGTACATAACTTATATGTGGATAGCGCTGTGGGCTACATTGTAAATACAGCTCATCTTTACATAGTAAAGTACTAACACAAATGTATAATAAGTACAATGTAGTCGTTTGTTATTCCTCAATAAATAAATAAATAAACAAGTAAATCCTCGTATCTCGACACATTACTGGCATGTGAATATCAAAGAACCTACATTACAATTAAATGTGCTAAATAGGATTACAAACATCAAAACATTTCAATTAATTTTAAGCTACTTGACTCCTACTGGGACATAATTCTAACGTTTTGTCTGATAAAAATAATGCAAAGTGTAATTAATATTTCTTCAAGGCCAGTCGTATTAGTTATATAAACTAATTTTCATATTTGAATAAAATAATGCCGCTCAAAAACGATAATCTCTGTCATGGCTCCGGTGACATGACTCGATGACGTCAGACCTCACACCACACAACACAACTAACAAGAAGAACAACACGCACTGTAATCTGTGATAGCTGTGACGTCACCAGCGATGCAACCAAACGCCGAGCGTTTTCAATCACGTGATCATATATGAAAAAATGCATAATTTTAATCACTTGAAGACAGAAAGAAATTTCTTCGAAGTTGCCCTTGGTGGCTACAAAAATCTATTTTTAATTCACTGCCTAAACTAAATAGAATCAAACACACAGAGGCATTAAGAAAAAGCTTATAATAGGTATCACAAACTGTGCGATGGATTTTTGTTATTTCCTTTGCTAAGCAGAATAATAAAATAAAGTAGCTAGTTTCGGTGGGATAGGTATACGCCTTAAAAGACTGCTCTCCCATTCCCTTTGGTAACGAGTTAATTGATTCCGTCATGAATAACACAGGCTATGTTAATGGCATTGCCGGAATGGAATTGGACTGGTAATTTTGGACCGGTAGACTCAGGGGGTATTAGGCCAGGCCGTGTCCGGGCCAGGCCGTGTCCGGGCCAGGCCGTGTCCGGGCCAGGCCGAGGCCGGGGCGGGCCGGAGCAGTCAGTACGGAGATGTTAGTAGACGGGCCCGGACGGGACTCTGATCATGCACTGTTTAATACAGGGTTATTGGTAAATTAGTGACAATACGTGAACTGCAGGTCCTGCCCATCATCACAAACACGTTCGTGAATTCGCCAAGTCTAAATTCTAAAAAAAATTATAAATCACCTCTGATACTAAATGAAAAAACATCTTTGTCTGGAACCCAACGAGTTACTTAAGACCGATCTTTCACTCTCATATCTTCTGTTAATTCAGTGCAGAGCTGTTTTTAAGTTGAGTTTCAAATAAAACCTCTCTAACGAACGATTATTCAATTACGGGGGGTACCCATTACCAATACCAAAATTAAGTTTTTTTAAATGGCGATAAGATTGATTTAAAAAGAAAATTACAATCAAACACAAGAAACAGATTAGAATAGAGTTTATAATTGAAATAATTGAGCTAACTGCAGACTGTTGTAAACAATATACTAAGTAGTAGCTGTTCTGTTAGTCAACTGATTAAACCCATTCTTATATTTATTTCATTTATTTCGAGTTGTTGCAGGATTTAAATTTGTTTTAGAAAATCTTAAACGATTCGTTATAAATTATTTTCGATTAGTATTATTCTTTGTTTAACGTAGAAAAAATTAAAACCTACACGAAAAGAACAATCTAAAATACTTTATTGTTCGATTTTGTGACTGTGATTACAGACCACGTTCTCAGAAGTAAATGCAATACATTCAAGTACAGATAACAGAACTAAATTAAAACTAGTTTTCATTAAGCCAACTACAAAACAATCAAACAATGTTGCAAACAATCTACAGGTAGCTCAAAACAGATTAACTTATTAATATTAAATACGCGTGTTCTAAAATCTTACGTGATGTTAGGGGATCGAAAAATCACTAAAATCCGCGAGTTCCCTTTTGTGTAACTGAGGTTGCTCAACTGCAAATAGTTCCGCAACGGGGCTTCTCTTTTGTGCAACTCTCGTCTAACACAATGATAGATTTATAGATAAGCCTACGGGCCACCAAACAACAAAAACCAAGTGCAAAAGCCAGTCCACTGCGGAGGTTTCGTCTGCCAAAGCCTCTAGGATAAATCTCCAGATAAATTGCAGTGATAATAATTTATGTAGTGCAGTGCTGTGATGGATGACGATTTGCCCATACAAGTGTACTACCAAAATGATTTGTAATTCGAGCATATTTCCACCATATCATGTTGTTTTTTGTATTCGAATAGTCTAGGTCCCTGGTTGGTTTTTTTCTTAATAATTCACACCTATAATGAAATGTAAGCAAAAATATGCAATTAACATATTTTTACGTCAAAAATGACATGTTTTCGTCCTATTTGTTTTGTATTAAAAACAACAATATCGTAAGTTTGGAACATAGCTTATATTGTCTTGTTACAGAATAACAACACAATGTCGAAGATTCAACAACTTTTCAGTCATCATTTTTGTTATTACGGAACATAATAATTCACGAATTGAAGTTGCGAGCAGCTGTCGCCGGATCCTTAAAGTGGGGGCGAACCACTAAGCTCCCATACAATAGTTATTTGTTATACAAGAGTGCAAAGTTGCTTTTTAACCGCGTGCTCATCGCGTGCGTGTTGTTTTGATGACTGAGCAAGCGAAGGATTCAAAAATTAGAATCCTGAGCGTTAGCGAGGGAATGATGGATGTGGCGCGGTGGGCGAAGGTCTACCTGCGACGCAGGAGGTTGCGGGTTCGATTCCCGCCTAGGGACAAATGTGTGTACGATCTGCAGACATTTGTTCAGGGTGTTCTGGTCGTTTTCTATGTATAATAAAAAAATATCTATCTATGTATTGTATATTATATTATGTTAATCAGTTATCTAGTACCCATAACACAAGCGCTGCTTAGCTTGGGGCTAGATAATGCTGTGTGAATTGTCCAGCATTATTTATTTATTTAGGGGTTCGCCCCCACCTGGCGAACCTGGGTTTGGTTGTCAAACTAGGCCTAGATGTCAGCACCCACGGGGTAAAAAAATCCTATAACATAAAATTCAACTCCGAGAAATTAAATTCCCTCTTTATTCATCACACAGATCACTATAAATAAACTAGATTCATCATTCATGGATCCACCGGCTCAAGGTGCAAGCGCACTACGCGTCAGCGGAACTGCGCGGCCGCGGCACTGCGCGTCTAATTAGAACAAATGACGAAAAAGGCCGCGCGGCTTATTTGGTGATTTTGTTCTTTGGACATAAAGTGCCGCGGCCGCGCAGTTCCGTTGTCGCACAGTGCGTTTCCACCGTTAGAGTAATCAGGCCTTTATTCTGTGGCTAATCGTCAGAGTAAACTCGGGGTAAACTAACTTTGTTTATCAATCGTTGGTCAACAAGCCACAACGTCGTTCTATCAAAGACTGTGGCTGCCGACCACTAGGTATTAGTCTGCAGTTTATAACGGTAGTTAAATAAGGTGGTTCGTTTCGCAAGGCGCCTCGCGCGATGATGATTTTTCGCGTAAAAATTTGTGCACTGCTCCACGTCGAGCTTGATAGAATTCATCACGTGCGATGATTTATACACTAATCTATACCAAAATTATAAAGAGGAAAGATTTGTATTTTGTAATGTAACGAATAAACTTAAAAGCTACTGGACCGATTTCAAGAATTCTTTCACTATTAGATAGCTTACTTTTCAGGGAGTGACATAGTCTATGTTTTATCCCGGAATTCCCACGGGAACGGGAACTACGCGGGTGAAACCGCGAGACGCTGCTAGTAATCTATACTCATATTTTAAAGAGGACAGGTTTGATTGAATTGAATAGGCTCCGAAACTAATGGACCGATTTTAAAAATTCTTTCACCATTAGAATCCTACATTATCCCTGATGAACATAGGCGATAGAATATACCCGTACGAAGCCGGGGCGGACCGCTAGTACCAGATAAAACATCGCGTTATGGTTGATCGAAGGCAGAAAAATATTGAATCTCGATTTATTTTTTTGTGTTCAGTAGGTTACCTTATATTTTCTGTGTTCATGGATTCAAACAAACGGAAAATTCGTTTGCCGCAAATCCTAAGCCGTTTTCTTGAAACCTATGAAAGAACTTAATTCGTTTCATTGGTATATTTTGAGTACATATTTGAAATAATAAGAAATTTTGTGCTAAATATCCCAAATGATCGCGAAATTAAATTTTTAAGTTGCTAAAATGATGGGTTCATGTAAAATAGATATAATAATAAATATATTTACGATTTGCGGCAAATTACTTTTTCATAAGTTTTATTCTTTGTAGAACGTAGAACATTTTAAAAATACAAGGTAAAAAGAATCTCGCTTTTGGTAGATTTCATGAAGCAATGTATAATCGAGAGATTTGATTATTATGATTTACTCTACCGATCGGTGACATAGACGTAATTTTTTTATAATATTAGTTACCGGATAAGACAAAATTCTGCGAAAGCAGTTCTACTTCTTTTTAAAAGATTTTAATGATCGAACAGATCAAAATTTTAAACTTTTGCATTTAAATTTTATCTTAATCCAACATCGGGGAATGCTTTATTTTAGTGAAATTTGCTAGTTTGAATTTTTCGGGTAGTTGCCTTCCAAGTAACGTTTGCTTGTAAGACCCTGTGTAAATAAATATAACTCACTTAATGCATTGCTAAGCGCAAAACTCAAGGCTGAACAATTCGGTTATTTTTTGCTACTCTTGTCCGAGGTTACCTGTTTGAGCCGTTCGGGGTAGAAACCCTAGGTCCTTGGGGTCCTGGGGCACAACGCCTGCGACGCAGGAGGTTGCTCCTGCGTTGCAGGCGGACCTTCACACAGTGCAGCACAGGCACCGACTTCTTGGTTAGTTCCGTAAAATATAACTAGATGTCTATACTAGACAAATTAGAAGGCGCTATCGAAGCGTTCCCGCCTACAGACGACTTCAGAACCACTATATGGTGTTTCAACATACATACATAAACAGCCGAACATAGGAATCTCCTATGTAGTTTTTTGAATAGTATTTGCATCTAATGGTGAAGAATACTTTATAATAAATAGCTAACAGCTAATAATATGGCAAATGACCTTGGGCATTTCCACGCGCCTTTAAGCAGCAAAGAGTGCTTGTTTTCGGTTCAGCATACCATGTAGTGCCCTAATCGACCAAATAATACGATCCTCTGCGGTTAGGTAACGTGTAACTGGTCAGGTTTGCGGTCCTCCGCGGTAAGATGACGTGTGAGAGTAAGGACTCACGAAGCGGTTTTTACCCGTGCCCGCCGCGGTTGCGGGCCCGCAGCCTTTGTAGAATACAGATATTTATGTAAAAAATTAAAGCACATTTCACGACGCGTTTTACGCCCGCGGCGTGTGCGATTGTTTGCGGGTCCCGCTGCACCGGCGGTCATCTTGTACCGGCGGGCGCGGGTCGCGGTCCCGCAGCCGCGGCGGGTTGCACCCGCGCGTTCTGCGGTAGGTTGGCGGGCGACCGCGCGTGGACAGCGGGGGAAATCCGACGCCATTTTGCAACCGCCCGTCTTGCGATTACCAACCGCCAAGTTTGCGATCGATAATCGCAACCGCGGCGGCTGCGTAACCGCACAAAACTCCGGTCTCGTGAGTTTTGAAAATAAAACTCCATCCCGCCACCGCGGCGGGCACGGGTGAAAACCGCTTCGTGAGTTCTTACTCTAACTGGTCAGGTTTGTATCACAGATCTTGTAGGCGAACACGTTTTTACGATTATCGTTATTTTGACCGGCTTTCGAAGCTAATGGATCTTCAAGAGTTATAGACATGAACCATGTGAATCACTTTACTGAATTTGGTACTAATCGCATTGGAGACACCGATAAAAAGTGGGTTCGAAGCAACTACACACACTATAACTAACACTACAAAAACGAAAAAAGATTGAGGCAGTAAATCGAATCGAATTCGAATTGAAGAAATCGATAATTATTTCCGATCGTACAAACAAACATTTGTCCCAAGGCGGGAATAGAACCCGCAACCTCGTGCGTCGCAGACGGACGTTTGCCCGCTGTGTCACATCGGTTGTCAAAGTATAAAATCTGACGACATAAAGGAGTTTCTTGATCCTTTGTCACATCGGTTGTCATCTCATATGGACAAAGATGTCAGAAAAATAAAAAGATTAATTAATTCATTGACTTTTAAGTCTTCCAATTTTAATTTGAAACTGAACAGAGTTTGTCCATTGGTGTGTCAAACATCATAATCACGGTCCAAATCCTCCTCCATATGCAGGGGGAGGTGGGTGGTTGTTAATCCTTTATGCTATTAAACCCATCCTTGGTCTCATCAGCCACTAGTCCAACTAGTATTGATTTACCAACTTCTTTAAACGATGGTTTAGCACGCCCTACCGACCCTAAATAAGGTTTTAATAAAATTCTTCGGCCAGACATCTGAGTAGATGTCATTCTCATGCTGTTCAAAGCCGAGAAGTGTTCTGGTATAACAACAACATAAACGTCAAGACATTCGTGCAGGGGGAGAGGCTCGAGGTCCTGATGCAGACGGAGGGCTCGCTCGAAGTCGCAGGAGTTCTGATAAACCTGCCCGTCGGAGCCGCAGACCAGCCTCGTCTCACACTTCAGAGACATACAACTTGCATTCTTAGGAGAAAACACTGAAAGGAAGCAAGTTACATATTTTTTCATTCCAAATAAAATTTAAACAAGATAAAGTTAAAAACTACAACCCGACTACGTGAAAGTTATAAAAGTTTGAAACATTTACATTGACAAAATAGAATGACGTATCGGTCATATTTGATAGGCATAGAGTTGAAAATGAAAATAGGTCGTAGGTATTGTAATTTTTCTCTATGGCCTGCAGCCTACGGCTACCTAAACTTTAATACGCGTTTTGAAGGCTTATTCGGGGGTCGGAGCCCTAAATCCTATAGCCTATAACCATCGGGGTATTGAGACGAATCAATCGATACATAATTTGTTGAAATCGAACCAGTAGTTTCAGCGCTACGTGGGAACAAAGAAAGCGGCCACATACATACAAACATACAAACATAGGGTGCTAACCTCATAACCCTCCCCTGTCGGTAGTCGGGTAAAAATAGTTAAAATTTCTGGATCACATTTTGCTATTTTTACCCGACTACCGACAGGGGAGGGTTATGAGGTTAGCACCCTATGTTTGTATGTTTGTATATTTGTATGTTTGTATGTATGTGGCCGATTTCTTTGTTCCCACGTAGCGCTGAAACTACTGGTTCGATTTCAACAAATTATGTATCGATTGATTCGTCTCAATACCCCGATGGTTATAGGCTATAGGATTTAGGGCTCCGACCCCGAATAAGCCTTCAAAACGCGTATTAAAGTTTAGGTAGCCGCAGGCTGCAGGCCCCATAGAGAAAAATTACAATACCTACGACCTATTTTCATTTTCAACTCTATGCCTATCAAATATGATCGATACGTCATTCTATTTTGTCAATGTAAATATTTCAAACTTTTATAACTTTCACGTAGTCGGGTTGTAGTTTTTAACTTTATCTTGTTGGATAGTGATATATGTACATATTGCTGGATACTCCACACAGAATTATCTAGCCGGGTAGGTAATAAATATCCGTTTTAAATAATACAATACCTAACATATAAATACATGTTTTGTTATGGTTTATACATATATAAAAAAGGGTTCGGGAACACCCGGAACTAATATCTGCAGATCTAACACTTGTGCAGAGGCAGGAATCGAACCCACAACCTTCTGAGTCGGAGGCGGACCTTCGTCCACTGCTTCACTGAGCTCGCAAGGGATACCTATGTAGTAGGTAGGTACGTTTTCCGTTTTAATCCCAATTTACGAACTTAGCTTGGCAGGACTGCGTTACGTTCTCGCGTAGGGAATCCAATCCCGCAAACGCGGGATGGATCCACGTTGATCGAATTGATGACCTCGACGCCGCGCCGCAAGCTTGCGGGATTGGGATTTTGATACGAGATTGGAGTCCTTAATCGTGTTCTTGATGCACATATATTAAAGCCCTACTCACTCAAAACCTGCCATGGTTTTGAGTGAATAGGGCTTTAATATTTATAAGGCAAGTTCTAACATTAATACTCACGCAATAGAATAATTATCGAACACAAAATATATAACTTCATTTTATTGGGTCTGTAGAAATTTTATCAGCTTTTCGAAAAAAAAAAACAATCTTTGATATTTCGTTAGTGTGAAAGCACCCAAATCCAAAAGTACAAGATGCTGATGCGAATAAATCTACCGAATTACTTAATTATTACCTACATATGTAGCAATTAGCCTAAGTAATTGAACATCACGTTATTAAATTAGTGACAGTTGTCTTCTGATAATTTTAATTAAAATTTGTTGTTTCTGGTCACGTGTAGAAGCGATTAGTTAATCTATACTAATATAAAACTCTTTGTCCTGACATATAGACAAGCTACAGCCTAAACCAGTAAGCGTAGAGACCTGAAACTTGCAGGGTGTGTAGGTCTTGGTATGAAAGTGAGCACTAAGAAAGAATTTTTGGAAAATAAAAACAAAGAATAAAAAATTGGAGTTGAAAATTGAATCAAAAATGCTCTGTATTTCAGTAACTATTAACACCATAACTACAAAATTTTGTATGTAAATCCTCCTAACAAAACCAGAATATATATCATTCATCGTGTTCAAAAATATTGACGATGTTGATCTATATGAAGAAGCTTGAGTAACACGTGGGCTGAAAAACAAAGAGTCAATTTATTATTAATTGTTATCTATTGGAATGGAAGACAAACCGATATTTTTTATGACCAATTAAAAAAACTATTAACATTACTAGTCGCTAAATACAAAACAATGAATATAGTTATCGGGGGTGATTTTAATGTAAATATCTTAGAAAATAATTCACACTCAACTAGACTCATAAACCAGATGTTAGAATATAATTTTCGCAATTATATAAGTGAAGCCACACGTGTCACTTGTTCAACTTCTACTCTACTTGTCTTGATTTAATATTTACTAATTTTCACAAAAACTTATTTAATACTCAAATATATGACTTTGGTTTTTCAGATCATAAAGGAGTGATCCTAAAAATGACCAAAATGAGTAATACAAATATCCGCGAAACTTGGACCACAAAAAAACGTCAATTTAATAAACATAATATGGATTTATTTAAAAAAGAGATAAACAATATTGACTGGAATAAACACATTGACCTAAATAAAAACTTAAACGAAAATTATACAACTTTTAATAAAATTATGACTGAAAATCTTAACTTATACATACCAAAAAAAAAATTAAAAATAAAATCTAAACAAAAGCACTACTGGTTAACCCGTGGAATAAAAATTTCATGCAAAAACAAACGAAATCTAAAAATACTTGCTTCATACACTAAAAATCCATTGTTAATAAAACACTATAAAACTTATACCAAACTGTTAAAAAAATCCGTTAATCAATCAAAAAAACTACAATATATTAATGAGATGAAAAATTCGGAAAATAAAACAAAATCAATGTGGCGAATAATAAAAGAACGTACTAATAAAACTCAAAAAAACCAGTTCAAAGGTATCTCACTAAATATCCGAAGTGTTATCACGTCCGATCCAAAACAAGTAGCAAACACATTCAATGAGTTTTTCTCATCAGTAGGTAAATTAAGTAACATAGCGAGTTCCCCAGCGTGCGGCCGCCCGGTCATTCAACCTACTACAAACACAATGTATCTACGGCCGGTAGAACCGCGCGAAACCTATCTTATTCTACGCAATCTAAAAAACAAACGTAGTTACGGCATAGATGATATACCATCAGTGCTTTTAAGGCACTGTGCTAAAGAATTAACCCTCCCCTTCTACCTTTTAATTAACCAATCATTCGTAGCTGGAAAGTTCCCAGATTTACTAAAAATATCATCAAAAGGGTCTAAATCTGACCCTAATAACTATAGACCTATAGCCTTGCTCCCGACTCCGTCTAAGGTTTTTGAGAAGGCAATGCAAACGCGACTAAATTCTTTTTGTGAAAAGTATTATATCTTTGACGACGCACAAAATGGCTTTAGAAAAAATCGATCTACAATATTGGCAACCTATAAATATATCCAACAAATTCTAAATTTAATAAATGACAAATTCTATGCAATAGGTATCTTATTGGACATGACAAAAGCATATGACAAAATTCAATTCAAAATATTATTAGATAAACTACATGGAATAGGTATTCGCGGTATAACACACGCCTGGTTCGAGTCTTACCTACATAACCGAGTACAATACGTAGAGATAGAACATTTTAACGAAAAAACAGGGAAAATTGACATGGTTAGATCAAATGCGGTGCAGATTAACAACTCAATACCCCAAGGCAGTGTCCTTGGATGTATTCTTTTCTTAATTTATATAAATGACTTACCGAAGTGTATAACTCAATCGTGTATTTTATTTGCTGACGATATTTCAATATTGACATCTTGCAAAAATGACATTAATTTAAATATAAATCTGACCGACATCTTTAATATTATTACTAAATGGATGACTGACCATAACCTCGAAATTAATTATAAGAAAACTAAAATTATGCAATTTAGACCATACCAAAAACCTCCGCTTGACATACATTTGACATACAATAATACTAAAATAGAATGCGTTGACACATTTACCTTATTAGGATTAGATATTGACACGAACATAAACTGGAAAAGCCATATAAAAAAAATCAAATCCAAATTGTCTTCTTTCTCGTATGCTTTGATTGAACTCCGAAAAGCGACAGACCTTACAACTTTATAAAACTTTATACAATTAGAAATTCTCACCCTAGTATGTATATACATCTTAGAAACATGCAAATTTGTAAGGAATAACCCAATTTTTTTCCAAAAAATAAATGACCAGCCTCGCCGATACCAAACTAGATATAAACACAACCTTGTCATGCCCGCATCAAAATTAAAAATCCACCAATCCTCCCCCAACTCGATGGCGGTAAAAATTTACAACACTTTACCAGAAAAACTAAAAAGTATAGAAAAAAATGACGTTTGAATCCAAATTAAAAGCGATACTCATAAAAAAATGTTTTTACGAACTTGACGATTTCTTCAATGATAAATTTAGCGACTCGTAATCTTTTTAATAGGTATTGAATGCATTATTATTAAGTAAGTACATCATAAGTAGAAAGGCATGAAACCTGGCCTGTCTTCCATTGCAACACCCTAAATGGGTACATACTGTGAACATTTTATGAACACTCACCTAACTACTAAGACCTGACTGTATGAATGCAATAAATAAAATACTGAAATACTGAAATACAGAGTCCTAATGTACAGACGACCAAACGGTGGTGTACCTAAAGAAACCAGCGAAAAATATTTTTATTAGTTTAGAATGAGTGTCATAGATTACAAATAGGGAGAAAACCAACTTAAAACAAAGTAAGAAAAACTTAGCGTATTTTAAATTCAAAAACATATCATTTCATTTTTCGATAAAGCGTCGAGCTATCAATGACGAACGTTATCATGCCGTGATAAACGGACTATTTGTTCCTTAAATTAAAGCCTGCAATCTCCAGGATATTTAGAACCAGCAAGACGGCGGGGCCACTTGCCATACACCACGTGAAAACATGGCTCTATTGGGAGAAAAATTTAATCAATATTTAAGTTGGCTGTCCAGATCCTGTGACATCACATTGGGACAGTGTTCACTATGTACAGTCCAAAGTCTATAAGGGTAAGTTGAGAAATAAAATTCCACGTGGACGAAGTCGCGGGTAACAGCTACTAATAGATAATTTTTATTATACATAACCGGAACAAAATTTGGAGATCGTACAAAAATTTGTACCATGGCGGGAATCGAACCCGCCTCCTGCGTCGCAGGTAGACTTTCATAACTTAGTCAGCAAGCTTGCTCCCTGCCGCCGGCCCGTCAAATCTGCGTATGTATTCTATATGAATTGTAATCGTGTGCGTGTGTGAGTGCGCGGGGCAGGAAGGAGGACGAGGAGCGGGCGTAACCCAGCGGCATCGACACCGGCTCTGTGGAAAAACGAAGCCCCGGCGCCGGTGCCAGTACAGGGCCATGTCGGTGTCGTCAAGTCGTGCTGGTGCCGAGATGGCACCCCTTGCAGCTCGGTACCCGGGGTGGACTGCCACTCCGTCCCCCCCCCCCTTACGCCACTAGTGGTTAAGTTGATGGATTGGCATTACTTGCCATTAGAAATTATTTAACGCTAAGAGCTAAGTTTTCCTTACTTTGTTATAAGTTTGTTTTCTCCCCATTTGTGTTCTATGACACTCACCTTTTTTTTCTTTTCCAACACACATGTTCCTCATGCTACTTCTTATAGGGTAACACCGTCAAAATTTCAGACACGATGAATGAAATATGTTTTGGTTTTGTTAGGAGAATCTACATATAAAATTTTGTAGTTCTGGTGTTAACAGTTACTGAAGTACCTACAGAGCATTTTTGATTCAATTTTCAACTCCAAGTTTGGACCCCTTAGAGTTTGAATTTTCAAAATTCCATTCTTAGTGCTCACTTTCATACCAAGACCTACACACCCTGCAAGTTTCAGGTCTCTACGCTTACTGGTTTAGGCTGAAGGTTGTCTATATTCAGGACAAAGAGTTTTATATTAGTATAGATAAGAAATGCAACTTTTGAATTTCAGCAAAGATGAATGAAATGTGTATTTATTTTGCCGGGGCAATCTACTTATGTCAAATTTTGTAATTCTATTACAAACGGTTGCTGAAATACAGAGCATTTTTGTTTATTTTTTCCCTTTAAATGGGCATAATAGGAAAACACAGTCAAATATCAAAAATCTATGAATGTAATGTGTTTTTTTCTAAGGTTTTTATTTATTATAGTACTCTGGGTAATTTCTAAGAAATTAATAAATCCCAAAAATTTACGATCTCGACGGGATTCGAACCCGCACCTTCCCCTTCAGCGCAGGGTTGCTCTTTTTCCAACTAAGCTACGTGATCTTATCTCGCCGACCCGAAAATCTTTGGGAGTTCTTTCGGCACTTACGCCGTCAGCGCCGCCTACAGAGAAAACAATGAAGTTATCCAATTCTGCTCAAAGACCAAATTTACATTTAGTTCTTTGACATGTAATGTGTGTTCATTTAGTCTCATCAATCTACATATAAATTTATTTAATTCTATTGAAAACGGTTTCGGAGATACATAGGGTTTTGGTTAAGTTTTTTACTTTAAATAAAGATATAGGAAAACACAGTCATAATTTTGGAAAACTATGGATGAAATGTGTAATTGTTTTAAAAGACAAATCTAAGTGTAAGATTTTATAATTCTATTGCTTACGGTTGCTGAGAAACGGAGCCTTTTCCTCTGAATTTAAGCATTTTTTGAAGTCACGTATAGGGCAACACCGTCACAATTTCAGAACACGATGAATGAAATATGTTTAAGTTTGTTAGGAGAACCTATATATAAAATTTTGTAGTTCTGGTATTAACAGTTACAGAATTACAGAGCAATTTTGATTCAATTTTTCAACCCCGATTTTGAACCCCTTACGAGTTTGAACATACCAAGACCTACACACCCTGCAAGTTTCAAGTCTCTACGCTTACTGGTTTAGGCTGTAGCTTGTCTATATGTCAGGACAAAGAGTTTTATATTAGTATAGATTGAAGTAATTGAGCTAACTGCAGACTGTTGCAAACAATCTACAGGTAGCTCAACTGATCCATATCAATACCAGTCGCGCGCGTCCCCAAGACGGTGGCCGCATTGCCCCGCTGCTGTATCGCAATGCTGATGCGCTAGATACGCGTGTGTGGTTAATATTGTATTATGTTATTTATTTAACAGGATAAATTTTTTTGATAGATATTTTTGATTTTACATAGAAAATACCCAAAACACCCGGACCAAATTATTTCCGATCGTACAAACAGGCATTTGTCCCAAAGCAGGAACAGAACCCGCAACCTTTGTCCGCTGTGCCACATCGGTTGTCAAAGTATAATAACTGAAGAAATAAGGGAGTTTCTTGATCCTTTGTCACATCGGTTGTCATCGCATATGGACAAAGATGTCAGATAAATAAAAGATTAATTAATTCATTGACTTTTAAGTCTTCCAATTTTAATTTGAAACTCTGAACAGAGTTTGTCCATTGGTGTGTCAAACATCATAATCACGGTCCAAATCCTCCTCCAACTGCAATGGGAGGTGGGTGTTCGTTAACATAATCCTTTACGATATTAAAGACTGGTGCCTCGGGAGAGCAGCACCAATGCTGGACGTTATCAGATAGGTATCTATTGTAATATACTAGTATTATTATTAGCTTTAAATTACCTTATATTAATCTTAAGTTGCTACCCTCTGTGGTAACATACCCTGTAACTGTAATTGCCTACGTATGCTGGTACTGTAAACGCATATTGCCTCCCGCGGAATGAGTACACTGGTGACCTGTGCTACAGGTTTTTCATAAACCTATAACAGGCACCAGTCTCTCACAACACAGGAAACACCTTCCTTTAGTACCTAATAATTATTATTGTTATTAGTACCTAATGTTAACTAAGCCTCTACATACCTAACACGTAATGGGTACCTTTGTGAGAGAAAATAAACGTTTTATTTATTTATTTATTTATTATTTTATTAAACGCACCCTTGACCGCGTCAGTCGCTAGTCCAGTTACTATTCCTACACCCACTGCTTGAACGAATCCCGCAAAAGGTAATAAAAAAAAAAATCTTCGGCCAGACATCTGAGTAGATTTCATTCTCATGCTGTTCAAAGCCGGGAAGTGTTCTGGTATAACAACAACATAAACGTCAAGACATTCGTGCAGGGGGAGAGGCTCGAGGTCCTGATGCAGACGGAGGGCTCGCTTGAAGTCGCAGGAGTTCTGATAAACCTGCCCGTCGGAGCCGCAGACCAGCCTCGTCTCACACTTCAGAGACATACAACTTGCATTCTTAGGAGAAAACACTGAAAGGAAGCAAGTTACATATTTTTTTATTCCAAATAAAATTTAAAAAATAGTTAAAATAAAGAAAAATTATAATTCTGGATAATTTTTTGCTATTTTTGGATAGTGAAATATTGCTGGATAATCCACACAGAATTATCTAGCCGGGTAGGTAATAAATATCCGTTTTAAATGATACAATACATGTTTTGTTATTAGTTATAGGTACATATATAAAAAAGGGTTCGGGAACACCCGGAACAAACATCTGCAGATCTAACAAATAACTCCATACTTGTGCAGAGGCAGGAATCGAACCTACAACCTTCTGAGTCGGAGGCGGACCTTTGTCCACTGCTTCACTGAACTCGCAAGGGATACCTATGTAGTAGGTAGGTACGTTTACCGTTTAGTTCCCAATTTACGAACTTAGCTTGGCAGGACTGTGTTACGTTCTTGCGTAGGGAATCCAATCCCGCAAACGCGGGATGGATCCACGTTGATCGAATTGATGACCTCGACACCGCGCCGCAAGCTTGCGGGATTGGGATTTTGTTGCGGGATTGGATTCCCTAAGGGGTAACATAGTACCATACGACGCCATTTTGTGACAAGGAACATAGGATTTCGTGTTTCGTGTGAGCGGGACAGGGCATACATAGCAAAGCAAGCCCAAAAATCTTTTTTTTGTTTTTGCCTAATATCTATTATTTGAAGAAAAAAAAACGCAACATATAAAATGTTCTTTATACTTACTTCAATTACCATGCTTATTCTCAAGATCTTAACTTTTGTATTTATTGAGAAATCAAAGTTTTAGTAAAAGATTTTGAGGTAACTTTGCGATTTTTTTTTATAGAGAAAATTTTAAGGAATCGTGTTTTCGAAACATATGATCGATAGAGTAAGTCCTGAACTTTACCTTATATCAATTTAATAGTTAAACATGTAGTTTGGAAGATATGGAGGTCCAGCGGAGTTGATTTAGGGAAGTATAGGACCTTAATCGTGTTCTTGATAAGGCAGGTTTTGGGTGACAAGGGTTTTGATATTTTTATGCCAAGTTCTAACATTAATACTCACGCAATTATAGAATTATCGAACACAAAATATATAACTTCATTTTATTGGGTCTGTAGAAATTTTAACAGCTTTTTGAAAAAAAAACAATCTTTGATATTTCGTTAGTGTGAAAGCACCCAAATCCAATAGTACAAGATGCTGAAGTGAATAAATCTACCGAATTACTTAATTATTACCTACATATGTACCAATTAGCCTAAGTAATTGAACATCACGTTAGTAAATTAGTGACAGTTTTCTTCTGATAATTTTAATTAAAATTTGTTGTTTCTGGTCACGTGCAGAAGCGATTAGTAAATCTATACTAATATACAACTCTTTGTCCTGACATATAGACAAGCTACAGCCTAAACCAGTAAGCAAAGAGACTTGAAACTTGCAGGTCTTGGTATGAAAGTGAGCAAGAAAGCAAGAAATTTTGAAAAATGAAAACTCTGAGGAATTAAAAATTGGAGTTGAAAATTGAATCAAAAATGCTCTGTATTTCAGTAACTGTTAACACCAGAACTAAAAAATTTTGTATGTAAATTTTCCTAACAAAACCAGAACATATATCATTCATCGTGTTCTAAAGTATTGACGGTGTTGATCTATATGAAGTAGCATAAGTAACACGCGGGCTGAAAAAAAAGAGTCATAAAGTACAGACGACAAAACGTTGGTGTACCTAAAGAAACCAGCGAAAAATATTTTTATTAGTTTAGAATGTTTAATATTCCATGAGTGTCATAGATTACAAATAGGGAGAAAACCAACTTACAACAAAGTAAGAAAAACTTAGCGTATTTTAAATTCAAAAACATATCATTTCATTTTTCGATAAAGCGTCGAGCTATCAATGACGAACGTTATCATGCCGTGATAAACGGACTATTTGTTCCTTAAATTAAAGCCTGCGATCTCCAGGATATTTAGTACCAGCAAGACGGCGGGGCCACTTGCCATACACCACGTGAAAACATGGCTCTATTGGGAGAAAAATTTAATCAATATTTAAGTTGGCTGTCCAGATCCTGTGACATCACATTGGGACAGTGTTCACTATGTACAGTCCAAAGTCTATAAGGGTAAGTTGAGAAATAAAATTCCACGTGGACGAAGTCGCGGGTAACAGCTAGTAATAGATAATTTTTATTATACATAACCGGAACAAAATTTGGAGATACAAACATTTGTACCAGGGCGGGAATCGAACCCGCCTCCTGCGTCGCAGGTAGACTTTCATAACTTAGTCAGCAAGCTTGCTCCCTGCCGCCGGCCCGTCAAATCTGCGTATGTATTCTATATGAATTGTAATCGTGTGCGTGTGTGAGTGCGCGGGGCAGGAAGGAGGACGAGGAGCGGGCGTAACCCAGCGGCATCGACACCGGCTCTGTGGAAAAACGAAGCCCCGGCGCCGGTGCCAGTACAGGGCCATGTCGGTGTCGTCAAGTCGTGCCGGTGCCGAGATGGCACCCCTTGCAGCTCGGTACCCGGGGTGGACTGCCACTCCGCCCCCCCCCCCTTACGCCACTAGTGGTTAAGTTGATGGATTGGCATTACTTGCCATTAGAAATTATTTAACGCTAAGAGCTAAGTTTTCCTTACTTTGTTATAAGTTTGTTTTCTCCCCATTTGTGTTCTATGACACTCACCTTTTTTTTCTTTTCCAACACACATGTTCCTCATGCTACTTCTTATAGGGTAACACCGTCAAAATTTCAGAACACGATGAATGAAATATGTTTTGGTTTTGTTAGGAGAATCTACATATAAAATTTTGTAGTTCTGGTGTTAACAGTTACTGAAGTACCTACAGAGCATTTTTGATTCAATTTTCAACTCCAAGTTTGGACCCCTTAGAGTTTGAATTTTCAAAATTCCATTCTTAGTGCTCACTTTCATACCAAGACCTACACACCCTGCAAGTTTCAGGTCTCTACGCTTACTGGTTTAGGCTGAAGGTTGTCTATATTCAGGACAAAGAGTTTTATATTAGTATAGATAAGAAATGCAACTTTTGAATTTCAGCAAAGATGAATGAAATGTGTATTTATTTTGCCGGGGCAATCTACTTATGTCAAATTTTGTAGTTCTATTACAAACGGTTGCTGAAATACAGAGCATTTTTGTTTATTTTTTCCCTTTAAATGAGCATATCATGTCATTTAAATGTCAAATATCAAAAATCTATGAATGTAATGTGTTTTTTTCTAAGGTTTTTATTTATTATAGTACTCTGGGTAATTTCTAAGAAATTAATAAATCCCAAAAATTTACGATCTCGACGGGATTCGAACCCGCACCTTCCCCTTCAGCGCAGGGTTGCTCTTTTTCCAACTAAGCTACGTGATCTTATCTCGCCGACCCGAAAATCTTTGGGAGTTCTTTCGGCACTTACGCCGTCAGCGCCGCCTACAGAGAAAACAATGAAGTTATCCAATTCTGCTCAAAGACTGTCACAGTCAGAAGTTTTTGAAGTCACTTATAGGGCAACACCGTCACAATTTCAGAACACGATGAATGAAATATGTTTAAGTTTGTTAGGAGAACCTATATATAAAATTTTGTAGTTCTGGTATTAACAGTTACAGAATTACAGAGCAATTTTGATTCAATTTTTCAACCCCAATTTTGACCCCCTACGAGTTTGAACATACCAAGACCTACACACCCTGCAAGTTTCAAGTCTCTACGCTTACTGGTTTAGGCTGTAGCTTGTCTATATGTCAGGACAAAGAGTTTTATATTAGTATAGATTGAAGTAATTGAGCTAACTGCAGACTGTTGCAAACAATCTACAGGTAGCTCAACTGATCCATATCAATACCAGTCGCGCGCGTCCCCAAGACACTGGCCGCATTGCCCCGCTGCTGTATCGCAATGCTGATGCGCTAGATACGCGTGTGTGGTTAATATTGTATTATGTTATTTATTTAACAGGATAAATTTTTTTGATAGATATTTTTGATTTTACATAGAAAATACCCAAAACACCCGGACCAAATTATTTCCGATCGTACAAACAGACATTTGTCCCAAAGCAGGAACAGAACCCGCAACCTTTGTCCGCTGTGCCACATCGGTTGTCAACGTATAATAACTGAAGAAATAAGGGAGTTTCTTGATCCTATGTCACATCGGTTGTCATTGCATATGGACAAAGATGTCAGATAAATAAAAGATTAATTAATTCATTGACTTTTAAGTCTTCCAATTTTAATTTGAAACTCTGAACAGAGTTTGTCCATTGGTGTGTCGAACATCATAATCACGGTCCATATCCTCCTCCAACTGCAGGGGGAGGTGGGTGTTCGTTAAAATAATCCATTACGCTATTAAACCCATCCTTGACCTTGTCAGTCGCTGCTTTAAGGAATCCCGCAAAAGGTAAAAAATACACAAATCTTCGGCCAGACATCTGAGTAGATTTCATTCTCATGCTGTTCAAAGCCGAGAAGTGTTCTGGTATAACAACAACATAAACGTCAAGACATTCGTGCAGGGGGAGAGGCTCGAGGTCCTGATGCAGACGGAGGGCTCGCTCGAAGTCGCAGGAGTTCTGATAAACCTGACCGTCGGAGCCGCAGACCAGCCTCGTCTCACACTTCAGAGACATACAACTTGCATTCTTAGGAGAAAACACTGAAAGGAAGCAAGTTACATATTTTTTCATCCCAAATAAAATTTAAAAAATAGTTAAAATTTCTGGATCACTTTTTGCTATTTTTGGATAGTGATATATTGCTGGATAATCCACACAGAATTATCTAGCCGGGTAGGTAATAAATATCGTTTTAAATAATACAATACATAACATATAAATACATGTTTTGTTATTGTTTATACATATACAGGGTGTTAGTGTAAACAGTCTTATCCTTGAAACCACGTAGGTACACCCCTAAAATAAGACGATACAAGTTATTATTAAAAATAAAAGTCAATTAGTTTCGATGGAATTTCATAATTCATTTCTCTGCTATCCTACGTGATTTCATGGACACCCTAGTGACCTTATCACGCCGCGTCGCGCGCCGCCCGCTCTCGCCTGTAGCCGGCCGGTGGTGTAGGTATCGAAACCACTCGAATCGTAGGTACCTACAACTTGTGATGGAACATTCCCTTCATACTTTTCCTGGCTTAGGACAGGCAAAAATAGCTACTCTAACACATTTGCCAGTAAGTAGGCTAAAGTAGGTAGGTAATTTTGGCGTTTTTTAAAAGATCATCATCAATCAAGTTTATGTAGGTACCTACAATTCAATGAAAATTTACAGTTTTATGTACAGTTTGATTTACTCACATTAGGCATAAAATGTTTTCAAAATGGGCTCCATTTACAGTTATGCAAGCCTCGGTGAACTGGCCGTAGGCACGTAGCCTTTGTGTAGCCGCTAGGATCGTTTCCCGGCTTGGCACACGTTGTTATGGGAACCGCTCTGCGTACATCGTACGAGCCAAGTTAATGTTGTCACCAGCGATGGCATAAAGTCGCACCATTTCAGTCCACTGTTCATTGATGTGAACGACATCGTCACTTCTCTACTTAACACAATACGCGAACAAATCGGCACATCACAAATTAGCACGGAACGCGTCGCGACGTGCTCACTACCTAGCAGGCGGGCTGTTACTGACGAGTACGCGCCGGCCGCGAGCGGGCGGCGCGTAGGCGGCGGCGCGCTTTTATGTCGGCGCGCGAGCGGCGTCTTTGTTTGAAACCGACAAAGCAGGCGGGCTGTGTGTGACTGACGACGAGTGCGAGCCGACGGTGTAGGGTGAAATGCTTTTATGATGTATGAGGATTTTTTTTTCAAAATTATGTGAAAAAAAAAGTTTAGTTTTTTCATCGGTTTTGGACTCTGCTCATGATTCTGAACCTCTGGTTTCAAGGATAAGACTGTTTACACTAACACACTGTATAAAAAAGGGTTCGGGATCACCCGGAACTAATATCTGCAGATCTAACACTTGTGCAGAGGCAGGAATCGAACCCACAACCTTCTGAGTCGGAGGCGGACCTTCGTCCACTGCTTCACTGAGCTCGCAAGGGATACCTATGTAGTAGGTAGGTACGTTTTCCGTTTTAATCCCAATTTACGAACTTAGCTTGGCAGGACTGCGTTACGTTCTCGCGTAGGGAATCCAATCCCGCAAACGCGGGATGGATCCACGTTGATCGAATTGATGACCTCGACGCCGCGCCGCAAGCTTGCGGGATTGGGATTTTGATACGAGATTGGAGTCCTTAATCGTGTTCTTGATGCACATATATTAAAGCCCTACTCACTCAAAACCTGCCATGGTTTTGAGTGAATAGGGCTTTAATATTTATAAGGCAAGTTCTAACATTAATACTCACGCAATAGAATAATTATCGAACACAAAATATATAACTTCATTTTATTGGGTCTGTAGAAATTTTATCAGCTTTTTGAAAAAAATATATATAATAAAACAATCTTTGATATTTCTTAAGTTTGAAAGCACCCAAATCCAATAGTACAAGATGCTGAAGTGAATAAATCTACTGAATCACTTAATTATTACCTACATATGTAGCAATTAGCATAAGTAATTGAACATCACGTAAATAAATTGGCTCGTGTTATGCAGAAAGCGGCCATGTGGGAAAAAGTTGAAACAGAGATATAAGAGTTTTTCTGTCGATGGTTACACTTCGGTTATTTATTTACTTTCTGATTATGTGATAATTGAGAAATATTGGTTTAAAAATCTATTATTTTTTTATTCGATTTACTATTTCGAACCGTTGCTTTTAATATTAGTTATTACGTTTTTAGACAAGGCTGTTTTTTACATAATAGCATATTTCTAACAAATGTTAATAAAGCATAAACCAGCCACGTAAGTTGGCTGTATTTAGGTTTTTATTTTTAAACGAAAAGATAAAGTCAAAAATAGCCACGAAAGTATTTCTGGCAGTGACAAAACTACGTTAAATACAAAATATATTCATATTCATATTTTTTACTGTTTTAAAATGATTTATACAATGTTTTCATGCTATTGTTTTTTTTTAAATTACATTTTCGGGTATTTTAATAAATACAATAAATCAGATTCGTATAATAAAAACTCAGTATTTGCATTTGAGTAGGTATTTATTTAAAAAAAAATTAAGTAGTAATATAATGGTATATTTATAAAAAAAGTAATTATTCAAATCACCAGAATGAGTACGAAAAACTTTTAATAAAAAGCGTGCCATGAAACATGTAACACCCCGTAATATAATATAATCAGGGTGTTGCATGTTTCACAGTTTCACTGAATTACACTTTATATGGAATATTGCTCTCATTCCTCATCTTCCATATTAAAATCTAATTCAGTGCTGAAACCGTCAACATCTTCTTCAGTATTATCCGGTAACCTGTCAAATTTTCATAGAAATGACGAGCATCCTCTGGAATAAGATGCTTTATTGATATAATATTACTACTAAGCTTGGGCTCTGCGATTGGTTTTCCATTTGGCCATAATTAACATATTAAATGTCTTTTTAAAACCCTTCTGGATTTTCAAAGCTACCGTACGTCTGTTAGATATTTTACGAGAAATATCTAAATTCTAAACAATTGAAATCTTTTTTAGCGAAATCAGACTTCATATAAATATGTAAGGGGTCTTCCTTTGTTAATTTTAATTCTCTTGTTTTCATTCAATTAACTTTGACATTTCTTGTCTTGTTCTTCCGATTCACTATAACCTTTTCTAGAGTCTCCGTCGAGTAAAAATCATCAATTTCCATCTGGCTTTCAGAGGATTTATCTTTTTACATATAGCAATAATTTGAATGTAATCATCGTCAGGTGTATGGCGTATAAATCCTTTGATTGTACTTCAAAGCTCTCTCAATATGGACGAAGTCGTTATGATTGGGTAGGTAAGTAATAGATTCTAGGTTCAGTTTCATTTCGAACACCGCTTTTATCATAAGAGTAATTTTAATATTGCGATTTTGACTTTTACACGAATCTGACCAAAGAATTAAATGGTTTATGTTCTCAGAGACATTCTCATCTATATGGTTTAGAAGGGAGGACCCCACTTCCTGTGCGCCGTGCCACGTCTGGCTTGGCCCTCAACTCATGTATAACAATAGCTTAGATAATTTTTTGCACTGCGCACGGCCAAGTTGTAAAGCTAGATTTATCTTTTGTAAAAAAAAAAATTATCTGAATCAGAGGTAATGGCAGTGTTTTTTTGTATATCGAATATAAGACGTTCAATGTCTGGTTGGTTTTTAGCTAAAGCCATACCAAGGTTTAACTGAAATCTTGCTCTTTCGGCCTCGTTAAGACGATTGTTGTGTGTATCTTTTATGGAGTTAACATCACCACCGCTGCTTCCTGCATTTATTAGTTCAATGCGGCATTTATCGTAGATATTAAACGTATTTTTACTTAATAATTTAACTTTTATGTTGAACAGCCATCATAGATTGGCTGCCTTTAACGTAACTCGAAAACAGATACATCCAAAATTTTCAAATTTGTAAAAATCAGCCATAACGTTGGCTGACTTCTGCAATATAGGTATTTTAGTTAAAGTTAAAATTGGCTTTATTCTGCACCATGATGACTGTTTTAGACGAAAAACATTTGTTGAGATGGCTGCATTAGACAGCTTTTATCTCCGTAACTAATAGAGATATCGACATGGCTGTCTTTGCAAAAAATCCGCGATGCCGAAATTAATATGGCTGTATTTATAACTCATTTTTGGAAAAAGTGGCATATGGCTGCTTTCTGCATAACACGGTCCAATTAGTGACAGTTTTCTTCTGATAATTTTAATTAAAATTTGTGGTTTCTGGCCTCTTGTAGAAGCGATAGGTAAATAGATAGATAATTTTTATTATACACTAGCAGCGCCTTGTGGTTTCACCCGCGTAGTTCCCGTTCCCGTGGGAATTCCGGGATAAAAAGCCTATGTTCTATTCCAGACTATAATCTATCTCTTGGCCAAATTTCATCCAGATCCGTTCAGCCGTTCTGGCGTGATAAAGGAACAAACATCCATCCATCTATCCATCCATCTAAACTTTCACGTTTATAATATTAGTGAGATGAGATAACCGGAACAAAATTTGGAAATCGTACAAACAGTTGTCCCAGGGCGGGAATCGGACCGTCACAGGTAGACTTTCATAACTTACCATAAGTAAAGTTATTATGAATTGACTTGTATCTAAATCAGATTATATTTAGACTTACGCAAATGATTCTGTATTAGCAGTGAGTCATATAGCTTATATATCTATCGAGCCCTTTGGGGTGGAAACCCTAGGTCCTTGGGGTCCTGGGGCACATGGAGTATACAAAGATCTAACAAAACTCCTAATAGAATCCACAGGTGATCGGAATGCTGGCTTTTATTTCGGTAAACGAATTAGCATGCCATTCAACGTGGCAATGCTGCCAGCATTCTGGGCACTTTGCCTTCTGGTGACGGCTTAGATTTTTTGAAAATAGATTTAAGTGTAAATATTAGTTGTAGTTATTATTGTATTGTATATTTTAAAGTTTTTTTATAATTAATTGTTTTATAATTAATTGTTTTTACCAATGTGAGTTTAGAACAAAATTAATATTTTAAAATAGGCAAACCAAACAACAATATTGTATTAGCATAATTATATAGAGATCATAATAGAGCAGAGAGCATATAGAGAAATATTCACTTACTAGTGGTTTATTTTCCACTTCTTCCACAAGTGGACAAAATCAAGAACACCTTGTTTCTTATTTGATATTTATTACTATTTAGAATCCTGTTTATAGTATAACATTTGACTTGTCTAAGTGCTTATTTTGTAAGCCTAAAGAAATAAACGTTATTAAAATTGAAATTGTTTTATTTTTCCCCTATCTAGTCGGAGTAAACATACTTATATACTAGGTAAAAGTCAAAAATGGGTGTATTACCAAGTAACACTACTTAATCTGTGGTATACCTCGTTGAAACAGTCGAGTTAACTGCAGACGGTTTTCAATTTAATTTGAATGGTAATATTTTACTAAAGCAAACCAAAGATTAAATCTGAAACGTCCATTTAACATCCTGAAATTAATAATTTACAAAGCGAAGTGAATGACGGAGATGCGGTCTGTGAGACTGCTAAAGTGGTGTAGCGCTGTTTCGCACCAATTTTTTCGCACTACAAGCTAAAGTAATGATAATTGTTTCGTTTCACACTGGCTGTTTTTAGGGTTCCGTGCCCAAAGGGTAAAAACGGGACCTTATTACTAAGACTTCACTGTCCGTCTGTCCGTCTGCCCGTCTGCCCGTCTGTCCGTCTGTCCTGCCCGTCTGTCCGTCTGTCCGTCTGTCACCAGGCTGTATCTCATGAACTGTGATAGTTAAACAGTTGAAATTTTCACAGATGATGTATTTCAGTTGCCGCTATAACAACAAATACTAAAAAACAGAATAAAATAAATATTTAAGGGGGCTCCCATACAACAAACGTGTTTTTTTTGTCGTTTTTATAGATAATGGGAAGGAACCCTTTGTGCGCGAGTCCGACTCGCACTTGGCCGGTTTTATTATTACTTTTATCGAAGCCTTAAAAAGATTGAAGTGAACAAAAGATCAAAGTGATCACTTTATTTCCTAGTTTTACTTATGTAATTTGTGTTTTGTGACGTGTCCAAGAGTCCTGTAAGGTTTAAAGGAAATGAAGCATTTTGAATTTGAGTTTGAATTCGACTGACTGTATGAATTCAGTAAATAAAGACACTGAAATACTGAAACGGTAAAAGAAATACTTCCTCAAAGAGGCCTACTATCTTATCAAAAGAAATACCCATCAAACTTATTTATTTATTTATTTATTTATTAAATAGGACATCCAACATGAGATCACTTATGGCTAGTTAGTAACAAGTAACAGTTCTTAAATCGATGTGTCTCTATAATATAGGACGTCTCAGCGTGCACAGAATTATTTATCAACATATAACATTTTCTTTGGACGGACAAAATAACTGGCTACAAAATAAAACGAAGAGTACAATACAAAAGAAACAAAAGCAAATAGAATAAAAAAAAAATCCTAATGACTAAATTAGTAGGTATACCTACCTACATCAAAACAATTAAGAAATCTAGGTACATAGAGTGAGATCTTTATATATATATAACAGTGAGATCTTTATTACATTATTTTCCTTCTAAAATCTATATTTTTTTATGAAGTTACTATACTTAATTGTCTAAATTAGAGGCTCACAAAAGAGGTAGATAAAGTAGGTACCTATTTCAACAGGTAGGAAAAATAATATTTCTGATTTTCTTCTTAAATTTATGAAGCGAATCTGTGAGGTCTATATCCTCGGATTTAGAAAGTGAATTATAAATCCTGCAGAGTCTTGGCAAAGACGCATGTTTACCTAAATTCGTTCTTGAATGTGTTGTGGAGAAAAGATTATATGCACTTTTTCGGGGTAGACGTAATGGAGCGTTTATAGGAAGAGTACTAATCAAGTCAGAGCAATCAATATATCCATTAAAGAGCTTATGCAGGAAGATAAGATCAAGCATAGACCGTCGTGCGGATAGTGGGTGCATGTGGTAATGCTTTAGTCTACTTTCGTAACTAGATAGTTTTTTTGCCTGACAGTCACCGTAAGCCACGTGGTATAGAAATCGCCTCTGTACGCTTTCGATGCGTTTAGAATATATTTTATAGAAGGGGTTCCAGATTATGCTGCCGTATTCTAGGATGGGTCTTACAATGGAATTAAATAATTTAATTTTTGTAGATGCATTCTTAAAGTCTTTAGTGTTTCTTATGATAAATCCTAATGTCTTAAAACCCTTCGCTGTTGTTTTTAAAATGTGAGAGTCAAATTTAATTGATGTGTCAAAAATGACTCCAAGGTCACGAATTTCGTTAACGGTGGAGAGGGTAAGATTATTTATTTTGTACTTAGCAGGGGTCTGGACTTTGTTACGGCTGAAGTGGATGTGAAAGCATTTACTGACGTTGAGTGGCATGCTGTTTTCTTCGGACCAAACAGACAGTCTATTTAAGTCTTCTTGTAAAGCTATTGTGTCTAAATGAGAGCGTATAGGACAAACAATTTTCATGTCATCTGCGTAAAGGTAAACTTTGGAGTGTTTAAAGCAATCAATAATATCATTTATGAAGACGTTAAACAAAATTGGTCCCAGATGTGACCCTTGGGGGACCCCAGAAGTGGCCAGGAAAGATTGGGATTTGTAGCCGCTTGCTGTAACTATGAGGCGCCTATCATGTAGATAGGATGAGATCCATGTTAAAAAGTTACCGGATATGCCAAGTCGGGATAGTTTTTGTAGCAATCGTCTGTGATCAATCTTGTCAAATGCCTTGCTAAAGTCCGTGTAGATAGCATCAACAGGAATCCGGTTGTCTAAGGAATCAGTAAGATTAGACGAGTAGCAAAGAAGGTTAGTACAGGTTGAACGAGATTTCATAAAACCGTGCTGATTATCAGTAATCAGCTGTTTCAAGTGCCAGGTCAAGTGTACAGTAACTATTTTCTCTAAAAGTTTACCAAAAATAGAAAGTATAGCTATTGGTCTATAGTTGGCTATGTTATTTTTGTCACCTGATTTAAATACAGGGACTATGCTCGCTTCCTTCCATAGTTGCGGAAAAATACCATTTGAGAGAGACATATTGTAAATTTGATATAATGGTGTTAAGAGAGCCGAAGCACAGTTTTTGATAAAAATGGGAGGTATACCATCGCTTCCAGCACCTTTACTGACGTCAAGATGTTTCATACTCTTTTCTACTTCGTCTCTACTAATATGTAATGAGCAGAGTGAAGTAGAAAAGTTGGCGGACTCGGTATTATCAGGGGGCGTACAGCTAGTGTCAATTGAGGAGCTGGGGGAAAATACTGACGAGAAGTTTTCTGCAAAGAGGTCACAGATTTCGTTGCCGTTAGAAGAGTGTTTATCATTATAGTGCATTTCAGTAGGATAAGTGCCCCCATCCTTTTTCTTATTTTTTATAAAGGACCAAAATAATTTTGGGTTCTTATGTACAGAGCTTTCGATTAGCTTAACGTACTTACGATAGCAGATCTTTTGTAGGTTAGAACACTCGCTACGCAGATCATGATACCATTCAGAATGTAAAGGGTTATTAAATTTCTTTATTTTCGCATGTAATTTGTTTTTTTCTTTTAGCATGCGTATCAATTCTTTAGAGTACCAGATGGGGTAATGTTTCACTTTGGGTTTCTTCATGGGTACATGCTCGTTGATAACTTCTTGAAGTATTATGTAAAAAATATTTACCATTTCATTAACATCAGTGTTACATAGTTCAAACTTTTCCTCCCAATCGATGGTGTTTAGTGCGTTAGTTACGCGTTCGTAATCGGTTTTAAAAAAGTTTGGCCTAGCGATGGTGTTTTCCGGCAAGCATTTTGCATTAACTGAAAAAGGTATCAAAAAGTCTATAGCTGGATGAGGGCTATCCTCTTTCACTAGGGGTGAGTCGCAGCGTCCGAGGCTTTTGACTATTTTGTTACTTAAGACTAGATCAAGAGTTCTGCCTTCTTCATTATGAACGTGATTATATTGATTAAAATTGCTGAGGGCTGAGAACTCAAGAAAACACGCATTTACATCGGAATTGGTACCGGTCGATGTACAATGTATGGAGTTAGTGCTTTGGGACCAATTTAACTTATTAACATTAAAATCGCCGAGTAAAACAAAATGGTCGAGATCATCTTTGACTATGTTTTTAAGAGCTAAACTAGCTCAAACTGATCACTTTGGAAAATTAACTTAGGTACACTCGTATATTGGAACCACTTTATCTGTACGGTCACGCACCAGGCCGTAACTACCTACCTACCACCTGACAGTGTACAGGGTGCCACATAACATGTGTCATCAATCATCATCATCATAGCCTATATTGTTCCACTGCTAGGGGGGCATTCATTATCCATTCATGCTGAGACGTTTCCTAATTCATAATTACAATCAGTGATACCTAGTTTTAAGCACTACTTGTTATCCGTATTGGTTTATGATTGTAGTTGTAAATAAATATATTTTCTTTCTTTCTTTCTTTTCATTAACAACTTTCCGGTCGTTGCTGATAAGTAGGTAATTGTAAATTGTAAACCTACGAGTATGAGTAAATGTATCTTTCATGCTCAAGACTGTTAGCTTTGATTAGTAGTTTGTATAAGAGTTAGGATTATTTTTGGTTATTATCATCAACATTAACAACTTCAATGCTTGGTAGTTTAATGTCATTATTATTAAATGTAAACTACAGTAGTCAAGGTGCATTAAATGTTAAGGAGAACTCAGTGCCTAGACAAACCTAACATAGGCTTTAAGGCACTACTAACCAATTTATGTAACCAATGTTTTTATGAATAAATTATATATATAACTAATAACTAATTAATTAAGTGAGGCGATTTTGGCAATTTTTCGACCCCCTCTCTCCCCCATGTGAGATTAGGTGAGATTTGGCTCGACCCCCCCCCCCTAAACTCCTCACTAAATTAATTAATTAATGGACGCCCCCTAGACATTGACCTCTCTAACGAGCGCCATAGCGCCCTGTCTTCACCTTGCCGCATCCAGCATCTGCCTGCAGTCTTTCACTGGTCGTCATCCTACCTGGCCGGAGGTGTACTTATACTACGTTTGCCGAGTTGCGGTCTTCACTTAAGTACACGTTTACCCCAATGGTTGTTGGTTCTTCGCGGGATATGGCCGGTCCACTGCCACTTCAGCTTTCTAATTCTTAGTAACATGTGTACTAAGCCGAAAAGGGATGATTCTGGAACCCAAGGGGATCAACGTGTGAATAATGTTTTTTGAAATTCGAATAATATTTTTCTTTTATAAAAACACAAAAAAAGAAGAATATCTATGTATTTTTCTTCCTGTTTGTGATGTTATAAACGCACTTTTGCATTATTTAACATTTTAAAATATTTGACAAAAGTTTTTTGCTTGTTTTTTACAGCAAAAAAAGTGTTTGGTCCTGTAATTATAAAAAAACATCTGAATCATTTGAACTTTTAAAACAATAATTATAAGAATACGCGTAAAATAACACGAATAAGAAGAAAATAGTCCGATTTTTTCAAAGGAAGTTAATGAAAAAACGTGTAAAGAAATCGTAGAACTAAAGTTGATCCCCTTGGGATTCAGAATCACCCTCATTTAGCTTAGTACACTTGTTTTGGGGCACCTTGTAATGTGTAAGTATATCAGTTATCTAGTACCCGAAACACAAGCTCTACTTAGCTTGATTGACTATGTAGGTCTTCGTTCAATATTGATCGAAGATGTAGGTGTAAAAATTTACAATAATCTGCATCATTTCAATCTAACAAAACTCCTTATAGAGTCCACAAGTGATCGGAATGCTGGCTTTTATTTCGGTCAACGAATTAGCATTGCCATTCAACGTGGCAATGCTGCCCGCATTCTGGGCACTTTGCCTTCTGGTGACAAATTATTTTTATGTTCGTATTAGTTTATTGTTTATTGTAGGTTATGTAAATATTTAGTAGAGTTAGTATTATATAATTATTTTATAATTTCTTTTGTTCAAGTGCCACCGTCATTTTTGTTCTCACATGTCCAGTCCATCCCAAGGTCGCCTGGAAGAGATCGCTCATAGCGATAAGGCCGCCTTTGTACTTCTTCTCGTAGCTTTTATTTCTGTACTGTTTTCTGTGTTTGTGTGGTACAACAAAGAATTATCAATCAATCAATTAATTTTCGAATGTTTTGAGTTATTTCTTGCATTTTAGCAGTAGGTAGGTAAGTACAGTTTTGACGACTTTCGACAGGGCTGAGGTAGTAAACCAATACTTTTTCCGTTTTGGTGCACACTCATACTAGTCAGTCGGGACAAATGCCTGTCCTGTGGCGAGAATCAAACTCGTTACCTCCAGCGTCTCAAATGGAATATCAGCCACACAGGTACCAATAGACCAATAGATAAACACACCTATACTCCAGTCAAATTCTATGTGAAATGTTTGTAAATAAACCGCGACAATAGGGTTAAATAAAAGTCACTTGCTTAGCATTCATCTAATAAATTATGTAAGATATTTATTTATGGAAAGATCTCAAATCAACAAGGAATTATATATCAAATGAATATAAAATACACAGCAGAGGGAATAGTTAGATTAAGTACCATCCTATGACCGGCTTGTTTACAAACATTTCACATGGAATTTGGCTGGAGTGTAAGCATTGAATTTGTTATTAAAATCTAAATCTTACCCATCTCTGCTACGCTGCTAATCTTGCCGTTCGAAGACTTTTACTTCGTAACTAGATGGCGTTGGTGGCGCACTCAATTCTGTAGAATGCGAACTAGGTGGCGTTGGTGTCGCGCGCACTTTTACTGAACTCTATGTTGAGGTAACAAGGTGCAAATTGGAATAACTAGACTCAGATAACATAAAAATAACACTTTCTAAGAAAATCTAACACTTGTTCGGGCTTGGTTGTTTAAAAACGTGGTAAAGTTATTTTGTGATAATATCAGTAACAAATTCTCACTGAAACCGAATAGATTTAAATATTTAAGAAATGCAATAAGTTCCCAAAAATTTTCGGTTTCGGCGGGACTCGAACTCGCACCCCACCCTCAGTATGGGTGTGCCAACTAAGCCACGAAACCCTTAGTCGGTTCAACCGAAAATCTCTGTGTGTGATTTAAATATTGCTTATAAGCAATATTTAAATTGAAGTTGCTTTTTTACCTCGTGCTCTTTTGATTCCCTCGCTAACGCTCAGGATTCTAATTTTTGAATCACTTGCAGCGCTCGTGATTCAATTTTAGAATCCTTCGCTTGCTCGGTCATCAAAATGGAGCACGCGGTTAAAAAGCATTTTTGCACTATTGTATAACAAAAACCTATTTATTCATTGGCTTCTACAAAAATGCTGCACAATTCATATAGCATCATCTAGCCCCACGCTAAGCAGAGCTTGTAGCTATTTGTAGCTCTACAAATAGCTACAAGCTCTCTGCTTTAGCTCAGTCATCCAATATTACTAATTACTTCCCGGATGCACCCACCAACCGGGCGCCAATATCCGGCATCAAACAAAATGGCGGTGGCGACCGGATAAAATGGCGGCGCCGGGCAAAATGGCCGGAAGCTATTATGGAGCTATACGGAGTGTGCTGTCAAAGGAGTCAATGGTGGTGTGGTTTTAAAATAAAACGACAAGTGCGAGTCGGACTCGCGCACCGAGGGTTCCTTATAAATAGGCTACTTGACTGCTACTGGGAAATAATTCTAACGTATTGTGTGATAAAAATAATGCTAATTGTAATTAATATTTATTCAAGGCCGTCGTAATCGTATAAAAGTAATATTAAAGTTTGAATAGAATAATGGCGCACCAAAACGATAATCTCTGTCATAGCTCCGGTGACATGACTCAATGACGTCACACCTCATACCACACCTAACAAGAACAACAAAACGCACTGTAATCTGTGATAGGTTTTATGTCACCAGCGATGCAGAGCGTTTTCGGTCACAAGATTATTATATCAAAAAATGTGTAATTTTAATCCCGATTTTCAACCTGAAATAGGCATATTTTTTTCAAAAAATCACCTGATGATGGTTTGTAACGTTGTAACTGACTAAAATGAAAACAATTTGCAACTTCAATGTAGTCAAATAACCTATTGTAAGATCTTGTTTCTTGTCAAATATCGTGATTCTAGGTCAACGGGAAGTAGTACCCTGTCGATTTTTGGTTCATGGCGATATTCAACAAAAATTTTTTTGTAAATAAAATACAAATTTACGGTTCTCAGATTTTTTCCATTACTTGTTGTGCTAAAAGACATTGCTTCTTGCCAAATTTAATAAATCTAGGTCAACTGGAAGTACCTAACCTATAGGTTTTGTGTGCATGTGATTCACGAGTAAATTTCATTTTTTTTTACATAAACGGCTGTAACTTTGATCACGTGGAATTAGAAGTTTTATTTATGTCACGGCTACAAGATGTTACGGACCTAAGTATTTAATGTTAATTTCAACTCGATAGCAATGGTTCAATGGTTCTTTATTAATAACAAAGATGTTACATGTCTGGTCACATAAAGTAGCTCCACGAGTTCCTGAGAAAAGAGGGTTGACACGTCTGTCAACCCTCTTTTCTCGTCTCCGCTGCGTGTATCCGATAGACGGACAACAAAGTAATCCGATACCTACGGGTTCCTTTTTTCCTTTTGAGGTACGGAACCCTAAAAAATTAAAGGTTTTGTGAAAGACTCATTTTGAACAAGCACTTAAGAAACATAAAAAGGGTCTGTAATGGATGGACCATTACAGATTCAGCATTAACCGACTCCACCAATGCTGAGCTGAGATGAGCGGGGAAGAGTCGTGTTCTAAGCAACAAATAGAACATCGTGGAGACAGTGGAGACCACCGAGCGATGTATCATATCTATGAGTGAAAAAGCAAAGAAAGAGTGTCGGGTTCCGTACCCAAAGAGTAAAAACGGGACCCTATTACTAAGACTTCGCTGTCCGTCTGTCCGTCTGTTACCAGGCTGTATCTCATGAACCGTGATAGTTAGACAGTTGAAATTTTCATAGATGATGTATTTCTGTTGCCGCTATAACAACAAATATTAAAAAAACAGAATCAAATAAATATTTAGGGAGGCTTCCATACAAAAAACGTGTGTTTTGCCGTTTTTATAGATAATGGTACGTAACCCTTCGTGCGCGAGTCTGACTCGCACTTGGCCGGTCTTTTTGGCTACACCTTGTTTGTGTCGGTCTACTATAATTTTAAGCCTTTTTCGTGTAAGAAATCAAAGGTTCTCGGTTACTTTTATCGAATGTTTTTTGTTATGACTCGGACTAAGGGTACAGATAACGAGTTTAAGCCAATATTTGAATGCACACTTTTGTGTTGGGTGGTAGCGGTATTGGATTTATGTGCACAGAGCTTTTTATTACCAATGTAACGTAGTTATATTATTATTACTTTGTAGAGAACAATAGCTACTGTAGGTAGGTATATAAAGATCGTTTGGTATTCTGGTCTAATAGCGGGTATCGATCATCTAGTTAGCCGCACCCGGTTATAGCACGTTTACGCCTGACGACACGATGTTATATAAGTCGGCGACACAGTCCAGACACAGTCCGGCCGTTTGGTACGACATTTAAACATTGCTGACATTGTTTTTAGGGTTCCGTACCCAAAGGGTAAAACGGAACCCTATTACTAAGACTCCGCTGTCCGTCTGTCCGTATTTCACCAGGCAGTATCTCATGAACCGTGATAGATAGACAGTTGAAATTTACACAGATGATGTATTTCCGTTGCCGCTATAACAACATATACTAAAAGACAGAATAAATTAAATATTTAAGAGGGCTCCCATACAACAAACGTGATATTTTTGCCGTTTTTTAAATAATGGTACGGAATCGTCCGTGCGCGAGTCCTACTCGCACTTTTTATTTTGGATTTTATTTAGATTTGTCAGTAAACCACCGACAAGTTAAAATTACCGTAAGGTTTCCAAAATACCCAAACCACCGATACAAGCAACCGAAGGCTTTAAGAGTAAAAACAGATTTACGCCAAATTTTAAGTGAAATTAATAGCTAGATTTCCTTAGGCTTGCAACTAGTTTCAGCCTGCGGCTTCGCATGCCATGGGAACTGTTTTATGGGATAAAAAGTAGCCATGTTTCATTCCAGGCTTAAAGTTACATTTATGCGAATTTCAGCGATCCGTTCACTATTTTGGGCCTGAAGAAGCAACAAACATTCATCTATCCATCCGTTTATCCAAACTTTCGCATTTATAGTGTTAGTGTGATATGATTTCTAGACAGTCTAAGTGATTCATTCTAGGTCTACGAAACAGACCGCCGAAGAGATATTTAAGTCGTGTCGTGTCGGACGATATAAAGCTCCTTGAAACGTACCCATTCGGATAACCTGCTGTCATTTTTATAAGCTTCATAAAATAAACAATATTTATAGCAGCTTTGTGTGAGTTTATGAGAACTTTATATCTCTGCATGACAATGAGGAGGAACCGAGAGCTGGTGAGTATCTGGCGCAGCGCATCAGCATTGCCATACAGCGGGGCGATGCAGCTAGCGTCTTGGGCACGCTTCCGACTGGTGTTGATTTGATATGGATCAGTTGAACTACCTGTAGATTGCTTTGCTTGCAACAGTCTGCAGTTAGCTCAACTGTTTCAAATAATACGAATCTTTCAATCCGCTTTTCTAGTAAAAATCAACAACAAAAATTTTCAATTATTGTAAATGTTTGTTTTTTTATCTGAACTTAAGTTGTAGGTACCTAATTTTTGTTAGTAAAGATTTTTACTTGAAGAGAGGTTTCAACGATTCGTGTTAACATTTTCAGTGACCACGAGTTTTAATTTGAATGACTGCCCATCATTGGATCGGCATTCATTAGAAAAACTAGCGTGCGCCCACGGTTTTACACGCGATTTTCCTGAATGAAAAGTAATATTAGCAGAAAAACAAAACGATAATTAATAGCTTAAACAATATTGTTAACATCAATTGTTTTTCTAGAACAATTTTAGCGTGAACAGCATTTTAAACTGACGATAAAAAATGTTTTTTATGTGTGTTCATTGTTTTGAATCCGAGAAAGATCCCGAGGTGGTCCGATAAAAAATTGATTCCCGAGGATTTTTTTTTGTATTTGTCCCGAAAAACTTAAAAGTGTGAACTGCGGAATTTGAAGTCAGTTTTTAGTTTTTTTTAAATAATAAAATTATTTTATTATACACTAGCGGTCCGCCCCGGCTTCGCACGGGTATATTCTATATTACTCAGTGATAATGTAGCTTTCTAACGGCAAAAGAATTTTTGAAATCGGTCCAGTAGTTTTTAAATTTATTCGTTACATACAAATATACAAATCTTTCCTCTTTATAATATACTAGCAGCGCCTTGCGGTTTCACCCGCGTAGTTCCCGTTCCCGAGGGAATTCCGGGATAAAAAGCCTATGTTCTATTCCAGACTATAATCTATCTCTGTGCCAAATTTCATCCAGATTCGTTCAGCCGTTCTGGCGTGATAAAGGAGCAAACATCCATCCATCTATCCATCCATCTAAACTTTCACGTTTATAATATTAGTGAGAAGTGTAGATAGAAATACCCAGAACACACACAGAACAAACATTCGCAGATCGTACAAACATATGTCTCTGACGCACAAAGGTCGTCAGAAATCATTAAAGTCATTTATAAAAAGATACTCGTATTTACCATGATTTGATTTTTGAGTTATCCTTTGGGAAAAAAGTTTTGTCTTCAGAAATCCACCCCAAAGTTCGTTATTCCTCTTTAAGGCACCGGAAATACCGTCCCCGGGTCTTATGCGAATAAATCGAGGTATCCTGACCCGGGTTATAAATCCGGATATAAAATATCCTTGAAATGCTGTCCTTATCCGGTTTTTATAGACTGGTTTAATAATATATTTGCTTTTGGGCTTATTTACGTGGAAAAGGATAAATAAGTTCATGAGAAACATAAAATGTAAATATTATACCTTGCTCGACGTTGGTAAACTTTTGTCTCCATCCTGGATAAAAAATGTACTGCGCTTCGAAAAACAAATAATAAATTCTTTACAAATATAATTACAATCAAATAATAGAAACAAATTAAAACTAGTATTTACAATTGACATAATTGAGCTAACTGCAGACTGTTGCAACGAGAACTGGTTGTTGTCAATGTTTTAATAAAAAGTATTTAGACGAATTTAAATATGGGACCCAATTCTGCTAATCAATCGCTTCAATAGAACACCACTCGAAAGTTACTCTATTTATAAAGAATATTACTATCACATAATACTAACAAAGAAAATGACTATCAATTAATTAGAAACAAATTAGAATTAGTATTTACTCTCGGGTCACGCGTCGCTTCGACCGCTCTGATAATTTTTTGAATAAATAAATAATGCTGGACAAATCACACAGCATTATCTAGCCCCAAGCTAAGCAGAGCTTGTGTTATGGGTACACGTAATACAGTAAATGTTGGAATGTATTATTAACATCTATTTTATTATTGCAGTAACGTATCTATTGTATATTTAAGTAATGCGACACAGTCGTCACATGCGTTTATAACTGCTTTTGGTCCATCCCAAGGTTGTCTGGAAGAGACCGCTCTTAGTGATAACACCGCCGTACAACTCTGTTAACTAATAATAATAATAATAATATTTATTTATTTATAAAAGCATACATAGCTTAGTAAATATTGCACCATTAAACCAACGTTGGTTTGTATTGGTGCTCACACTCGTAACTATCTTTTTCTGTAAGTGTATTGTCTAAGAAAATTTAATATCGTACAAAAAAATATTCGAGTTCGACGCGCATCCCGTACTGACGGAGGGTTGCGGGTTCAAGTCTCGTCGAGGTTGAAACTTTTTTCTGGACATTATTAAATTTTCTTAGAAAATTGCTCAGTGCGAGGTTTATGCACTATACAGGGAACGTGTTTGTGATGATGGGCAGGACCGGCAGTTCACGTATTGTCACTAATTTACCAATAATCCTGTAAGAATACAATACACATTAAGGTTTTTACTATTACAAAAACCTTAAAGTGTTTTGTATTAGATTGTTAATGGGTTATCCTATGTGGGTTGGTTGTAATAAAAGATGCGTTGCACTATATATGAGTCTATTCAATTACACATGTTCCGAATTACAATTTTAACTATACTTAATCCTAAACAAGGATCTATATCTGATCGCGTTAGATGGATAGGAGGAGTGGCTTGGAGTGACTGGTTAAGCTTCGCTTTGTTACTGAAAATGCCGAGTAGCAGAAACGCGAACGCGACTACTTGAAGCTAATCTGTGTCACTACAAGTGTATTGTATTCTTCGATGTATAACTTCATTTATTTCGAGTGGTAGTTTATTGGCTATTCTGGGGCGGACCGTTAGTGTATGATAAAATAAAAAATTTGTTTTAAAATTATCTATACTATACAGTAATTCTGTGCTGGTAGGTTCAACCTCGTCATTACCAGCAGCGGACAGCTTAAATTAGAATAAGGCTTACGTTTTGAGACCAACCGGAATACTAAATTTGCAAAAACCAATAAACTTTCCTGAAAAATGCTCTGCTACGCGAAGTTAGCAGAGCATAATTCAACTTCATTTTTTTTGTGTGAAAACGCCAGAACTATTCCTGAAAAGTATCAGGAACTATAGAACTCACCTGCACGCCAACAGAACTCTCATTTATTTATGCTCTGCTAGAAGATGCTCTGCTAACTTCACATCTTCCTAGGACTTCCGTGAGGGCTGGTGCGGCGGCAGATTTGGCCGAACATCTCAAGAGGCGCAAATATGCAGATCTGGACAGAGCCTACGCATTTGCTCCCCTTGGAGTCGAGACCCTAGTTCCGTAGGGTAACGAGGCTCTCCGGGTTTTCAAAAAATTATCTGAGCGTCTGGTCTATGCGACGCGTGACCCGAGAGCTGGTGAGTATCTGGCGCAGCGCATCAGCATTGCGATACAGCGGGGCGATGCAGCTAGCGTCTTGGGCACGCTTCCGACTGTATTGATATGGAACAGTTTAGCAACTTGTAGATTGATTGCAACAGTCTGCAGTTAGCTCAATTGTTTCAATTGTAAATACTAGTTTTAATTTAATTCTATTATTTCATTGTAATTTTCTTTGTTAATAAAGGTACATAAACTTTCTTGTAATTTTAACATCAAATGGAAAATAAATTTCCATTATACTTTGTTTATTATTTCGAGAAACCGAAACATCATGAAGCACCGACACAAACTTTCACATATTGCGTGCGGTTACAAAAAGTTGTAAAAGAAATACAGTATTTTTTAACTGTGCTCCGTTCCCAAAGCAATATTTTTATTTGTTCTACGGTGTTATTTATTTATAGGGCTTTTTTATTATTTATATATCAACCGCGGTTGGTGTGTCTGTCTGACTCTACTTTAGTAAGTTCACTATTAATAGTATACATATACATCTCTTTACACTTACTAGTGGTTTATTTTTCGCTTCTTCCACTAGTGGACAAAAAATTGAAGCGAACAAAATCAATAACATTTTGTTTCTTATTTGATAATAATTACTATTTATTAAGCTGTGTTTATGTATAAAATTTGACTTGTCTAAGTGCTTACTTTGTAAGCCTAAAGAAATAAAGTTATTGAATTTTGAATTTGTTTGCTGTCGTTTGTCTTTTCTTTTACATTTTAAATTTGGAACTCTGAAAAAAAACTCAGAAAAAGGAATAGCTATTTTCTGAGGAAGTGACCGTTCAGAGAACTGGTCGCTCATAGAAAGAGACCATACAAAGAACTGGCTTTTCATGGGAAGTAGTCGTTCAAGACATGTGGCCGTTCCTGACCAGATCCTTTATTTTGTTTGTTTTTATTTATTTTATTTTATTTTACAATTTTAAGAAAACTTACAGCTAGGCTTTTACATTAAGGTGTTATTATAAGTATGCTGACATGCATGAGGTATGCATGATCAGCTGCTTGAAGGCTAATTACAAGTTTCCACTTATAGGTTTTTATACAAAATCAAATGTGAGAGTTAGTAGACGACGATAATTAATAAAAAAATATGAAATTTAAAGACACCTGCTTATACATATAAAAAAGTTAAATTTAAAATAGAATTAAAGATTATACAGACTATACATATATATATATAGATTATATAGACTATACATATAAGTAATATGCTCACTACTTTAAACTATATGCATGCTACTTAAATATTAAACTTTATTAGGTAGTTCTAATACTGCCCAGAAAAAAAGTATCGTTAATAACTTGTTTAAGTTTATGCACTGTTGTGTTAAAAATATCAATATCATCATTTTCTTTTGCCAATAAATTAAACAAATTACTTGCTCTGATAATAAATGCGTTCTGCCTATAATTAGTATTAACGCGCGGTACATACAATGTATTCGGGTTTCTCACAGCTCTACTCGTGCGTAATCCCACTAGCTCTAGTAGCTCAGAACAGTCCACTTTGCCATTCGCTATGTTGAAGAGGAATGCTAGGTCGGATATATTCCGTCTTTCGTAGAGGGGTAGAAAATGAAACTTACGACATCTCGCTATGTAGCCGGGAAGGTAGATTTTAGCTCGATATTGTAGATACCGTAAAAATCTTTTTTGAATACCTTCTATCCGTGTACTGTAGACATCGTAGTTCGGGTTCCATACTTGACTGGCATACTCCAAAAGACTGCGCACGAATGCACAATACAATATTTTAATTGTTTTTATATCTGAAAATTCTGCTGACATACGAAGAACGAAACCTAGCGCTCTGGATGCTTTCTTTACTATACTTTCAATATGAGTATCAAAAAGTAGTTTGCTATCAAATGAGACACCTAAGTCTCGGATAGTATCTACTCGTGAAAGAGGCGTGTTGTGTAGAGTGTAGTCAAATTTAATAGTTTTTAGTTTACGAGTAAATGAGCAAACAAAGCACTTGGTGACATTTATACCTAGTTTATTCTGAGTACAGTAGTCTTGAAATCTCGTCAGGTCTTCTTGCAAACGATATGCATCGGTGAGAGACTGTATTTTATGAAGGATTTTCATGTCGTCGGCGTAAAGTAATATTTTCGCATGCAGGAAACAGGACGAGATGTCGTTAATTGTGATAGCAAACAGTAGAGGTCCTAATAAGGACCCCTGAAGGAATAAACATGGGTAATGAGGAATATCCGCTTAGAACTACTGTCTGGCATCTATTAAAAACATAAGATGTGAACCATCTGAAGAGGTTGCCTCTAATACCAATTTGTTCGAGAGTATTCGAACCCTTGAAAAATATGTCGCGGATGAGTTGTCCATTTCACTTTTGGGGTACAACTCATCCGAATCAAAAACCGAGAGAATTTTGATTCGGATGAGTTGTACCCATAACAAAAAGTGAAGTGGACAACTCATCCGCGGGTGAGTTTTTTCTCGGATGAGTTGTACCCGATACGTACTAAGTAGGTTTCATAAAAATACCTTGGATATATCTAACTTAAGCGTCAGAACAAGAAAAGTATATTGCAATAATTGTCTCTTTCATGTAGAAAGCGAGACATAAAATAATGTATACGGAACCAGACCATAGCGCGACCCAAAAAGATTTTCTTTTGTAGATTTATAAACAAAAACTTAAGTAAGCCTAAAATATTTCTTAGTTAAGATTAATCGGTATATCGAGTAATAGATGGACAAGCTTCAGGAAAAACAAGCGCATTTTTGTGCAAGTTCGTAATCTACGTCGTAGCACTTAGCTACGTCGATATGGATCAGTTGAGCTACCTGTAGATTGTTTGCAAGGATCTGCAGTTAGCTCAATTGTTTCAATTGTAAATACTAGTTTTAATTTAATTCAATTATTTGATTTCAATTTTTTTTTCAATTTTATACTGCGTAGTTAATGTTAAGTGCAGTATTTGATGTTTTTAATTTGACTATTATGATTAAATTGAATTATTATTTGATTGTATATTTTTTTTGTTCATAATGTATTATGTATATCAGTTATCTAGTACCCATAACACAAGCTCTGCTTACCTTGGGGCTAGATGATGCTGTGTAAATTGTCCAGCATTATTATTTATTTATTTATGGGTACTAGATGACTTATACTATGCTGATGAGGTAGATAATAACTAGTTGATTTTGGTGGACGAAGTCAGAGGCTGGCACCAGTATCCAATAATGTCCAAGAGGCTCCTCAGAGACAAACTTCTCAAACCGAAGGAACTTTTAACTGGAAATTTTTTGAGGGTAGTTTGTTTTGTTTGGAACTTTGACGATTTTCTTTTTATCCACTTGGAGTTTCTTTTATTTTTTTGTTTTACAAAGATTGGGTGGTCATTCGGTCTGTGAACGTTGAGATCTCGTTCTGTTTTTTAACGAAACAAATCAAATTAATCGTTCAAAAATTCTTTATTTCCATAAATACAAAAAACTACACTTGGAAAAGTCAAATCCTTAAAATACTTGTTATTTTCTCTACTCCTTTTACGTTGTCAAATTAATTCAAACAAATTGTCAAAAACTTTGTGTGCAAAAAGGCTTACTACAAAATATCAGATTATCTAGAAGATAAAAAAGCTTGGGACGGGTTTATACCGAAGCGACAGAAATCAAAAATATCACTTTATTTCCGTGTCAGTGTTTACACGGAAATAAAGTCAGTATGTAGACTAAAGTAAAGAAGCGACTAAGAAACCTTTAGCCTGTTTGTAGTTATTTTTAGAGTTAGAGCAAACCCCGTCCCAAGCTTTTTTATCTTCTAAATAATCTGATATTTTGTGATAAGCCTTTTTCACAGAAACGTTTTGAGAATTTGTTTGAATTTATTTGTCAACACAAAAGGAGGAGGGAAATAACTCAAGAAAAACAAAACGATCAGCTGAAAGGTGCCTTATTGATTATTTAGTAATTTTCTACGAAAATTTAATAAAGTCCCAAAGATTTTCGACTTCGACGGGACTTGAACCCGCAACCCTCCCAGTACAGGATGCGCTACCAATAAAATTGCGCCACGAGGTCAAGTGACGTAGTTGTCTAAAAGCCCTGGGACTAGTTCGGACTCAAGCGCCGCCGATAGCTTCACCTACAGGAGAAACATTGAAGTATTATCCAAACCTGCTCAATGACTAAAATTACGTTTAGTTCCGCCAAAGTCGAAAATTTTTGAGATATTAATAAATTTTCGTAGAAAAATTAAAAAAGTATTTTTTTTGAATGTTGTTCCAGCGCGAGATACGCATATATTAGCAAAAAAACTTGTTATGTAATTATTTGGTTTCATAAGGCGCAGCGGGCGATGGTTCTTCTGCGATACATTGTATTTACCGGGTAATATTGTAGTCAAATTCTAGACTACTCACAAAAGACTAGGCGAAACATAACATACGTGGTATAAATTAAATACTTTATTAACAAAGAGTTAGTTATAAGCAAATAGCAACAAATTAGAACTAGTATTTACAATTGAAATAATTGAGCTAACTGCAGACTGTTGCAAACAATCTACAGTCGCGCGCGTGCCCAAGACGCTTGCTGCATTGCCCCGCTGTATAGCAATGCTGTTGCGCTGCACCAGATACTCACCAGCTCTCGGGTCACGTGTCGCTTCGACCAGACGCTTGATATATTTTGAACTAGCAGCGCCTCGCGGTTTCACCCGCGTAGTTACCGTTCCCGTGGGAATTCCGAGATAAAAAGTAGCCTATGCCCTATTCCAGACTATAATCTATCTCTGTGCCAAATTTCATTCAGATCCGTTCAGCCGTTCTGGCGTGATAAAGGAACAAACATCCATCCATCTAAACTTTCACGTTTATAATATTAGTGAGAAAACCCGTAGAGCATCGGTACCCCACGGACGGTCTCGACTCCAAGGGTAAAGAGAAAGTTTAAAATAAACAAAATTTTGGTATTTATTATTAAAAAATAATAATTATACAATATTCTAAGCAAATTCAAATGCATAAGCTCAAACATAATTAGCCGTTTCGCTTTAACTTTAAATGAGTTTTGGTTAAACGTCTGTTTGAATGTTCTCCGAAATTGGACGTCGCCTACATTTGTGCTGTGATACGTGCAGTGAATGCACAAGCTTAAAGGCCCTGACACACTATGGACACGCCATTAATTCTCTAGCAGCGCCTCGCGGTTTCACCCGCGTAGTTCCCGTTCCCGTGGGAATTCCGGGATAAAAAGTAGCCTATGTCCTATTCCAGACTATAATCTATCTCTGTGCCAAATTTCATCCAGATCCGTTCTGCCGTTCTGGCGTGATTGAGTAACAAACATTCATCCATCTATCTATCCATCCATCCATCTAAACTTTCACGTTTATAATATTAGTGAGAAAATGGTATTTATAATAATGTGTTCAGATTTGCGAGGTCCCTATCGCGTAAGTTTAAAAATATTATCCGCTTAAAGTAGTTCACAGCTGGACATAGGCCTCTCCTAATGAGCGCCATAGCACCCTGTCTTCAGCTTGACGCATCAAGCATCTGCCAGCAGTCTTTCGCAAATCGTCACCCCACCTTATCCGAAGGCATCCTGCTGTAATACAAGCCATATTGAAATAGTTTTTAGTTTTCTAGATGGTACGGAACCCTCCGTGTGCGCTGGACTCGCACTTGGCCGGTTTTTAAATTAAATATCAAATACAGCAGACATTTCTCAGAAATCTTGATTTGAAAAATACCGAGGTTCTATGTTATTCCAATTAAATTAGTATTCCAGTCAAAACAAGCAAACTCGTTACGAAATTACTAACGTAAATATTTTGAGACCGTGAAAAGCTTTCACGAATTAATGGGTACTTACTCGAAATATTTAATATAGCTACGAATCAAATAAATGTTTTAATACTTAGTCATAGTCATATATTTATTTGCAAGTAACATATGCGCATACAAAATAAGGTCTTAATCTAGATATAAGTTCATTATGTTCTACCATTAATGATGGCATGCAAAATTTTAAATTATACATCTCACTAATATTATAAACGTGAAAGTTTAGATGGATGGATGGATGGATAGATAGATAGATGGATGGATGTTTGTTCCTTTATCACGCCAGAACGGCAAAACGGATCTGGATGAAATTTGGCACAGAGATATTATAGTCTGGTATAGGACATAGGCTACTTTTTATCCCGAAATTCCTACGGGAACGGGAACTACGCGGGTGAAACGGCGAGGCGCTGCTAGTTATACATACATTGAAAAAATAATAATGAAAAACAATGAAAAACGAGCTAGATTTTTTTTTTACTAAATAGATTAATTACATGTCATTTTCCAGCAGGTTCATAAATTAGGGTATTTTTTTTACAGTGGTCAAAATATTCACTAAGCAAGTAAAAGCAGCAGTCAAGTAACCATATATGTAACTTTGGTTTCAGTCTGTTGATGGGTAGCTCCTTGAATCCATCAGGTAGAGCATTAAATATCATAATACTCATGCAGAATGCATTCTTTCTAGTGAGTGCTAGATTAAATCCAGGGCAATAAAGCTTATTATACGACTTGTTTCTTAACTGTCTATCACAACGATCTAGATTTTTTTGTAGGGATTGGTTATCTTTGTTAGTTTTAAAATAAGTACTTGGACTATCATATTCCAGTTTTGGGATTTTTCCCTTTACTTGTGCTGTAAGACCTTGCTTTTTGCCCCCTGAAATCCCCCTTGAGGGGGAAAACTGGAATAAAAAATATGAATTCCAGAAATTCCCCTTGAAAATCCCCCTCAAGGGGGAAAACTGGGTCGGGTCGGATAGTGAAAGTCTGGCTCCCATTTTCGCCCAATTCACAGATGTCTTGCTCGATATGTACCGACCTATCCATGGATTACATTTAGATGCCCGACCGACTGAATGACCGACCGACCGACCGTGAATGACCGACATTATCAGTCAATATGTTAATGGATTCGAAATTGGAACATAGCGAGTGCAAAGTTTGTTGACACAAGTTTTTGAACGAAATTCAATGTAACGAGAAATTCGTGTTTTTCGAACAAAATTAACTGAAATTTATCATGTTTTTGAATGAAATTACTGAAATTTATTATGTTTTCGAGCGCGAGTCATTGATTTATGCATGGCTTGACAGGGTAATTGGAAATTTCTGGAAATTTTGCGTTTGAACCTTTGCTCGCAGCTTGTGTTAATCAGCAAGTCTTTTAATTTGAATACTTAAGTACTCGTACCGTTTTAATTTGGTTTTGATAGAAATGGTAGTTACTTTCTCAACTTACTCAAAAAGAAGCGTTTTGAGTTAATGCGCTGATGTTGCTGATTTCAGTTGAAACTTTATGGTTTACCTATATACAGCCGTATACATCAAGTGTTTACCTATATACATCAAGTGTATCGACAGATACCTACGGTGGAATAAAATAAATAAATATAACATGACAACATTGCGCCTACAATTTCATGTTGTTAAAAAGCAGATAAGAAAATGAAAACTTTGAATTAAATATTAAATTGAATATTCATTTTATTTTCGTATTTTATGAACCAAAACTAACATGTTCTGACTGCTTTTTGCTTTAGCTGTCTCAAAAATATATTTTTAGATTTTTTCTCACATAAAGGTTATTGGCAAATTAGTAACACCACATGAACTGGGTCCTGCCCATCATCACAAACACGTTCGTGAAGACGCCATGTCTTAATTCTTAAAAAAAATCATGAACCACCTATGGTACAAAATGAAAAAACACCTTTGTCTGGAACCCAACAAGTTAGTATAGACCGATCTTCCACTCCCATACACATGAGAAAATGAAATGAAATGCTTTATTAAAAAAGAACAGCATGTTTACATACATAGGTATTACCTAGTCGGTAGAATGCGATCGATTTCTTGTCAATTACTTAGGTATAGATTTGCAGTAAAAAATACACATAAATGTCACAGAAATAAAATTGTAGTTATAGTTACAATAAGTAAATACCTACTTATATCTAATACCTACCCATTAAGTGTTAAAAATGTAACTCTACCTACCTACCCATTAAAAGCCATACCAATCACTGTAATGTGTTTTGCTGCAAATAAATATATTTTATCTTTTTTTATCTAATAGGCTCCGAAACTGGACCTATTTGAAAAATTCTTTCACTATTAGAATCCTACATTATCCCTGATGGACATAGGCGATATAATCTACCCGTGCGAAGCCGTGACGGGCCGCTAGTGTTTAATATACCACAAGTACCGATGTTACTCAAGCCGTAACTTATTCACAGTCAGTTTATAACCTTACAAAAGGGAGCCCTAAAGAAACAGGTCCTAAAAAGAGGTCAACTCAATTTATTTTAGCTTTCGGCTCAGCGGTTCTTTTATTGTTTTGTTGCTCCTACAGGAACAACATTCCTGTAAGTCGGTTCTAGAATAAAAAATATGTTTTGTCAACAAAGACATTTATGAATAAAAACTTAACAACAATTTTAATAGGTAACAATCGAAAGCATTTATGTAAACAGCAAGGTATTGAAACAAAAACATGAAAAACGCTTAATTACACACGAGCAGCGAAAAAAGTACCTATTCGAGTTCGAAAACGGACAAGACACGAGAGAAATGATGAATGAAAATTTTCGAAATTAAAAATTGTCCCAAACTTTGAGCGTCCAAGAGTCCTGTAAGGGTTATGGTCACGACTTCGGGCGATGCGTCTTGCGGCGCGTCCTGCATCTTGCGACTGACGTCGCTATGCCATAAACCGCTAACCTCTCCGCAAGTCGCACCGCGGCGACTCATGGCACACTCAAACAACTTCTTTGATTTATTCTCGCCGCGGACGCAGACGCGAGATGCGCGGGCGGGCATATCGAGGCCTTGGGGTAAAGGAAATAAAGCACTTTGATGTTTGATTTGCTCCGATGATCCGAGTGTCAACATTTTTGTCAGTTAGTTTCTCTACAAAAACATTTTGGATTATAGAATTGAATATATATTCTACTAGCGATCCGCCCCGGCTTCGCACGGGTATATTCTATCGCCAATGTTCATCAAAGATAATGTAGAATTCTAATGGTGAAAGAATTTTTAAAATCGGTCCAGTAGTTTCGGAGCCTATTCAATTCAAACAAACAAATCTTTCCTCTTTATAATATTACTATTGTATAGTGTAGATTAGTTACTGTAATGTCCTCCGCTACAGGTTCGTCTAGATAAAGGTTAAATGACATCTATACCGCACCGATCCCGCAGAACATTCGCACGGAACCCACCGGCTAGTAGCTAATCCGCTGTCGACGCGGTGACGACGGCTAGCAGAAAGCTCGCTATGTCAGCATGACAAAGAAGCGCACAATCTCGCAACTAGCTTCAAGCTAGCGATCTACACGAAAATCCGCGCGGGCTATTTGTTTCAATCTTGATAAATCAAGGAGTGCCTATGATGCCTACTACATCTCAAACAGTAAATACCTATCTATAGTCTAAAATAAAGGATTATTATTATTATTAATACGATGCCTTGTCAAAATAATTATATTCATTATAATCTGTTTCAAAAAAAAATCGCTAATTAAAAAATGCATAGCTCTCTGCGCTCGCTTGCTTGCTTGCTTGCTTGAGTATTCGAGAGTAAATCTTTTTAATACTCATTTTTGTACCGTACGGGAGCGATGCGGTATAATCTGCTTTGACCTTTAGTATGAGCGGAGCAATCACAAAATCTATGTTGGTGAAACTATTGTTCCTAGTTTCTGATTGGACAGTGTAGTTGACTGCAAACTTTGATTTTACTGACTTGCTACTTAGGTATTACAATTTCGACCTTATATGAAGATATGAAGGTTTATTTTACCGAAATCGAGAAAAAAAGTCATCCGTCCATCCAAACTTCTCGTCCTTATCGCTATGAGCGATCTCTTCCAGGCAACCTTGTTCACAGGCACGCTCTGTTTACATTAATTATCTTGAAAACCGTTCCAATACCAATTTTTATCTTAGGTAAACTAATTCTCGATTTTGTAGCCTTTCGCAATCTTGAATGCTTGGCAAACAACGTCAAACATCAAAGTGCTTTTATATCTCACTAGCAGCGCCTCGCGGTTTCACCCGCATAGTTCTCATTTCCGTGAGAATTCCGCGATAAAACATAGCTTATGTCACTCCCTGAAAAGTAAGCTATCTTATGGTGAGAGAATTTTTTAAATCGGTCCAGTAGTTTCGGAGCCTATTCATCACAAACAAATATTTCCTCTTTATAATGTTAAACTAGCAGCGGCTCGCGGTTTCACCCGCGTGGTTCCCGTTCCCGTGGGAATTCCGGGATAAAACATAGCCTATGTCACTTTCTAGTGATGAAAGAATTTTTGAAATCTGTCCATTCGTTTTTAAGTTTATTCGTTACATACAAAAATACAAATCTTTCCTCTTTATAATATTATTTTTAGTGTAGATTAATTAAAACAAATCTATCCCACGGGAACCATACATTTTACCGGGATAAAAAGTAGGTTATGTGCTATTTCAGACTATAATCTATCTCTGTGCCAAATTTCATCTAGATCCGTCCAGCCGTTCCGGCGTGATTGAGTAACAAACATCCATCCATCCAAACTTTCATAAATATTAGTGGGATTAATATATAATTTTTTTCGTGCCATAAAGAATCTTAATATTTATCTATCTATCAGTGTAGATACCTTTTCTTTATTTTAATTTATATAGAAAATACTATGATTCAAGTTTTTTTTTGTAAAAATATTTAGAAACAACATTCTAGTTTTTTTTGTAAACAAAGGGATTGCAAAATAAAAAAAAATGTTGGGAAATACACGACGACATTGTTTCATCGGAGTAAATGGTGGAGTAAATCGCAAAAATTATAAACAATTTTAGGGTTTGAAAGTTTTTATTCATCATTTTGATCGTCCATCCGTTTTTGAACTCAAGTTTGAACTTTTCTCGTAGCTCCTCGCAAGCGCCAGCAAAATTATGCGTTGTGAAAGGTTAAGTTTTTAATTTTGCCTTGCGATTATTTGGAATACGGGCCCTGGTAATTAATTTCACTTAATTCAACGCTTTACCATAACAATTGGTATCGTCTAAAAGTAAATCATTTAAGCATTTTACTTTTCATTACGGATGTAAGCGGGTTAACTACGAACCTTATTTGTGTTGGAAGAACACAAACACATTTTACTTTTGATGAAAGAAGCTGTAAGGACACCCATTAGTAAATACTACGCGTACGAAACGCGGATCGCTATTCAGCATTTTCATCGGCTAAGCCGAGCTAAAGCAGCCATTCCATTAAGCTCCCTTCGATTCAATTAAATTAATTTATTTTATATCATACGGTCACACTGAACACTTTTTTTTTTTTTTTATTTGCTTTTGGTAGCTTTCTTATCACTACGGCCATGATAGGCCTATTGTGATCGCCACTTTAATGTGTTCACCCCTAGGGCTGCGGCGTTCAGAGTTCGCCACTTACCCTTACAGCTGCTAGGAACTGAAGGATTTTCTTCGGGGAGATGTCTCGTAGCTCGTCTGGGACGAGCAGGTGCTTGCCTAGATGAGTACTACGTTTTTGCATCAGTACTCCACACTCTCCTAGCAGATGGAGAGGCGTTTCATCCGCCTCCTCACAGAATCTACAGGATTTTGTGTCGCATAGCCCCAATTTAGACATGTGCTTGTTAAGGTGACAGTGTCCAGTTAGGGCTCTTGTCATGATGCGAAGGTTGTCTCTGTTTAGCGCTAGGATTCGGTTAGTGTACCACGGAACACTTGTTCATGTTCGAACACACACACATCATACTTTTTTTTTTATCTTTATTTATTTTAATGGAGTTTAGTCACAAAGTGACTATGTCACTCCCATAGGAGATCAGTTCAATATAAATAAACATGGCAAAACACTATATAACTCGCAAATAAAGCTTGACTAGCATCTTGGCTTCCTCGGAGTACGGGGAAGACAAAATGCTATTACAAACACCTACGCTAAAATCACAGAAACATCTACAGTCTTGTCGTTGTGCCTCGTTACGGACACATTCCGTCAAAACATGATGTACATCTTCTATCATGTTACACTCTGGGCCACATCATATTTATTAGGAACATATCCTAATAAATAGGATTATAGATTCTCGGTAATAGTTATTTGTTATACAAGAGTGCGAAGTTGCTTTTTAACCGCGTGCTCAATTTTCATGACCGAGCAAGCGAAGGATTCTATTGGCCCCTGGTTGTGTTTTGAAAAAATCAAAAATGCCATAATTGACAAAATATACGTTGGAATCTAAAACCAAGTACAGACCAAACATAATATTTGTAGATCATACACCCATATTGGGAATTACACCCACCCCAAAATGCGTCCATGAAAAAAATGTAAGATAAAACGGAAATACAGTAAAAACCACATGGAATTTGATACGTAATGTCCATCAAGAGCCGTTACTCACATTCACGCCATAAAATTACAATATTCCCGCCATTTTGTTAACGGCACCATCTTTACAAATGGCCCACCGGCCGTGATGCGTGACAAAACTCTGCGGGAAACGTGTAACAATTTTAAAACTCGTTCAGAAAGGTTTCAGATAAATCTGATTTTAAGTTAGAAATTAGTAACAAATAAAAGTCAGTGCGTCCTCCATGATTTACGGAACTGAGACGTGGACACACACGGTAGAGCTGGTCCACCAGTTTGAACTGGTCGCGAGTCGCGGTCTCCATAGCTCGCGAGAGCTATGCTGGAAGTTTCTCTCTCTAAAATTTCATTAAAATTGGGGACGCAGTTTCCAAATGAATCGAATAGTACGTTTGTATGAGAGCTTAGAGGTTCAGGGCCTTCTTAACGCTGAAAAGCTAAGCCGATCTGGCTGAAATTTTGCATAAGGCTATCAAGTCGGGATTCTGTTGAATGACTGCTTAACCCTAAATATGTAATAATAATTTGTTAATGTAATTTGTCTTTTTTTTGTTCTTGATTTTTATTTATTTTTGTGTAACTGATGGACAATAATGTCTGAATAAAGAAACATTATTATTTTTTCATTTTATTTATTTATGAAAGCTGCTGACGTGAATGGGGACAACGCGGGCTGTCCGTAATACCAAAATGTCATAATTTTGTGTATTTTGGACTGTTTTTTTGTGGTCTGTGTAGACACGCACGCACGCACCAAAGGTTCTGCCAGAAAACCAGCGTTGCTCAACTTTCTGTGCAGCAACCTTAAGCTGAGGCAGGACCTTATGGTTTTTAATTTGTTGTGTATTGTGTGTGAATCCATAAATTGATTTTCTTTCTTTTTTTTTCTTTTTAAATTTAAAAGTTTGCAGGTATTTCGTAATTTGTTACTCGGCATATCTAATGAATATATCAAATCGAATCGAACAAAGTCGCGGCAGAAAGCTAGTTTATGTAACTAGAGCAGCTGTAGAGCATACGCATTTGCTCCCCTTGGAGTCGAGACCCTAGGTCCGTGGGGTACCGAGCTCCTCCGGGTTTTCAAAAAATTATCTGAGCGTCTAGTCGAAGCGACGCGTGACCCGAGAGCTGGTGAGTATCTGGCGCAGCGCATCAGCATTGCTATACAGCGGGGCAATGCAGCTAGCGTCTTGGGCACGCGCGCGACTGGTATTGATATGGATCAGTTGAGCTACCTCTTACCTATTGTTTGCAACAGTCTGCAGTTAGCTCAATTGTTTCAATTGTAAATACTAGTTTCAATTTAATTCTATTATTTGATTGTAATTTTCTTTGTTAATAAAGATTATTATTGTATAGTGTATAAAGTATATACTTATTATAAATTTCCTATCCTAACTCTCCTGATCCTTACATTTTGTGATTCGTCTCGTACGAAAGTTTCTATAAATGTTGTAAATGTTTCCCATTTTTTTTACCCGACTACCGACAGGGGAGGGTTATGAGGTTAGCACCCTATGTTTGTATGTTTGTATGTTTATATGTTTGTATGTTTGTATGTTTGTATGTTTGTATGTTTGTATGTATGTGGCCGATTTCTTTGTTCCCTCGTAGCGCTGAAACTACTGGTTCGATTTCAACAAATTATGTATCGATTGATTCGTCTCAATACCCCGATGGTTATAGGCTATAGGATTTAGGGCCGACCCCGAATAAGCCTTCAAAACGCGTATTAAAGTTTAGGTAGCCGCAGGCTGCAGGCCCCATAGAGAAAAATTACAATACCTACGACCTATTTTCATTTTCAACTCTATGCCTATCAAATATGACCGATACGTCATTCTATTTTGTCAATGTAAATGTTTCAAACTTTTATAACTTTCACGTAGTCGGGTTGTAGTTTTAAACTTTATCTTGTTAATAATGCGAATTTAATATTTTTAATTAATTTTATTTAAAATGATTGAAGTGAATAAAAACCAAAGAGATCATTTTAATTCCTAGTTTTACATAAGAGATTTGAATTTTCGAAAATCAAATAAAATAAAATATCAGTTATCCAGTATCCATAACACAAGCTCTGCTTAGCTTGGAGCTAGATAATGCTGTGTGAATTGTCCAGCATTATTTATTTATTTTCAGAGGGTAACGTGGGATAAGTGGAACCACAAGAGCTCAATAAAGCATAACACAAGGTTTAAACTAAAGAACGGTTTGAGTAACAGAAGGCTATCTAATATCCAATATTGGTTTCTAGGAAAACGAAATGCCAAGAAATAACCTTTCCTTCTTTAATTAAAATCCACACTAATATGTTATACTCGTAGTCCAATCCAACTTTACTGGGTAAGGCTGGTGGCTTCGCATGTTCTACTCTGGGTTTAAAAGTAGCTTTGTGTCCAGCCCGGAATCGAACTCGCAATATCTATCCCTCAATCGTCGCATTCGAGAAAACAAATAAAAATGTTGAATTTAATGTAATTCGGGGTTTTTTACAACACTGTAATTTAGGGACTAAATTTTTTTTTTCCTACTCTCTGATAGGTTGTGAATTTGATTGTTTACTCGGATATTGTTGTTGATTTTTCATTTTTGAATATCATTTGACTGTCGAATAAAAGTGTTTATCACTGTATAAAAAATGGCTTGAATTTAGTAGTTATAATGTAAATAGACAATGTTTTTTTTACTTTAGTCACTTAATTAATGTTTTATAGCTCGTTTTTGCTCGATATTGATAACGCAAACAAATAAACGCTTGATATATTCACAAAATATTAAGTTTTAAATTCACTTCGAAAATAAATAATTAAACTAAAATTAAACCGAATTTAATGGGGGCTCCCATACAACAAACGTGATTATTTTGCCGTTTTTATAGATTTTATACGGAACCCTTCGTGCACGAGTCCGACTCGCACTTGGACGGTTTTATTATATCCACATAATATCTATTTACAAATTTTTGACGCCAGTTGTTAGTAGGTAAGTTATGCTTAGACATATGCCTCCATTGCATGTTGAACGCGGTTCAGGCATGCCCTGTACCACCACCCTAGGTAATCATTACCTTGCTTACAACAAAGCATGTTGCAAATAAATAACCTCTCCCGATACCGTGTAATAAACCAAGCCCGTTACAAAATTGTGTCATCCTTCTCCAAAAAATCATGAGTAAAAATATACCTCCAATATTCACCTTGCACCTTCTTGTATTTGTTTTAGTAACAGGTGGTTGCCTGTATTCGAGCGACGTGAGTCGCGCGCGGCGGTCGGGGCTCGACTGAACAGACATGACTGATTGGCTTGGTTGTACGCGCTTGCGTGTTAGGGAGGGGGTGGTGAGAACTGGACTTTTGTTCTGAGACTGAATCTTGAATATCGCACCAACCTTAGTACCTAACTGGTATTCTTGGAGCATTTGGGAAAATAAAGATTTTGTGCAAATAATCTAAATTTTCCCAAATGCTGTGGTTTTATCATGATAAAAGCATTTAGGAAAATTAAAAATCAATGAACTTATTCATGAGTTCATAGAAAATGGTTTACGGTTTGCGGCAAATTACTTATCCGCTAGTTTTATTGCTTGTGAAACGCAGATAAAAATAAAAAAATCCAAAAAACTTATCTCGCTCCAACCCGCGTCGAAAAGTCCAGTGCTCAACTTAATTAAAGATTGGACTCTTGAGTCTCGGTTTCAAAAAACTTAAGATTAACTCGACTGATTGGCAGTCTGGTACGTTTTCAATGCGCTTGGGTGTCAGAGAGGGTATGGTGTGTATTGAAGTTGGGGTTTTAGATAGAATTTTTATTAAAACAGAGACTGGACGTTTGAGTTTGAGCCTGAGACTTACATATTGGAACTGTTGTAAGTGCTTGCGTTTTAGGAGCGAATGGGGTGAACCAGTGCCTATATGGATTCCTAGTTAAACCTCTCTTACCTCAAGAAATCAGCTTTATTTAAAAAAACTGTTCAATAATAGAAAACCAGTATTTATACCTATTTGAAATCGTTGAGCTGTGGACTGTTGCAAACAATCTAGCAATAGCTAGGTAGGGAAAAATAAGGTAGCATTTGCCATTTTTGGCCATTTCACAGAACTATTACAGTCCACATTGCATGATAACACTTTAAACCTAACAACGAAAGCGGCTAAAATAAAATTGAAACATTCAGTCTTGTTCTATGAATGCTACCCCAACTCTAGCTGTCTTTTCAAATTCGGAATGTGCTCTACAACGTCGCATGAGAACTCCGACCCAAATCCCTTTCATTACGGTTGAAATTCGTTTATAGTAACACATTGAGACTAATATATTCTATTCTTGAAAAGGTTAAAGGTGTTTCGTATTACGACTTACTTTGAAACTTATTTCTCAGTGTGTAAAGTTGTAAATAGAATGGGAAAAGCAAATACAAATTATTGTTTAGAAATTATTTCCAAAGAAGATATTTGTAGTAAAAGGACAGACCGTTTCTATATTTTAAAAACCTATCACTAATAGATACAGCCCACAACAGACGGGGCTATAATATAATATTAATATCTAGTAAGCTATATCTTACGGTATAGTAAGCTGCCATAGACTGTGGCTATGCTATAATATTTTAAATATTCTGTGAAAATTTCAACTGTCTTACTATCACAGTTCATGAGATACAGCCTGTTGACAGACGGACAGACGGACAGCGGAGTCTTAGTAATAGGGTCCCGTTGTACCCTTTGAGTACGGAATCCTAAAAACATACATACAGTTGAATTGAATATAGAACCTTCTTTTTTCGAAGTCAAACAAATAAATGAGATAAGAAATGATATTATTTTCATACAAAAACTGCTACGCTCGTAGCACTCTCGTAGCACCCTCGTAGCAGCCTCGTAGCACATTCGTAGCACCCTCGTAGCACGTTCGTAGCACCCTTGTAGAACCTTCGTAGCACTCTCGTAGCACCCTCGTAGCACTCTCGTAGCTATTCGTAGCACGTTGCTACGGCGTAGCTAATGTCTACGAGATTTAATTTGGTCGTTCTAAAACTTTAATTTTAAACCTTTTAAGAGCAAAATATTTAATACCAAATTCCACAGATTGAAATCGTTCTTTTGAAGCCCTCAATGGCGCAGTAGGCGAACGTCCGCCTGCGACGCAGGAGGTTTGCGGGTTTGATTCCTGCCGCGGGTCAAATGTTTGTATGATGTAGGTTTAACTTCAATTTCAGGGAGTACTGATTTAAGTATATCAGTTATCTAGTACCCATAACACAAGGCCTGCTTACATTGGGTCTAGACGATGCTATGGGACCCACGCCCAGGGGGTAAATTATTGAAATTTTATAATAAGTTAGTTATTATACATAGGTACCCGCGACACCAGTGTCCACCATAAGTTAGTACACTTAAATCTATTTTTTTTTAATCTAAGCCGTCACTAGAAGGCAAAATGCCCAGAATGCTGGCAGCATTGCCACGTTGAATAGCAATGCTAATTCGTTGACCGAAATAAAAACCAGCATTCCGATCACCTGAGGACTCCATTAGGAGTTTTGTTAGATTTTTGTATATTGCATGGGCCCCAGGACCCCAAGGACCTAGGGTTTCTACCCCAAACGGCTCGAATAGGTAACCTCGGTCAAGATAACTTAGTATAAATAAATGCAAAATCTAGTATATACCCATAACGCTCTTCTTTGGTTTGGGGCTAGATGATGCTGTGTGAATAGTCGAGTATTATTTATTTATTTATTGACTCTAATACTGGTTTCATTAATTATCAGATGAAATCGTTTCTTTGAAGTCCCAGCCAGCGATGCGAGCCAAGCGTCCGCTATGCCAAGAGAGCCCGATATTAATGAACTAAATATGAGAGCTTGCCAAGCGAGATCATTAATATTCTTAATTATTATTTGTATCTCAGTTTTGTGTCGCAGATGCTGGTTCGGGCAGAACAAGGATATTGCGATTCCTGTTTTAGCTAAGCTCCCATACAAACGTACAATACAATACAAAAACAATGTATTGTACACCAGAAAAAGAACATTACAAAAAGACAATACATGAGACAAATACAATGGGCGGACTAATTGCTTAGAAGCGGCAGGCAACCTTTGGATGGAAAGAATTAGGTGAATTTAAGAAAGGCAGGGTACTAATTATATAGACGTTATCACTAAAAAGTAAAACATTTCGACATCGGATAATCTCAAATGGGCAGCGAAAAATCTTAAAATTTAAATGCGAAAACGAAAGATCAATTAAATGATAAATGAAAGCATTCAAAACGAAAAACTGTTTCGAGCTTCTGTGCTTTGCTTCGATGATACCATTCCACCAATATTCATTGGGTTTTGTTACCACTTTGTATACAAAAAATATCCGGGTTTTTGAATCGGGGTATAGATAACTGATATACATAATACAATACAATACACACATAGGTATTTTAATTATGCATAGAAACCTATGCCAGAGGGTTTAAGAAGTCAAAAAAGTACTTCACACTTTTTTGTGACATAAATATAAAAATCTATTTGATTATTACGCTTTCATAATTAAACTCTTCGCTGAAACCGTTAGCGTAAAATTTTACTTTTTAATTAATCAAATCCAACAGATACCTGCGAAATCTGAAACTAAATTAAAAATAAATTGCGAGTTCGCATCCCGCGGGAAATAGGTGAGAGTATGGATCGGATTATATCGCTTTTATTATACAACTGACTTCCGGCCGCGGCTTCACTCGTGTTCTCTGATTCAAATGATCTCCTATGGAAATATGGAAATGGTTTCATCTATCTGACAAGAATGTATTACCGATAAGTGTGTTTATTTATTTAAGACTAGCAGCGCCTTGCGGTTTCACCCGCGTAGTTCCCGTTCCCATGGGAATTCCGGGATAAAAAGTAGCCTATGTTCTATTCCAGACTATAATCTATCTCTGTGCCAAATTTCATCCAGATCCGTTCAGCCGTTCTGGCGTGATAAAGGAACAAACATCCATCCATCTATCTAAACTTTCACGTTTATAATATTAGTGAGATTTCACCAACACAGTGTACACCAAACAAAACATGGATCGTGGGCCGTTCTTTAACTATAACTTAACAATACTATAACATAACAATTAAAGGTACAAATCGAAATATTCGTATAACAACCGCCATCTTTAAAATATTAATAGAATGTGTAATATTAATATATCCGCTAACTCACAGGCCATAATTTCCCAAAACCCAGCATTGTTTCATTGAAGTGTTGGCTCCGGACCCAATAAGACAGTCTTTGTATCGGATAGTGCTTAGTTATCGAGTGGAGTGAGATCTCACTGTGGATTTAAATTTTCTGAGGTGCTACAAACTACCAAGCTGACAGAAGGAAAACAATGTTCCCGTAGTAACTAGATTTTTGGAAGAGATTTCAATAATGTTCCTTGTCATAATTAGTAGTCGATCAACTTAAAAAAGTGCATACTTTCGATAGATATACTTTATCCTAGTATACAGTAGTTGATTATTTTTACTCAGAAAGTTGATTATTCCTGTCCAAAATTTTATTTATTTATTTAAAATATTATACACCTATCCTTACAGGCACCCCTAATGTGATAGTGTACATAGCTTAATAATTATATTGAAAAGGAGAGTCACAATCACAATTTAAAAATAATAATTAATTCATTATAAACCTACTTTAACCTAGCCTTACAGTACCAAAACAGAAAAAACAAAAATGATCATCACAATAAGAAAAATAAAAAACAAATTGAAGATTGAAGAATAATAAATAATTAAGTATGTCAAAATCAATGAAATAATAATAAATAATTATGTCAAACCACATTATAACATAAAATAAAAAATAAAGCCTTTGCCAACTCGTTCACGGAGCCGTCAAACAGGTCTACCTTCTCCGCCAGTATATTGAGCGTGCGGATGCAGCGCGTCAAGGGAGGAAAATGACACACTCGACAGGAATCTGGCACGTTCTCGCATGTACCATGTACTATTGATTTTTAAATAACTAAAAAGGACTGAGAAGTCTTAATTAACTCAGTTTTTTTAAATTTTTGTGTCAAATATTTATTCTTCGGGAAAAACAAAACAGGAGTAGGTTCTATGTTTGGCTGTGTATTATTTTTGTTATTCGTAGATTTCATCGTCAATTATTGACCGGTTATAAAAAAATACTGTTGCAAACAATCTACAGGTAGCTCAACTGATCCATATCAATACCAGTCGCGCGCGTCCCAAGACGCTAGCTGCATTGCCCCGCTGTATAGCAATGCTGATGCACTGCGCCAGATACTCACCAGCTCTCGGGTCACGCGTCGCTTCGACCAGACGCTCAGATATATTTTTGAAAACCCGGAGAGCCTCGGTACCCCACGGACCCTAGGGTCTCGACTCCAAGGGAAGCAAATGTGTAGTCTCTGTCGAGAAAAAAATTATATAAAGGTTGAATTTGAAGTGCCATAAAAGTTTGATCCTCGATGAAATATCATTACATGATAATTTTCGTTTGGTTTCCATGGCAACGTGCATAAACATAGATTATTAGATAAATGCTATTACCGATTGGACGAAGCTTTTGCTAATAAAAACATTTTTACATATAATTTTTACAGACAATGCTATTGCAGCTTCGTAGCTTGTGTTATTTATCATCTGTATATTTTGAGTTTTATTTTTATGTTTCAACTGACTAGACTAAGTGTTCCCTGAATTTATAGTATGAATAAATGAAATTGAATTGAAACAAACTAAATTAGAATCGAACTTTAACTAGATGTCGCTACTTGAAAAATTGGATCGCGCTTTCGAAGTGTTTAAAACAACTTCCAAACCCATTTTCATTATGTATTGAAATGTGACTCGCTATATGAACTGTGTATGTTAACTTTGTAACTACCACGTCTGAAATAAATATGATTTATTTATTTACTAGCAGCGCCTCGCGGTTTCACCCGCGTAGTTCCCGTTCCCGTAGGAATTTCGGGATAAAAAGTAGCATATGTCCTATTCCAGACTATAATATATCTCTGTGCCAAATTTCATCCAGATCCGTTTTGCCGATCTGGCTTGATAAAGGAACAAACATCCATCCATCTATCTATCCATCCATCCATCTAAACTTTCACGTTTATAATATTAGTGAGATGAGATGAGATGAGATAATTCAGGAAAATGAAGTCGTTTTATGGTTTTTTAAAACACGCCCATTTTGTTCACCAAACTATCGGAATCCTGCGTAAACTCTAAATCACACAAACAATGCGCCATTGTGTTGAAAGGTATTTTGCAAGTGTTCCCAAATTCCCGAGCCAGTCATTGCTGATTGTAGATAACGGGAATGAATTACCTACAGGAGTATTGGGAATTCGGGTAATTTTTGGAATTTGATTATTATCGAATAATGGTGAGATGTGGATAAACATCTTTACAATAAATCAGACACGATTTTATACCTTTACCCAGTTCTAAAAACCTATATAATCATCATCATCCGCCTAAGCTAGTCCACTGCTGGACATAGGCCTCCCCTAATGAGCGCCATAGCGCCCTGTATTCAGCTTGCCGCATCCAGCATCTGCCGGTTACTGGCAAGTCTTTCGCAAATCGTCATCCCACCTGGTCGGAGAGCGTCTTACACTACCTTTACCGAGTCGTGATCTACACTCAAGAACACGTTTACCCCAACGGTTGTCGGTTCTTCGCGAGATATGATACCACCTTAAAATTAACCTTTGTTTAAAAACGTAGAATCATCAAAATCTATTCAGAATTGTTGGATTTAGTCGTGATTTTTCAGAAGTATTTGTTGGTTTTTAAGCTTGACGGGATAAAAACTAAACCCTCGGGAATTTTTGATTTATGAAACTAATCCGGGATCATTTTCTATACAATAGCGATATAATTTTTGAAATCGGTCCATAATTGACGGACAAATCGATGAACATAATATAATATAAAACCGGCCAAGTACGAGTCGAACTCGCGCACAAAGGGTTCCGTACCATTATCTATAAAAACAGCAAAAAAAAAACTCGTTTGTTGTATGGGAGCCCCCTTAAATATTTATTTTATTGTTCTTTAGTATTTGTTGTTAAAGTGGCAACAGAAATACATCATCTTTGAAAATTTCAACTGTCTAACTATCACGGCCAGACGGACAGCGAAGTCTTAGTAACAGGGTCCTGTTTTTACCCTTTGGGTACGGAACCCTAAAAACATACAGCCGAACATTAAACTTCCTCGTGAAGTCGGTAAAAATATTTATACCACTCTGCTGAGCTTAGCAAAACTTTACTAAGCAGTAGGCCAATGTAGGTTCCTAGGCTACTTTTTATCCAGAAAAAACGAGCAAATCCGCGGGCAGACATTAGTTTTACATAAATGTTTGTAAAACAAAGTGTCGAGTCCATAACTTATTATTTTCGTTCTCTGTTCTGTCAGCACTTTACAATTTTATTCACTGAAAGTTTCCGCTAAAATTCAGTTAAAGCTGCTAGATTTATTGTCGACTAGCCAATACCCGCGGTTTCGCATGCTCGGAGGCCTTAGTCCGAGTTTATACAAAAAAACAATTCGATAAACGTAATCGAGAACCATTGATGTCTTCCACGAAGAAGGCTTAGAATGGTAGTAGACACAAACGAAGTGTAGCAAAAAAATGCGATAAATTAGTCTTATTTCCCTATTCGTATTAGTGCTATGCGTGAAAGCACTGTAGTTGTAATTATGTTAGTCAACTTACACATACATATTCGCTTTTATCTTTGAAATCAAGAGAATTGTTGAGTGAGCGTAGTTTCCCGTGTGTTCTTATTTTTCTTGAAGCATCAATGGCAGGTATTTATGTGACCAAGCTATGTTGAAGGTGCTCTATCTACTTACTTTTATAACATCAATGCCACAAACGCAACTGCCGCTGTCGGACAGACGGACAGACGGACAGCGGAGTCTTAGTAATAGGGTCCCGTTTTACCCTTTGGGTACGGAACTTTAAAAATAATAATTAATATAAAAACATACTTTGTATTACCTACAAACAAACATAACTTTTATAACATAGTGCTAGGCATAGATACCAAAATAATGTGTAAAAAGGTAAAGTTTCATTGTCTATGCCAGCGTCAGCAGTTAGTTTCCCGCTAAAAATGCACCGCCATTTTGATTTATAGTCTATGGACGAGCCGCGCCATTATTCGTGTGCAACCGCGGGCCGTTATTCGTGCCCGGCCATTGGGCAGATCTGTATTCATCGCACGGACGTAGAATTCAACACAATGGAGGGGCATTTAGAATTCTAACATTTCGTGGAGGTAGTTAAGTTTGGTGAGTATACGTACTTCCTTTACTTCTTTAGACCTTCTTTAAAGCTTTAAGTAAGTACGTAGTTCTTTGGGATGTCAAGTGATACTTTCTTTTAGGTTGCGTTTTGATACGTAAGCGGAAGTGTTTGGCAGCTCGAATAAAAAACCAAAAGATTTTTGATTCGGACGAATTGTATCACTACCAAAGAGTGAAGTGGACAACTCGTTCACGAGTTTTTTCGCGGACAAGTTGTTACTAACATAACCTTTTTTTTTGTTTTCAAGGGGAAAAATCTGCAAACAGATACCATACTGCATGTACGGTAGAGTGTGGTTATGTGGGTAGTCGAAGAAAAGCTTCGACGACCCACTAAATAACCCCCCGGTGGCCGGCCTCTGCGCGTGATCAATGGGGCTGGGAACTCCGATGGACATAACCTAACCTAACCCTGTAGATTGACCATACAAAACTTGTCCCTTCATTAGTATAGAATACGGCATCTATTAAAACCATATGGCTGTTTTTCTCATAGCGTTTCCCTGGTCACGCGATTTTTTTGAATGAATGAACACTTTATTGTACAATAAAAATAAACATGAATAATGATATAATCTTATATCTAAAATAAACATAATACAGTACAAAAGGCGGCCTTATCGCTGAGAGCGATTTCTCCCAGGCAACCTTGGGATGAAAAAAAGAAGAAGAGAAAAGTTGGTTGATAGTGCAAACGGAACTAATACAAAAAAAATTTACATATTTATAATACCTACAAAACTACCTTATTATCTACTAACTTAGAAACAAATTAAACGAATTCGATAAGTAGGTACCTACTAAAGGAACCATCATCACAAAAGTAATTATACCTACAACAATTAAAACTATTACTTAACTTATTTTTACTTTAACTTATTTTTTAAATATCCTTTTAAGCTCTCCCACTCTTCGTCCACTAAACACGCACCCTGTAATGTAACCTCCAATGTACAGGGTGTGGAGTTTCTGTCCATCCGCTGTATATCTGAGAAATACGATCTTGTAGGACATGAAGATTGATGAGCTCGGACAATATTGCCTTTTACAGACACAATGTTTACACTGAGATAGGAAAATGGGAGACAGATATGGGAATTGGGATTTGTTACGTGATATCTGAAATAAACGATTATTATTATTATTACGTATTTTGTTAGGTACTTACTCAATACTTAAGTATCAAACTACTTTGAACGTGTTAAAAGTTGAGTCAATCGAATCGAACGAAAAATTTACAAGGTAAACTTTTACATTTATTATATACATAATTACGTCTACCTAGTATTTTAGAAAAAAAAATCGATTTTAATTTTATCTATTAAACCTACATATTTTCCTAAAAATCGCATGCCGGTACTCTGGTACAAGATACTTTTTTCGTTAATAGATAGATAGAATTTTTTTTATTTGTTACTACAGACACACATAGGTACAATTAACATTAATATACTTATAACTAACATCAATATACAATTTAAACATAAACAATAATCTAAGGCCCGTATTATGAAAGCTTGCTCAGTCATCGACCTCTGCCTGAGTAACGGTTTTGTATGGCATAAACGTCACTCAAGCATAGATCTATGACTAAGCAAGCTTTCATAATACGGGCCTACGAACATTTTCATCAATATAAGAACATAATTATAAAAAAAATAAAACAATATACCTACCGAGTTCGCATTTGCTCCCGAGGGAACTAGTATTTGTACGGATAAACTTTAAAAAACTGTTTTAATACTAAGGAATTTGAAGTCGATTTTATAGTTTTTAGGTACACTATTCGGGTGTACGGGACCCTATTACTACGACTCAGCTGTCCGTCTGTCCGTCTTGAAATATTCACAGAATATTATTTAAATATTTACTTTAAAAAAAAACATTTAAGGGGAGGCTCCCATGCAACAAATGTGTTTTTTTTTCGTTTTTATAGATAACTAGCAGCGCCTCGCGGTTTCACCCGCGTAGTTCCCGTTCCCGTAGGAATTTTGGGATAAAAAGTAGCCTATGTCCTATTCCAGACTATAATCTATCTCTGTGCCAAATTTCATCCAGATCCGTTTTGCCGTTCTGGCGTGATAAAGGAACAAACATCCATCCATCTATCTATCTATCCATCCATCCATCCATCTAAACTTTCACGTTTATAATATTAGTGAGATAGTACGGAACCCTTCGTGCGCGAGTCCCACACGCACTTGGCCGGTTTTATTTTAAAACACGCCAAATAATATGCTACTAATAACTCGTTAACAAATACAAAACGAAACGAACCACACAAAATATATACGAGTCATTGAAGCCCCCAGATGTAAGTACGTTATTAATTGTTCTACACATCGGATATATCGATTTTGATTGTGTTTTGTCCTTGAAAGTTTGAAGGTGTGACCATGAACAAAGCTATTGTTGTTTTAATAGGATATCGAATTGGTGGAGTTCTTAATGATCGAGCTAAGCGAGGCCGAGGTGTACGTAGAATTTAAGGATATAGCACACACATCCCATACCGTTGATAAAATAAGCCTTTATTCCTGGATTACATTTAGATTTTTATCCTAGACCCTTAATTATATTTTCTTTGTTCCAGTCTGTCCTTCGACGTTGGCTTCCTGAGAAACCCCTGGTTCTCTAAGGTTTTCCACTGCTTCCTGTCTTTTGCAATGCGGGTCCATTCAGTATTTTTGTCCACTTCACCTTTTCTTCTTTTAGCATGTTTCCTGTCCAGCACCATTTAAGAAGTTTGTTTGGATTTGTCTCCATCCCGAATACCGGTATAACTAATTTAAATATGAAAAAAAAACAAAAAATTATCTAAGCGTCTGGTCTATGCGACGCGTGACCCGAGAGCTGGTGAGTATCTGGCGCAGCGCATCAGCATTGCTATACAGCGGGGCAATGCAGCCAGCGTCTCGGGCACGCTTCCGATTGGTATTGATATCGATCAGTTGAGCTACTTGTAGATTGTTTGCAACAGTCTGCAGTTAGATCAATTGTTTCAATTGTAAATACTAGTTTTAATTTAATTCTATTATTATTTAATTTTCTTTATTAATAAATTGTTATCATTTGAAAAAAATGTATGACGAAAATTCGTTTTCTCATACACATTTAAGGAAAATAAAACATTTCATGTGAAAACTTAAGCACTAGCAAATTGGTGTCGTGCTAGCTAGATAATATTTTACAACCAAATCCAAAGTATCTTTGAATAATGTAAACTATATCCCTTACAGGAGAGCTGGTCACCTCCTCCGATACCCATACTAAGAAACTCTGTCTGTCTGTCTGTTACATTTTCATACATAAACGGCTGAACGGATCTAATGAAATTTAAATAAATAATGGTGGACAATTCACACAGCATTATCTAGCCCCAAGCTAAGCAGAGCTTGTGTTATGGGTACTAGATAACTGATATACATAATACAATACATTACTTACATAGATATTTTCTATTATACATAGATACATACAACGACCAGAACACCCTGAACAAATATTTTCAGATCGTACAAACATTTATCCCAAGGCGGGAATCGAACCCGCAACCTCCTGCGTCGCAGGCAGACCTTCGCCCACCGCGCCACAGAGATCGTCCAATAAAAAGTAGCACATGTGCTATTCCAGACTATAATCTATCTCTGTGCCAAATTTAATCTAGATCCGTTCAGCTGTTTTGGCGTGATTGAGTAACAAACATCCATCCATCCATTCATTCAAACTTTCAAATTTTATAATAAAAATAGGATTGTGATTGACGGCCTTATCATTACATTTTAAGGATTATACAATACAATACAATACAATACACTTTATTGCACACCAAAAAAATACAGAAGAAAAGAAAGAATACAGGAAAAAATAAATAACAGAATTGCACAATGGGCGGCCTTATCGCTAAGAGCGATCTCTCCCAGACAACCTTGGGATGGACACGAAGCAGTTGTACTAGTATAGACGGTGGCGTATAACTTAAATAAACAATACATACATACTATACATATTACTAAAATACATACAAAATACAATATAAAATACATATATACAAACTTACTAGTGGTTTATTTTTCGCTTCTTCCACTAGTGGACAAAAAATTGAAGCGAACAATATCAATAACATTTTGTTTCTTGTTTGATAATTACTATTTATAAAGTTGTTTGTGTATAAAATTTGACTTGTGTAAGGTCCGTATTATGAAACCTTGCTCAGTCATTGATCTATGCTTGAGTGACGTTTATGCCATAGAAAAACGTGACTCAAGCATCGCTTGGTGACTGATCAGGCTTTCATAATACGGGCCTAAGTGCTTTTTTGTAAGCCTAAAGAAATAAAGTTATTGACTTTTGACTTTTTGACTTTTGACTTTATCGCTTAAGAATTTCTAATGGGAGGTTACTAGCTCTCTAGCGAGGACTATATACCAACCGGTCTCTGCGACATCACCCGACACCTGTCACGTAGACTCTACAATATTTACGAGCATCTCCCGATTGCTTCGCTCGATACATTATGTATTGTACACTCGGAACAGAATAAAGATTATAATGTAGGTCTTCAGTTTGTTTTATGATTTAGTAGTTTGGGACCGCGGCTTCTCTCGTGTTTCCTACTAACAGAGTAACCCTGTGATCTGATGTGATCTGAGGTGTTTTTATTATTACAATAGCTGTTTCCCGGTTTCACCCGCGTTAAATTTTAATTTCACTTTTATAGGGGGATAAAATATGGGGGTTATTATTTTGATGTTTTATCCAGGGCAAAAAGCCAATGTTATTCTCCATCCTTTCAACCAACTGTTTGCCAAAAATCAAGTCGATTAGTTGCTTAGTGCGTGAAGGAAGGACAAACAAACAAACACACTTTCGCATTTATAATATTACTAGTTGTTTCATCCGCGTTAAATTCGAATTTCACATTTCTAGAGGATTATTCCCGTAAATGTCCCATGGGAATTTGATGTTGTACCAGGACTAAAAGATAACCTTAAGACAGACAAACTTGGAAGGAGCTAGGGGAGGCCTACGCCAAAAACGGTGACTACTAACTAACAATCAAATTCGTTCACCTAAATAAAGAAATGTAAACCTGTATATGACTCACATGACTTTGTTCCACAGTAAATTGTTAAATAAGTTAGTAGGAAATAAAGGCTAATTTTATTTTATTTATAGTATTTACAATTGAAACAATTGAGCTAACTGCAGGCTGTTGCAAACAAACTACAAGTAGCTCAACCGATCCATATCAATAGCAGTCTGAACCGTACCTAAGACGCTAGCTGCATTGCCCCGCTGCTGTATAGCAATGACTGGTATTGATATGGATCGGTTGAGCTACTTGTAGATTGTTTGCAACAGTCTGCAGTTAGCTCAATTGTTTCAATTGTAAATACTAGTTTTAATTTAATTCTATTATTTGATTGTAATTTTCTTTGTTTATTTCAAAAGAAAATTACAATAACAGAATACAACTAATATTTACACTTAAATCTATTTTCGATAAATCTAAGCCGTCTAAGTCCAGAAGGCAAAGTGCCCAGAACGCTGGCAGCTGCCACGTTGAATGGCAATGCTAATTCGTTGACCGAAATAATATAATTTTATGCTAAAATTATTTATACATAAATGTAGGAGAACGAGTAGATAAGAATTTTATTAGTAAAAAAAGTACAAACAAATAATACAATTAAATTTAAACTAGTATTTAAAACTAGTATCTGAACAAGATAAATAAAGAAGTTACAAACATAACCCTCTTTCTTGCGCAGTCGGTTAAAAATCCCCTGGGTCACCAATCATGCCCTTTATCTGTCGTCTCCAAAAAGACCAAAATGGTTCTATTTGAAATAGATTACATTAATACTCTTGACCCTTTTACGCGATCAATAAATAACCAAAGGACACACTGAATAAATTATGATGTAAATCCGCATGTTTGTTGGTCCCTCGTTGGAATTTGGTGATTCTTATGTAAACAGTCATAAGGTTTATATTCGGTTGTGTGTAAGGAGAGGATGGATGTTTGTTCGACGCTTGTACTGAGTCATTGATATCTATTTAAGGCGGTACCCCGACTCACACTAGCGCCGCTACCTATTTTGTTTTTGTATTACATTAAATAAAGGAATTAAAAAAAAACATTGGGCATTTTGTGATACCTACCATCTGTAATAGTAATTTTTTATTAATAATAACTATATATAAAAAATAATAGTTATATTATTCTTTTATTTTGTATTATTAGAGGCAGAGTAGCGAAAACAGAGATTGGTGGCCACCAAGAGCAACATCGCATCTTTCTTGTTGACGTAGCGGTGGACAAACGGCGTTCTGGGACCTTTCGTTTTGGATCTCTAACCCTTCGTTTTCACCAAGAAACACGTTTACAACTAGTTGCATACGAAACTTGTCAAATACTTCTCCCATAGATACATTCTTTCGTTCACACTAAGTAGCTAACAAGTATCAAGTATTAAACAAGTAAAAAACACATCTGCGATTACACTGACGTCTACGACATGTTTTAAATATGTTTGATACATTGACTGCGTTCTCACTACAAAAAACAGGCGTGTTTTAGACAAGTATTGTTTATTATCCCTTAAATTATAATAGTTGTAAGGAAAAACTCAAGGATAAACTACAATGTATGTCATACGATGACACAGAAAATTTATTGACTGTTTTAAAGTAAGCCAAACCTTTGTAAAAACACCTTTAATATTAAAACTAGTTTAGTGTAGGTAACTAACTTAAGTAACCATTTTATTTTAAGTACTCACCATTGTCGTCTTGTATAATTATAATTAGTAAGGTTTATTTGATTATTTTGTTTGCTTTTAGCACTCTTTTTGCCTGAGAAACAGGTTATCACCTAGTTCAGGCACACGCATTGTTCCATTAGTATGAGATTACGTACATTTTTGTTATCCTTTTGGTTCTTAGGTATTTTTGAATAAATTTTTATTTTTTTATTTTTTATTATTGGTGAAAACGAGGGCCGTCTTATAGTAGTTCAAAACAAGTTTTACACTCTATTCATCCCTGTTCAATAAAGTTTAAAACTATTAACATTTTACAATAAACATGTTCAAAACATGTAGACAACTAGAAGTTCACATCATCAATCATGCATCTTTCATACAAATTTTGTATACAACATGTCTATAAGTGAGAACAAAAAACGAAAACACTACATAAACTACTACTAGCCTTCAGGTGGCCGATGGGGGGTTGCCGCGCTTCTGTAGCGCATCAGGCATGTTGGTGAAGGCGCGGGTCGACGGGTTCGCTGCGATCCTGCGCAAGAGAACGGCGTCGCTGATGCGCAGGCTGCGCGGCAGCGCCAACAGCTACCTGCAGGTCATTGCAGGAAGGCTGGATACAGCCTCCCCGTTTATGCAGCACTGGACGAAAGTTCACATTGGTTGTTAGTGTTGTGTTTTATTGTATTATGTGTTTTTCTCGTTGTCTTTGTATGTAACTCGTTATATGGACTGTGTTGTCATATGTCTGAAATAAATGTGATTTATTATTATTTATTTATGAATCTTGTGAAATGCATGTTTTATACCTTGGTGAAAACCTTGGTGAAAGAAATAAATACTGAATCATTTTTACAGTAAGGTCATCGAAAGAACGGATCGGACGTCCTTCGTTATGTGCGTCCAACGTCACTCGTCTACTTCGTTCGTTTTTCAAGGTAGACTCCAGGCACTATGAAAAATCCGGAACCAATACGAATAATCTAGATTTTAGACATTACGAACACATTTTCCAAGGGAATCGAACCCGCTACCTTCTGTAGACTGGACTTCTTCCCGCTGAGTCACAGAGGTTGTCTTAAATCAACATTATATTGTAAATTTATATAGTATTATATTAATTATAATCCGACTAACTGTTGTAAGTTATGCCTTTGTAATAACTTACTAACTTAGTTAGTAACGGTGAGTTACGGATTTAGTAACAAAAACAATAGAGAGGGTAGAATTGGCGATCGATATCCAAAAGCATACAGGGTGTCCCAAAACGAATGGATAACCTTGAAGATGCTTGTGCAAGGCGAAACTGAAACAAAACATTAAACTTGACTCGTTTTGTTTTTTTTTTTATTTGGAGAAATTAGTACCTCTACACAAATTTTTGGGCAGCGTGCCCTCAAATTCTCAATGTCCACAAACCAAGCAATAATATTAATTTTCAATTTTTTGAAGTGAAGTGAAAATTGAAGCGAACAAAATCAACAACATCTCGTTTCGTATTTGATAATAATTACTATTTATTAAGCTGTTTATGTATAAAATTTGACTTGTCTTAGTGCTTATTTTGTAAGCCTAGAGAAATAAAGTTATTGACTTTTGACTTTTTTTTGAAATATACGCAGATCGTTCATCAACATTTGTCCCAAAGCGGGAATCGAACCCACAAACTCCTGCGTCGCAGGCGGACCTTCACCCACCGCGCCACAAAGGTCGTCAAAAGAAAGCCGCTGCTCTAATTCATACGCTCTGAAAAATGTACGTAATGAATGTAAGTTTCAGAAACACAAGCTCTCAGACCAACCTGAAAGCAACGCGCCTAGACCAACAGCGGTTCTCATTAACGCGAGCGAGGTCTTGTAAACACCGGCGTATTGAAAAACTACCAGCGAAACTGTTTCAATAGACTAGAGGTGGGACAAGACATCTAGATGTTTAAGTAAACTCTATCATAGCTAGATGTTTCTGGTTTTAAATTTTTGAGAATGTTTTTTGGCGTTTATATCCAGAGGTAATAATAAAATGAATAAAAAGCCTTTTATTTCTTGCATACAATAATGCTTAAATCTCACTAATATTATAAACGTGAAAGTTTAGATGGCTGGATAGATGAATGGACGTTTGTTCCTTTATCACGCCAGAACGGCAAAACGAATCTGGATGAAATTTGGCACAGAGATAGATTATAGTCTGGAATAGTACATAGGCTACTTTTTATCCCGAAATTTCCACGGGAACGGGAACTACGCGGGTGAAACCGCGCTGCTAGTAATGTAATATTTCTAATTATTTGAATTTGTCACCTTCTAATTTATGAATTTATGATTATGAATTTAATTTAATTTTGTGTATGTGTAATATGGATAGATTAATTGTCTGAAATAAATGAATACAATACAATTTAACGTTTATATCCAGAGGTATCAATAAAATGAATAAGAAGCCTTTTATTTCTTGCATACAATAATGCTTAAATACTAACTTAAAAATAGAAAAACTTCAGAAACTTAGTTGGTAAAGCTTACACTAGTTGTTTCCAGATGTTTTCCTCTATTTTTGTTTGGCAAGAACCCCTTGCAGGAGCTGCAGGTGAAGGCTTCCTCCAAAACCGTCCATTTTTCTCTATTTTGAGCTAGAGTTAATAATCGAAATGAAATCATAATAATTTTCAAATAATTAAGAGTTTTCTTTAAAAGTAAATGTTCCGACATGATTGAAAGAGTTTGCTTTGTATTTCCACCTCTAAATAGTCAATGACAATCAATGCACAATACAATGTAATGCGAGATGTCAGTTGACAGACAGATAACTAACTATGTTAACTAATACTACTGATCGTCTGGTCTATGCGACGCGTGACCCGAGAGCTGGTGAGTATCTGGCGCAGCGCATCAGCATTACCATACCGCGGCAATGCAGTGCAGCTAGCGTCTTGGGCACGCGCGCGACTGGTATTGATATGGATCAGTTGAGCTACCTGTAGATTGTTTGCAACAGTCTGCAGTTAGCTCAATTGTTTCAACTGTAAATACTAGTTTTAATTTAATTCTATTATTTGATTGTAATTTTCTTTGTTATTAAAGCATTATTACAATAAAATTAATACTACTTATGTAACAAATTAAATTGTTTCTGTACGTAGCAGTGTTTATGGGAAATATGGCCTTCACTCAGTATTGTGCTGGGTGCACACTGAATTGATATAGTTTATTTTGCAATCCATCAGAGACATCTAGATGAATCCCGACCTTATCCCCTCCCTAGTCAGGTCAAGAGGCTCGGTAATCGCCGCTTTAAATGTATAATTCGAGTCAAAGCGAAAGGTTCCCTTCGTTAACCTGACGACTCGTGCGTTAGCATTGGTTTAACTTGTTAGTAGAAGTGGGCACGGGAGTTAGAGTTAAAATGGCGTTTTAAATCTATGGACTTTCGTATTTTTAGGGTTCCGTAACCAAAGAGTAAAACGGGACCCTATTACTAAGACTCCGCTGTTCGTCTGTCCGTCTGTCACCAGGCTGTATATCATGAACTGTGATAGTTAGACAGTTGAAATTTTCACAGATGATGTATTTTAGTTGCCGCTGTAACAAAAAATACTAAAAAATAGAATAAAATAAATATTTAAGGGGGCTCCCATACAACACACGTGATTTTTTTGCCGTTTTTATAGATAATGTACGGAACCCTACGTGCGCGTATCCAACTAGCACTTGGCCGGTTTTTTATTTTTTACATTCTTTCTAATATAACCAACTGCTTGCCACACACATTCATAGCATAGGATACCTATTTTTTTATAAACTGTATAATAATTTGATTTACTAATGTTAGAGCTAACCCAGAGGGCTGGGGCTGCTGACTCCAACGCTGATTGTGATAGAGAATAGGACAAACGTTTATATTTTCCATTGGTGAAGGAAACGTTTTTTTTCTTTAAATTCCAAAGTAATGAGGTAAAAATTTCAAAAATAACCGCGTATTTAATTTTTCTCTATCTTTATAAAATGGTTGAGAAAATTAAGATCAGAGTTTGTATTTTATAAGTATAAAAAAAATAAAAAAGAACTTGTAAAACATAAAAGGCCAAAACTACTAAACTCAAGACTATATAAAAAAATCACTTTACTTTATCCTCTAGCGGATAAAAACGGCTTGCACTCAGATATCGAAGAGCAAAAATACTCTTTTCGGGATGGGGGGATGAAAAATGTAACTGATTTTTACTTAAGCTATCTCAACAATATATTTTAAATTTTTTCTCACACAGACTAAAGTACTTTATTCTGTCAACCTCTACGTGCAAATAGCACCGCACATACTATCTAGAGTTTCTTTCATCTATGGTTGATACTACGACGACACCATTGTCATAGTAAAGTTATTGGTTAACAGAATTCGGCCCCTGGCCGCAAAATGGCATACTTACTTACTCCTATGGCTCAGCGACCCGAAGTGAGTCTTGGCCTCCGATACGAGAAGTCGCCTATTTTCCCTGTCCTGCGTAGTTTTTCGCCAGTCTTCCGCTTGTGACCAGCGTGAGCTACGCAGGTCCGCTTCCACCACATCTTTCCAACGGTACTGCGGGCGTCCCACGGGTCAAAAATGGCATACCAATCACAATTACCAATCTTTATTTTGTGTTGGTGTACGTTACGTGTTGGTTGTGGTTCCGACGGAAGATCAGCGTTGTGATAGCTATGCGCAAGGCTATCACAACATAATGCTGAGTCGGACGCCATTTTATAGCATTTAAGTTTTGTAATTACATAGATATTAAGTAGATAATTGGTTTATATTTGTGTTAGGTAATTTAAGAAACTTGTAAATGCTATAAATAAAGCTTTTCTTATTCTTATTCTTATTCTTAATTAGCCAGGCCAAGTTGAACCATTATCAAAGAAGAATCAACTCAGATCCATCATAAGAGCCAAAAAGACACATTACCGGGATGTAGGTATACCTACCTAAACACTAGACGTGGCTACGAATAGCGTCCGTCAAATAACTTTGTTTCGTGATAAATGAGGGACCACTAATGCACGCAGGGTACAGTGTGGGGTATTCAGTACAACAATTAATACTAACAAAGAAAATTACAAACAAAACTTATCTTCCACCAAACGCTCAGATATTTTATGCAATATACAAAGATCTAACAAAACTCCTAATAGAGTTCACAGGCGATCGGAATTCTGGCTTTTATTTCGGTCAACGAATTAGCATTGCCATTCAACGTGGCAATGCTGCCAGCATTCTGGGCACTTTGCCTTCTGGTGACGGTTTAGATTTCTAGAAAATAGATTTAAGTGTAAATATTAGTGGTAATTATTGTATTGAATAGTGTGTAGGAATTACAATAACAGAAGTAATTGTAATTTTCTTAAAATAAAAATTACAATCAAATAAATGCATTCAATTTAAACTTATACCTACCCTATCTTTATCAACAAAGAAAAATACAATCAAATAATAGAAACAAATTAGAACTAGTATTTACAGTTGAAACAATTGAGTTAACTGCAGACTGTTGCAAAGAATCTACAGGTAGCGCCACTGATCCATATCAATACCAGTCGCGCGCGTGCCCAAGACGCTAGCTGCATTGCCCCGCTGTATGGCAATGCTGATGCACTGCGCCAGATACTCACCAGCTCTCAGGTCACGCGTCGCTGATAATTTTACTAAAACTCGTTAAGCCTCGGTACCCCACGGACCTAGGTCTCGACTCCAAGGGGAGCAAATGTACGCTAGGTTAGGCTGCCCAATGTCACATTAATTGCTGACCAATTTAGTCATTTCTGCCTACCACTCGTTTTTTTTTCATTTATTAATAATAATAATAATATATTCTTTAATTCAGATACAGGTGATTTATGTTTCACAGTAAGTATTTATTTTATCTTAAAGCTAACTTAAGCCGTAATTCGGTTTGTCCGTAAGCCAAACAATAAAATAATAATGCAGCTCAAATAATTTTTTGATTTTTGCTTGCCAAATAATTTTTTCTGCTGACCAAAACTGCCTTTATCTGCTGACCGTTTAAATGATACCCATTTTATAATGACTACATCGATTTCTATGTAAACTAATAACAGTCTGAAGTCACAAGTCACCCATTCTAACTAAAACTACAACAAAATGAGTTTTTCACTTCTCTTGCTCGAAAAGTGTATCATAATAGTGTAGCTTAGCAGGCCTAAAACTCGAGTTTAATCCCTCGGGCTAAAAAGTAATTTTTCTTTTTAATTTTTGTCTAAAATCATCAGCCAGTACAAAGCATTCGTTCTCTTACATAAAAACTCGACTTCTTGGTGCTCCGTCAACCTTTTTTTTGAAAATAGAACCGTCTTGGTGATGTTTTATGAAGGTTGATTCTTCCCTTCACGGTAGAATGCGAACTCTTTCGTTGCGGGTTAAATAGAGATTTAAAAAAAAAGATGGTATTGGCGCTAAATCTCTAGAATTTTCTTCATTCCAAATCACAAACTTTTACGTTTAACTTCCTGACTTTTACTTCCAAATTGTGAACGTGAAAAATGTCATCAAGTGATAGTGAAGATGCTAATATGCAAATGGAAGAAAAGGGCAAAGAAATAATTATGAATCTGTTGCCGACAAAATCACGTGGAATATATTTAAAGAGTTACGAAAATTTTATGAAATGGAGAGATGAGAAACGTGTGGATTCTTTTACAGAAGGGGTTTTTCTCACTTATTTTGATGAATTATCGAAAAAATTCAAATCGTCGACTCTTTGGAGCACATATTCAATGTTAAGAATGACCTTACAAACGAGACACGACGTCGATATTAAAAAATATGTAAATTTAACGGCTTTACTGAAGAAATTGTCCACTGGATACAAGGCAAAAAAATCAGTCTTGACGACACAAGAAATCGAAACATTTTTAAATAACGCTCCAAATAAACAATACTTGGCAACAAAGGTAACCTACTACTTATGTACTCAACTCAAACTAAATAAATAGATACCTACCTACATACCTAAATTATGTACCTAGGTTATTACGATTAATAACACACTTATTTTTTTGTTCAACAGGTTGCTTTAATTTATGGAATCAGCGGTGCATGCAGAGGAATAGAGCTTGCTAATATAACGCTAGAAGACGTAGAAACGGATACAAACCTACAAGCTGTGAGTCTGCCGAACACGAAAACAAACAAAGAGCGTAAATTTGTCATCAGTGGAGAATACCTTAATATAGTTAAAGCCTATCAGGAGTTACGTCCCACTAATGTTTCAACGAGAAGATTTTTTCTAAATTATCAAAATGGTAAATGCACAAGGCAAGTCATAGGCAAAAATAAATTTGGTAACATGCCTAAAGATATTGCCACTTATCTAAATTTACCAAATCCGGAACTCTACACGGGCCATTGTTTCCGCAGAACATCCGCGACTCTGTTGGCGGACTCGGGTGCGAATATAACGACATTAAAACGGCACGGTGGATGGAGGTCCGATCAAGTGGCTGAAGGTTATATAGAGGACTCTATACAAAACAAGTATCACGTCACGCAGCGGATTACGGAAGGAATCAATATTCTACCAAACATTACAGAACCCCAAGCATCTACATCGCGGGATTGGATGAATATGTCAACTCAGCTGAAGCCGCACTCAGATCTTAATAATGCACGAAACTCAAGCATGAGTCGAGTCTCTCCAACTTTTACTCCACAACAATCAACTCAAAATATTACACACACATCCCAATCACAGAGAACCGAAATAAAATTGCCCGGGAAAAACATATCACTAAACATTCAAAATTGCTCTAACTGCACATTTAATTTTTAATAAAATTTCTGAAAATTGTCTAATTTTGAATTGTTTTATTTTCTCGCAATCGAAGTGAAAAGTAGAGTGTTTTACTCGGGCCAAAACCACCCATTATAACTCGGTCTTCTCATCCTCCCTCGCTACGCTCGGGAGTATAACAACCTCGTATATAATGGGATGGTTTAGTCCCTTGTAAAACAATCTACTATTATTTTATGTATTCACGACAAAAAAATAACACTCAATGTAAAAAAAATTATAAACTTGTCACACTGTATTGTGCTTTACTGCGATGAAATATGATCGAAGTTGTAGTGACGTGAGCAGTTAGCTAACATTATTAATTTGCGCGGGAAAATGGAAGCGAACGATCTTTTAATACAGATTACCTCGGAAATCTTCGTTTATGAATAAGGTGAACCAAAACACATTTTGACCACAGTAAAATGAAAAGTTTGAAATGTTTTATTTATTTTGTTATGAAAATATTCAAAAATCAGCTTTAATTTTAAAGATGGTTCGACGCGGTTTGGCGCGAGTTTTTTTTGTGATTTTTGTATTTTCTGCGTTCCACAAAGCAATAAAACTATCGAAAAAGTAATTTGCCGCAAATTGTAAACCATTTTCTATGTACTCATGACAAAACCACTGGTATTTTCTGAGTAGGTATATGGGAAAATAGGAGATTTTGTGCTAAAAATATGATTCATCTGGCGAAGCGCATCAGCATTGCCATACAGCGGGGCAATGCAGCCAGCGTCTTGGGCACGCGCACGACTGGTATTGATATTGATTCGCGGGGAGCGAAGGTCCGCCTGCGACGCAGGAGCGGGTTCGATTCCCGCCTCGGGACAAATGTTTGTACGATCTGCAGGTTTCTTGTTCGCTTCTTTACTTTACCTTAAAAAGATTGAAGTGAAAAAAAAAATTAAAGTGGTCACTTTATTTCCTAGTTTTACGTATGTAATTTGTATTTTGTGACGTGTCCAAGAGTCCTGTAAGGTCTAAAAGAAATAAAGCACTTTGATATTTGATATTTGTTCCGGGTGTTCTGGTGGTTTTCTAGGTAAAATAAAAAATGTCTATCTATGTATTGTATTATGTATATCAGTTATCTAGTACCCATAACACAAGCTCTGCTTATCTTGGGGCTGGATAATGCTGTGTGAATTATCCATCATTATTTATTTATTATTTTATTTATTAGTTGAGCTACCTGTAAATTGTTTGCAACAGTTTGCAGTAAGCTCAATTTTTTCAATTGTAAATACTAGTTGTGTATGCCTAATCTACTTTAGCTAACCTGGATTTCCTTGCGGCCGCCGGCGTGCTGGTCGTCCACCGGTGGATTGTGGTAATGTAGCTTCTATCTTGATATGGCACAGCTGATTCGAATATCACATAGGTAGGTCTGGTCAGTCTAGTGGTTTTTGAGTCACAAACGATGCGATATTTTTCTTGTCGCGAATGGAAGTGATTTTTTCCATAGAGGGCGCGACGTCGCTCGTTGTCCCACGCTGTGATTGGATACATCGATCATTGATGTACGTATCGCGTGAAAACATGAAAAAACAGGGTTGCTGTTCGATGTAGGCTAGACCATGAATATTTATCGGTGCAGTGCAAGTTGTCACAAATCTCACAACAAAAATATAATAAAAAGAAACCCAATTATAATAAAACACTGTTTTTACCGGATTGATCGCGTATATTTTATATTTGTTTATAACCTGACGTTTCGGAGGCTTTTCAGCTTCCATGGTCACAGGCAGACTGAGGTGACATTTATCTTTACAAGTAATTAGAATTTTACATATCTACCGTCAATTATACAAATTTAATTATAACGTTCCGTATGTACGCAGTAATCACTAACAGTGTCTTGATGGGTTGTAGCTATGGATTGCTGGGTGTGGGACCTGACTCGATGTAGGACTGGATCCCAAGCGGCAGGTACTCTCCAACCATCTTCTCTATTGAAATTATTCGGATGTTTTTGAATTTCAATTGCTTCTCGGAGCATTCTAGGAATGAAACGGTTTTCTCTAGCTAGTATTTGAGCTTTGTCGAAGCGAAGAAAATGACCGGCGTCCAGTGAATGTTCATAGACTACAGACTTTGACGACCGTTTGTGTTTGACGTCAGCTATGTGCTCTTTTAATCGAGTGGCTATACTTCTTTTTGTTTGCCCTATGTAACATGAGCCACATTCACAGTCAATTTTATAAACACCAGCATCTTCAAAGGGGACTTTACACTTGACTGGTCTTAGAAATTGTTGAATCTTCTTGTGCGGCTTGAAATAAGATTTAATCGAAGCTCGTTTTAGGATTCCTTCAATTTTGTCTGTGATTCCCTTGATGTAAGGAAGGATAGCTGGGGCTCGCTCAACTGTGTGTGGCTTTGGGCGGCTTCTGTGAGGATGCTCAAATACAAATACTAGCTAGAGAAAACCGTTTCATTCCTAGAATGCTCCGAGAAGCAATTGAAATTCAAAAACATCCGAATAATTTCAATAGAGAAGATGGTTGGAGAGTACCTGCCGCTTGGGATCCAGTCCTACATCGAGTCAGGTCCCACACCCAGCAATCCATAGCTACAACCCATCAAGACACTGTTAGTGATTACTGCGTACATACGGAACGTTATAATTAAATTTGTATAATTGACGGTAGATATGTAAAATTCAAATTACTTGTAAAGACAAATGTCACCTCAGTCTGCCTGTGACCATGGAAGCTGAAAAGCCTCCGAAACGTCAGGTTATAAACAAATATAAAATATACGCGATCAATCCGGTAAAAACAGTGTTTTATTATGAGTTCTCGCGAAAATAACCTTAGAATATACTAAACCCAATTATGGTACAAAACACTAGTTTTAATTTAATTCTATTATTTGATTGTAATTTTCTTTGCTAATCGTCCGATTAACTTTCGAAGAACGCCACCCTCGTTCTCTCTTTGATCTGTGACCGTACGAAATCATTACATTATGGGGTCACTTGTCAGTAACAGGCTGCCAGTTAGTTTTTACCTCCCCATCGGCAGGCCCGCTGAAGGTAGGGGACGGACTCAGGACTGCACCCCCTGGGGCAAACAAACTAATGCTAGTAACACGTTGGGACAGTTTGTTTTACCTTTCTATTGTTTTTGTTAAATAGGCAGGCACACTGAAAGTAGGGGACGGACTCAGGACTGCACCCCCTGGGGCAAACACGCCAATGCTAGTAAGACGTTATGGCAGTTAATTTTTACCTTTCGATTGTTTTTGTTATTTATTGCGCAAGATATCGCACCCTGGATAATCTCTAAAAAATTTGGCTGGCGGTAATCTTAAGATTCTCTGAAGTTATAGAACGTACTCCAGACTGCACCCTCTGGGGCAAAAATAATGGGAACCCAATTACCACCCATTGTTAGTTACACTCTCAGGCAGTTAATTATTACCTATTACATTTCCGTTCACAGGAAATTAATATAAGTCCAGCCTGCTGAAGTAAGGGGACGAAATCAGGACTGTACTCCCTAGGGCAAAAATAAACCAACACGTCAGTAACATGCTAAGGCAATTCGTTCTTAAAGCCCCATTGGCAGGAAGTTAATATTTATCAGGTCAATTTAACCGAAGGATGAACTCAGGATATTACCGCTGGGGCAAAAATAATAAGAACCTATTAACCATTCAATGTCAGCAACACGCTATGCCAGTTTGCTCCTAACTCACCATTGCCTGAGAATTAATATTAGTTGAGTTGATGTAACAGGGAACCGTACTCAGGACAACACTTACTGGGGCCAAAATATAAAACTGTAAGATATCTTGCTTTGTAAGGCTAGATTGAAGACCTTAGTAGGTATGTGATAGTAGATTACGGAGTCTATATTTTTTATACGCACATTACATTACATTCTCCCCTACAATAAAGTTACAAAAATGAAGTGTTTACATTAAGTAGGTAAAACATTTGATCGTAGTTATAAAAGTTAATATTTATGTATTGTCTTAATACCATTAACTATTTTAATGTTCCTGTGATATTTTTATTGGAAGTCAAAATAAATAAAACATGTAATAAAAGATTAAAATTATTAATTTATTCTTAGAATTTAAAACATCAAATACTGCACTTAATATTAAATACACAGTATAAAAATTTGTCATTAAATAGCCCGCCCCTGACCATTCCCGGTGCAAAGGTGCCCATAAATAAAATGTAATAAAAGTGAATGAAATGAATATGAATGTAAGCGGGTTAGGCACAAAACTAGTTTGTGTTGGAAAAACACAAACGCCTCATCCCTTAGAGATATACATCATAACCCATAACGTAGTTTTACGGCTTACATTCATAATTTATACGAAAACTATTATAGTATTATATACTTTTTATAGATAAAAGAAGCAAACTAGTTTTCATGACATTTGTGGGCTACGTCACCCCTGCTCCTCCCTTAATAATAATTAAAATAATGCTTGTCCAGCATTATTATAATTATTCCACACAGCATCATTTAACCCCAAGCTAAGCAGGGCTAGATGACTGATAAACTTAGTACAACAATACTTAACTCATTACGTAGATAGTTTTTTTTATTATACCTAGAAAATACCCCGAATACCCGGAAGAAATAAGTGCAAATCGTACAAACTTTTGTTCCAAGGCAGGTATCTAAACCGCAACCTTCTGCGACGTAAGCAGACCTTCGACCTCAGCACCACATCGGTCGTCCTTAATCCGTCCCTGAGCCCTCTCCGTTGCGAAACAGTGAGCAATGGAGCAAGTGCCCTCAAGTTGTGATTTATTATGGGCTTCGAGAAATTAGGGACTTCGCAAGATTTGTTATAAGGTTTAATGAATCTAATTCTGACTAATAGAAAGCTTATTTTTGTTTGAATTTCTCTTTCCGTTGGAATTTGATTTATATACTTGAAGTTATTTTAAGGTGGGTCCACCTTTAAATAAAACCTTTTCATGAACTACCTACAAACATCTTGAAAGAAATGAAAGGGATGAAAGACGAAAGCTTAAACATGAATGGAAAAAATTAATATTTGTTTAAAAAAATTCACTGGCTCGGCTTCTTGTATCATGAGTTCGCTGTAAAATAGAGAAAAAAGAACGTAGTGTCTTTTTTACTTGGCAGCAAAATTAGTCATTAAAAAAACATAAGTACCTAAGTTCCTTTTTACCAAAAATTTTGGTAGGTAAGTAAGTAACCTTGAAGAAATTTTTATTGGATTAGTTAATAATGCTTTTTGACAAATTGTAACCAATATTTTTTTATTTTGCTCATTGACATATAAATAAATAAATAATGCTTGACAATTCACACAGGTAAATCAGGGTATGGAGACATTTAGTACCTTAGCTTTTTGCTTTATAGTGCGTTACTCGCACTGGGTAAATCTTCTACGAAAACTTTTTACTAATATCCCAAAAAAAATCGATTTCGGCAGGATTCGAACCCGCGCCTCACCTTGAAGGTGAGGCGCGGATATTATTAAAAACCTTTAGTACCAATTATATAAAAATTATATCTATATTAATATTATAAGGAGGAAAGATTTGTTTGTTTGTTTGAATTGAATAGGCTCCGAAACTACTGGACCGATTTAACAATTCTTTAATCATAAGAATCCTACAATAACCCTGTTGAACATAGGCGATAGAATATATCCGTGCGTAGTCGGAGCGGACCGCTAGTAAATTATATATATTTGGGGTGTCGTAATAGAAAAGCAATATTAGAAAACTTTAAAGTTGAACTCAGATTTTCACACTAACGACGCCATCTGTCATCTAGCGTCAAAACTTGCAAACACAAGCCTTGCAAGCCAGCGACGTAGTTTCAAGCGTAATGTCATCTCTTTTATTACGTCGTTCCATAAATCACTAGCAGATGGCGCTTAGCGGCAGCTAAAACTTACCTTGTTTCGGGTTGAGTTTCTTCTGAATATAACCCATCAGCTTTTCGGTGAACCCACGATGTTTCTTGGAATGTTTTTCCTCAGAAATCTGTAATAAAAAATATCACTTTTATTTACAGATCGGCAGTGTTTTTCTTTTTATCGCATCTAGACATATCGCACCCCCAGAACAACACGGAATTATGTCGAAAAAACTCTAAGTCGACTTTTCTGCATATTTGAATCGGTGAAAATTCTGGTTGGAATGTTAATTGGCACCCAACGTGGCTTTAAAAACTTAAACCACTACTTCGTTAGTATCTACTTTATGGTTATTCTGTGCCACTAACTACATAGTTAAACTAAGCTAACTTAAACTATAAGCGAAGCATAAGGAAGCTAGTAATAATAAATAGGTTGTATTAAACTAAGTTTGTACTCAGCGAGGAGATTGTCTTGTTAATTATTAAAGGCGATTACAGCGACATCTATTCTACTAAGTTTTGACAGTGACAAGTTTTGATCTGTCAAAATTACTAGATTTAGAGTATAGAAACTTTTAGGTTAGTTATGGAGTTTGAAAACTGAAGGTTTTCCTTCGCTTCTGTCATACTAACTCTGCACTTTCTATGTAGAAAGGGACATGATAGGCATCTGAAGGTCGGAACGACAATACAATAGAAAAAATCTTTACTGTACCTCAGAAAATAACATTAGAAAGAAACCTCACATAAAGTTCAATGGGAAACTTAGTCGAATGAAGACTTGGCATGGCCACTACCCCTGATGTAGTTCGATAAGGCGTTATCTAAAAATTTGATTTTTTTGAAAAATTAAAACCAACTTCGAATCCCTTTCATAGTACTGTTTTTTTTCGCGGGATAAATACTTATCCCTCGGGAAAACAATTTTATGAGGCCACTTTTGAATCATCTGTCATACGACTGCGTAGGAACCATCCAAATCGTCCATAAACGACGCAGAAATGAAACATAAAAATATACGCAATAAAAACTTGAAACTAAAAAACACTAATATTTACACTTAAATCTATTTTCTAAAAATCTAAGCCGACACCAGAACCCGGAGAGCCTCGGTACCCCACGGACCGAGGGGCTCGACTCCAAGGGGAGCAAATGCGTAGGCTCAGCATATTTGCGCCTCTTGAGATCTTCGGCCAAATCTGCCGCCGCACCAGCCCTCACGGAAGTCCTAGGAAGATGGGAAGGTGCGAGTGTGTCGACGCATGTAGCGTCCCACACAATCGGCCTCCACAGCTCCCATGGGACTAGAGTCATACCGTTGGGCCTCTTACCATCGTCACGCAACAGACCATTCGGTTCGAGAATGGTTGTTACGTTAGCGGTGACAAAAGCCCGCCGAATGATGTCGTTTAGACTGGCATGGCGAGATATCCGACCGGCAGCCCTAGTACACGATAATCCGTGATGACCAAGCTGTTCGACAGCAGTACTGATTTATTATTATAAATTATTGTTATAATCCACGATCAATAAAAGTTGATATTGCAGCTATGCGTAATTTGTAACGAGATGGAAAAAAAGTCCGGTTCTTTTTATTTACCGTTTACAATTCCATATTTTATTAAGCGCATATTTCACACAATCAGAGGCCGGTATCAAACAGCGCTTGTTCTGGTTTCCGAACATAAATCTACTTATAGGTGGACTACACTTAAAGGCTTCAAATGTGCAATTCGTGCTGTTTGATATGGGGCTTTCTATGACGCCATTTTGTAAAGAGGATAGGCATAGAATTTTGCGTTCATAGGAGCGGGACAGAGTAGAGCGACGTAAGTGCAAAAATCAGGTTTTTGCTGATTATCTATTTATTAGGACATTTATTTTCGAAAATAAGTTGAAGGTTCCCTTGGTATTACAATATTATGACAGAGACAACAGACAGAGTTACTTTTTTTTAATCTTTATTTTATATATTTTTTTTAATCATTAGCGATTATGTCACTCTAATTAATTAACATAAAACATAACACATTAAACTTACAGATTTAAAATAAATGAGAACACTAAGTTCAAACAGAACAGAAGTTCAAGCAGAACTTAGCGTTGTACTATTTCACCAGGTTTTTAACTTCTGGGTATCCATGTCTCTAGACTTCCTACAAACCCCCGACCTTCACCTACGCCCATAGAAAGTAGTCTTCCACTCCACTACTCCATTACGGCCTCTTACAAGCTATTTACTATCGAGAAATCATCAATTTCAATTATTTCCACCTCATGTCCTTGCAAGGGTCGTGTCGTTAGTCGGAAATAAGGGCAGGGCATGCAATTGATAGGTGTAGAACCGATAAGTAATACTACAAAAGGTTTTGGTAAGTTTGGTTTATTCTTTAAACAGCTCAGAATCACATATTTACACCGTGTGAATAAGCTATTTGACTAAATTAATAATCCAATTTTTTTCCAAAAAATAAATGACGAGCCTCGCCGATACCAAACTAGATACAAACTCAACCTTGTCATGCCCGCATCAAAACTAAAAACATACAAACATAGGGTGCTAACCTCATAACCCTCCCCTGTCGGTAGTCGGGTAATAACCCTCCCCTGTCGGTAGTCGGGTAAAAATTCACCAATCCTCCCCCAACTCGATGGCGGTAAAAATTTACAACACTTTACCAGAAAACATAAAATGTATAGAAAAAAATTACATGTATGAATCCAAAAAAAAAGCGATACTCATAAAAAAAAGTTTTTACGAACTTGACGATTTCTTCAATGATAAATTTAGCGACTCGTAATTTTTGTAATAGGTATTGAATGCATTAATAATAAGTAAGTACATCATAAGTAGAAAGGCATGAAACCTGGCCTGTCTTCCATTGCAACACCCTAAATGGGTACATACTGTGAACATTTTATGAACACTCACCTAACTACAAAGACCTGATGACTGTATGAATGCAATAAATAAAATACTGAAATTAAAAACAAGTGCCAAAGTAAGCAATGAAATAAGTTCCCAAAAATTTTCGGTTTCGGCGGGACTCTTTTGGGAGGGGGAATTTTTTGGGAACTTATGTTTCTTTCATTTCTTATGCCGGGTACAGACCAAGCGAAGGCTAACCACCGAACGCGATTGAACCAGAGTGTGGACGTCATGGCGAAAGCAAGCGAGCCCAAATGAGGGCCTTCGTTCGCCTTCGGCTGTGCTCCGCCGACTGTTTGCCATGTGTTCGTGTGGTGTGGATACAACAGCGAAAGCAAGTGAACGTTCGTCATCGATCGTCGAATCCCACTCGTTAGCCTTCGCTCGCTTTTGTTCGCTTGGCCTGTACCCGGCATTAGAGATACCCAAAGTGCTGTCTCTAATGCCGGGCACTATAACAAAAAACCTTAGAAGTTCCAAATGTATTTCAACCTAGTCAGTGACAACGTAACAAAGCGTAATCAGGTGATTCTTATTAGTTCTGTACAGAACTAAAGCACAGAACTACTGGTAATACACGTTACCATCGTCCCATTCTTTATTAATGATTGTTATTATTTATTCGAAAAATAACAACTAACAGGCTAAAGGTTTCTTAGTCGCTTCTTTACTTTAGTCTACATACGGAAGCGACAGAAATCAAAAGTACCACTTTATTTCCGTGTCAGTGTTTTATTTTAAGAATTTTACCTTTTCTAAGTGTACATTTTTGTATTTATGGAAATAAAGAATTTTTGATTTTGATTAGGTATTTGAGTCGTTTAGGGTGGACCCTAGGTCCTTGGGGTGCTGGAGCACACAAAATATACAAAGACTTATTCAAAAATATATTCTTGAGATGGCATTAGCAAAAAACAGTCAGAAAATTTTCGCTTTTAATTCTTTAATACCAAAATTTTAAATTTAATTCGAAGTTTTCAGTTTTTATAATCTGTTTTTAACACCATGAAATAGTAGGCGCAATGTTGTTACTTCATGCGGCTGTGTAGGCAAACTAAAAAGTATCGACTGTCATCAGCAACATCTATTGAACCATATTTCGTCGCATTACAAATTTTAATAATTAGCGACCTGTTTTTAAAACGTAAACAGACTGTAGATAAAAAGAACACAGCCAGTGTTGCCATGTTTCATTAATTAAACAAAAGCCGTAAAACGAACGGGCGCTTGAATTAAACGTAACTTATTGTTACAATTTCAGTATTTTCTGTTCATTTCCTTCTTCACAACAGAAAACCGCATTGTAATCTTTCAATTAGGGTTCCGTAGGCAAAAGAATATGTAGTATTTAATTTCCTTGTATCAACTTATTGTTTTTGAAATCACAGATATTTATTACCAAAGAAAATTACAATCATTGAATAGAAACAATAAATTTCAATTGGAACTATTGAGCTAACTGCAGACTGCAATAAACAATCTACCACCTGCTATTTATTCTCATTTTCAACCGACGAAAAAAACGAAGAAGGTTCTCAAGTCGACGCGTATACGAGTATATTACATTTTATGTTAGACCACGCATAACTTTTTACAGAGTAAAATCTAATCCCGTTCATGAGATACAGCTCAGTGACAGACGGACAGACAGCAGACGGGCGGACAGCAGAGTCTTAGTAATAGGGTCCCGTTTTACCCTTTGGGTACGGAACTGACATATATAGTGATCTGTGGTACGGAACCCTAAAAACAAGCAATAATCTCACTAATATTATAAACGTGAAAGTTTAGATGGATGGATGGATGGATGTTTGTTCCTTTATCACGCCAGAACGGCAAAACGGATCTGGATGAAATTTGGCATAGAGATAGATTATAGTCTGGAATAGGACATAGGCTACTTTTTATCCCGAAATTCCTACGGGAACGGGAACTACGCGGGTGAAACCGCGAGGCGCTGCTAGTATTACTATAAAAATCATTTAGAACGGGATAATTACCATGATTCAATTTTTTTTTTTTTTTTCCAATATTTCGGCACAGTTTCATGCGCCAGTACAGTAATGAGTAGTGCAGTAGTGCAGTAGTGAGTAGTTCTTCCGTGATCATGGCGCATGAAACTGTGCCGAAATATTGGAAAACTCAAAAAGAAAAAAAAATGAATCATGGTAAATATCCCGTTCTAAATGATTTCTATAGTAATAACCATGATAGTTTCAAAAGTAATAATATTAGTGATTCTCTCAACGTGTCCTAACCAGCGAAGACGAGCGATCTTGAACTCGCCTATGACGAAGTCGAAGCTGATCTCCGCGAACTCGATGCCCATACTGCCGCACAAAAGATAACCACAGTAAGTACAATTTTTGGCGGTATTGAGTTTTATATACATTCGGAATCAGCACAAAAAAATCTATATTTCTGTATGTACTCGGAGGACTTACTGTGGTTATCCTTTGTGGGGCAGCATAGCTGTCGAGAGACAGCTCAGAACCTATGCCTGGAGAAGTCTTGTGTCGGATGCCAAGATCCACTTTGGGTCGCTGAGCCACAGGAGTAAGTAAGTAATATTACTAAAGCAACCAAAATAAAACCGGCCAAGGGCGACTCGGACTCGCGCACTAAGGGTTCCGTGCCATTATTTATAAAAACGGCAAAAAGAACACGTTTGTTGTATTGGGTATGGGAGCCCCACTTAAATATTTGTTTTATTTTTATTAAATTATTTAATTTTAAAGTGAATATACATATGACTAAATATTCTGTGAATATTTCAAGCTTCTACCTGTTGCCGTTATCAATATCGAGCAAAAAAATCACGTTTGTGTTATGGGAGCCCCCTTAAATATTTATATTATTCTGTGTTTTAGTATTTGTTGTTATAGCGGCAACAAAAATACATCATCTGTGAAAATTTCAACTGTCTAACTATCACGGTTCATGAGATACAGCCTAGTGACAGACGGAGAGACGTACAGCGGAGTCTTAGTAATAGGGTCCCGTTTTACCCTTTGGGTACGGAACCCTAAAAATATACAATCCACACTTCAATCGCATGCCAATATCGAGTCATCCTCATCATCTTCATCGGATGATGAAAAGAAGACAAGCTGGACATAGGCCTCCTAATGAACACCACAGCGCCCTGTCTTCACCCTGACGAATTCAAATATCAAATATCAAAGTGCTTTATTTCCTTTAGACCTTACAGGACTCTTGGACACGTCACAAAATACAAATTACATAAGTAAAACTAGTGTAAATTGAAGTGAACAAAAAATCAAAGTGACCACTTTGATTTTTTGTTCACTTCAATCTTTTTAAGGTAAAGTAAAGAAGCGAACAAGAAACCTTTACCTTGTTAGAATATTAGTTTTCGAGTTGGAGCAAAAGTCGTCCCAAGATTTTTTATCGTCTATATAATCTGATATTTTGTAGTAAGCCTTATTACAAAGGACATGTTTGACAATTTTTTTGAAGTTATTCATTGATAGTTTTTGCAACTCGCTTGGTGTTTTGTTGTAGAAGCGTATACATTGCCCTTTGAAAGATACATTAATCTTGTGTAGCCTAGTTATGGGCACAGCGAGTTTATTCTTATTTCTAGTATTTATATTATGTATGTCGCTATTTTTAGGGAACCGATTGATATATCTATGAGTGTACAACATCTGCCTGCAGTCTTTCGCAGGACGTCATGGCCTATTAAAGGGCTTTAATATTCCTTTAAATCCATTAGAATCTCATTTATCAAAATGTATACGCATCTTATTGAATATCATTTATCAATTTCATCCATGGAGGGTTTCGCGTGTGTCAAAGAAACGACACGTCATTTTCTTTGACACGACGTAACGTTTATTCACATACTTGTAAACTATCTACAGAAGTAATACGTATTTTCCAAAAAAATATAATTTATTAGCTAAGAACATCCATGTTGCTAATAAATTAATTAAGTTCCCGATGATTTTCGATTTCGGCGGGACTCGAACCCGCGCCCCATCCTGTACGGGTGTGCTCTAACCAACTAAGGTACGAAATCTTAGTCGGTTCCGTCGAAATTTTTTAGGAACTTATTTTATTTCTTAGAGATATCTTAGTGCAGGTAAGCAAGCACTATAACAAAATAAAATAGAATAGGCATTTTATTTTATTTATATACCTATTTAAAAAAGTAAAGAGATTTTTGTTTGGCCAGAACGGAGATGAATAAGAAACAATACAATACAATACAATACACTTTATTGCACACCAAAAAAATACAAAAGAAAAGAAAGAATACAGGAGAAAAATAAATAACAGAGTTGCACAATGGGCGGCCTTATCGCTAAGAGCGATCTCTTCCAGACAACCTTGGGATGGACACGAAGCAGTTGTACTAGTATAGACGGTGGCGTATAACTTAAATATACAATACATAGAAATTAATGACTAAAGAAAGATAGTGTTGATATACCATGTTCTTAAATATAGGGAGAGACTTTGCGTGTCTGATAGTGGTAGGTAGAGCATTCCACAGCTTTGTGGCACGTACGGTGAAGGAGGAGCTATGGGCATGGGAGGAACGGGTTGTCAGTTGGAGGGTGTCGGTGGAACGAAGTGAACGGGAATGGGTTTGGTGGAGATACTCAAATCGTTCCTTAAGGTAACGCGGAGTATTAGGGATGAAAAGGATGGAGTATAAGAGGGAGAGAAAGTGTGCGTGTGTGTAAACCATATTAAATTTTAATTTAACAGAAAAAAAAACTGTTAAAATCGGGCTCCCTTTTGCGCATATGCTTTTTTGTAGAGCAGATCATACCATAGCGCTGGTCTTCCGTGGAGACTTTGGTACATAAGGTGGCCTCATACACACAAACAAAGAACAAAAACTATATGTGTGAATTATCCAGCATCATTTATATGTACGTGTGACCCGAGAGCTGGTGAGCATCTGGCGCAGCGCATCAGCATTACCACACAGCGGGGCAATGCAGCCAGCGTCTTGGGGACGTGCGACTGGTATTGATATGGATCAGTTGAGCTACCTGTAGATTGCTTGCAACAGTCTGCAGTTAGCTCAATTGTTTCAATTGTAAATACTAGTTTTAATTTAATTCTATTATTTGATTGTAATTTTCTTTGTTAATAAAGATTTCTTTTTTGAGTGTGAGTTTTTCGACTCGTCCCACTTTGGTCCGAATCCATTGGGACGATCCGAGAATAACTCGATTTTTTGAAAGATAAACTGTCTACAAAAGTTTCGATCTCGAAAACTCTTAGCGCCCTTGACCGAGTAACATTCGAAAGTAAATATAACAATAGGTTTCGAATTTTCCTAACGATAACTTCTCCGCCATTTTTGCCAGATGTTGCGTATCTACTTATTTTACTGGCAAACTTCCAACTTTGCCACTAGGGTGCTTATTACAAGTTAGCCAATCTGTGAAATGGTTGAATAAAGATGCGCGACTGCGAATGATCTGACGAGTCGAATGATCTACAACTACTAATTTACTCATTCGACTTGAATATTAGTAGTAAACTAATCTTCAAAGTCGAATGACAACTACTAATTTGTAATTACGAATGCCTCTCAGAGTCGAATGAAATGTAGGTATGATACTCGACTATCCAAGTCGAATAGGTAACCGACTCAGTCGGCAGTTGCCAGTCGGTCTCAATTCGTTATTCAACGACTGCCGAGTCGGTCCGACGACTGCCGAGTCTGCCAGAGTCGGATCGACGACTCGTCAGTCGTCGGACCGACTCGGCAGTCGTCGATTAACGAATTGAGACCGACTGGCGACTGCCGACTGAGTCGGTTGGTCGAACGACTCGGGATTACTAACCAAATTAGTTACTGATTTGCTCTTGTCATTCGAATGATTTCTGAAGTCGGATAATTCGAATGAAATCATTCACAGTCGCGCATTTTTAGGTTGAAAGGATTTCACACTCATCATTGTAATATCAGCTGATCGACGTCCACGGCTGGACATAGGCCTTCCCTAAATATCTCCATAACAAGTGATTTCGCGCTGTCCGCATCCAGTTTCCATGCAGGATACTATTTACCGAAATTTGAAATCGGTTCGTAGTTTTTTTAAAACAGGCCAAATAATTTGTTTCGTGTGTTAACAAGATAAAGTTAAAAACACAGATTTGTAAGTATAGTACTAAAGTAGTTAAAAACTACAACCCGACTACGTGAAAGTTATAAAAGTTTGAAACATTTACATTGACAAAATAGAATGACGTATCGGTCATATTTGATAGGCATAGAGTTGAAAATGAAAATAGGTCGTAGGTATTGTAATTTTTTTCTCTATGGGGCCTGCAGCCTGCGGCTACCTAAACTTTAATACGCGTTTTGAAGGCTTATTCGGGGTCGGAGCCCTAAATCCTATAGCCTATAACCATCGGGGTATTGAGACGAATCAATCGATACATAATTTGTTGAAATCGAACCAGTAGTTTCAGCGCTACGTGGGAACAAAGAAATCGGCCACATACATACAAACATAGGGTGCTAACCTCATAACCCTCCCCTGTTGGTAGTCGGGTAAAAATGGACAACTTGCTTTGAACAGAAATACTACCTAACTAAAGTCTTATCTCGTTCTTTTCAAAATTGATTAATATTTCGAGTTAGATAAATATACGTTTAATGTTTAGTAGATACCAACCTCAACGTTTTACGCTATGAAAGAAGTCCTTCAAACTAAGTTCGGCACGAGAGGTCAAGAGCTCATTCCATGCCTTCCCAGTAGGGTCATATAGTTTCCAACTTCAATTCCCAACTACGCTTCTATACTTTTGTGGAAAAGTGGAAAAATATATTAATTATTAGGTAAAAGCTTCGATAAATGTAAAAAAAGAGATATGGTACGTTCTCCTAGAACCCACTCAAAAACTGTACCGTGTCACAGATGAAATAATAATAAGGTATCGAATTAACAGAAAATTTAAAGTTTGATATATCTACTTACACGTGAAAATATGTGATGCCTTGGGCTTTATTTTTTGTTTTGAAGCTATTTGTACACTTGGTGAACGAACACGAGGGCATTGTTGTGGTGTTTTAGTCGAAATCACACAACATCAATACCTATACGTCGTAGCCAGCATGCGAAACACAAATGCCACCGCCCGCGCCGCCGCCGCCGGTCCGACTATGACTGAGGTGAGGGAACGTAGTTGGACCTGACTTGAGCCATACACTTTCGAGATGGTGATGCCTCATCTCCCAAAAACACTACTCAAAAACAATGCAATTTCGAAAAATCACTGTCATAAAAACAATGCCTTGTGAGTTGGTCCCGAGGCGGGAATCGAAACGACGAATATCTTCGTCCGCCACGCCACATAGGTCGTCAAAACACATTCTGTGAGTGCTCCGAAACTTAACCTTTAGCTTTCTAGATTATAATTATCCTAAAATTAACTAAGTGCTAGTGAACGCACCTGACCTCGTTCGCGATTCCGTAGAAAAGCAAGAAACTTGCACTGATTTTACTCTGAGTAGAGTCGGTCACTTAGGTACAGTGCGCGTCAGAATTAAGTATCCCCCTATCTCTTTGTATGTGGGTTCAAATCCTGCTGCCAATCGTTAGAGATTGGCTAATTAGTCCATATCCAAAACTACGTATTTGGATATGGACTAATTAGACAGATAGACAAAATTGAACGCAGTGTTTCAACAGCTATATAGCTCTGTTGATTTACTGTCGAGAACTCAAGTCTCCGCATAATGGGTGGGTGGTTCGATCCTAAGCGGCTTGATTAGTTTTTGCATTTGAAATTAGTTACAAGCTAGAAGTTAGAAAATATTTTGTAGACCAGGGGGATACTTCATTCTGACGCGCACTGTACCTACCTACATGGAGGGTGTCGCATGGAAGCAGCAAGCAGTAGTTAAGTATATTACTATCTCACCTTTTCCCTCGGAGGAGACACCCTCGGCTTCCCCTGGTGCCCCTGCTTCTGGCTTCCTTGCTTCTGTCCCGCCATAACCCCATACATTTTCACTGAGTTCTAGTTAGATCCTGAAGTTTTGTTCACTAATTAATTAGTTGACTACTATTTATTATTATTAGTTTAATTAGATTTAAGTTGTTTGTGAATAAAGAATTAACTATTACCTATTAGATACTAGCGGCCCGCCATGGCTTCGCATGGGTCTACCCATAGATATTAAACAAAAAAAAAACAAAATTATAAATTTTAACATACTCTTGGCAGACTTTCCATGCTTGCTAGAACACTCTATGCAGTCTGCTTTTGTACATCACTTTGCTCTATTGTCAATCGTTTCCGCAGCGTTCGCGATTTTTTATGGTATTTTTTCACACCTTGGGTTACATGAACGAAGTTTTCATACAAATTCTTAACTTTTTTGAAAATTTTCTGTAGCCTATGTTCATCAGGAATAATGTAGGATTCTAATGGTGAAAGAATTTTTCGAATCGGTCCAGTAGTTTCGGAGCCTATTCAATTCAAACAAACAAATCTTCCCTCTTTATAATACTAGTGTAGAAAGATCAGATTAAAAAAACCAGATGAAGAAACGAAAAGAAAATATTTTTATTTTTAACTTCAAGAGGACGAGACGAAGTATCAACCATTGAGACGAAGTTACCTACTTCGTAGGTAGGTTCTCCCCTTGGAGTCGAGACCCTAGGTCCGTGGGGTGCCGAAGCTCTCCGGGTTTTCAAAAAATTATCTGAGCGTCTGGTCGAAGCGACGCGTGACCCGAGAGCTGGTGAGTATCTGGCGCAGCGCATCAGCATTGCTATACAGCGGGGCAATGCGGCCAGCGTCTTGGGCACGCTTCCGACTGGTATTGATATGGATCAGTTGATCTACCTGTAGATTGTTTGCAACAGTCTGCAGTTAGCTCAATTGTTTCAATTGTAAATACTAGTTTTAATTTAATTCTGGTAGGTGCTTATTCACTTTTATGCGAGGCCAGAAACCACACAATTTTAATTAAAAATTATTTGATAAGAAAACTATCATAAATTTTTAATACCCTTGTTTTATTACTTACTCGTTTGCAGGTAGATTTATTCACTTTAGCATCTTGTAATGTTGTATTTGGTTATATTCACACTTAAGAAATGATTCGTAAAATTGATTTATTTCAAAGAGATCTCTAAAAAAAAGCTTTAATAAAATGAAGCTATATATTTTGTGCTCGATAACAATATTATTACGTGAGTATTAATTTTTTAATTTTCCATATTAATATCAAAAACCCTATTCACACAGAACCTGCCTTATCAAGACGCACGAACGGGGAATCAAATCCCGCATCAAAATCCCAATCCCGCAAGCTAGCGGCATCGAGGTCATCAATCCGATTAATTTGGATTCATCCCGCGTTTGCGGGATTGGATTCCGTACACAAGAAGAACGTAACACAGTCCTGCCAAGCTAAGTTCGGAAATTGGAATAAAACGGAAAACGTACTAAGTATCCTTTGCGAGCTCAGTGAAGCAGCGGGCGAAGGTCCGCCTGCGACGCAGGAGGTCGCAGGTTCGATTCCTGCCTCCGCACAAATATGTAGGTATTTGTAACATCTGCAGGTATTTGTTCGGGGTGTTCTGGGTGTTTTCTTGGTACCTATACCTAATTAAAAAAAATGTAATGTAGGTTCTTATTGTATTAAGTAAAATTACTGTCTAGCTTACCGTGTTTACAAAATATTTTTATAGCTATTTCTAGAGAACCCTAGTGTCTAGTTAAGCCTATCTTAGGATTTAAGATACTATGAACCAAGAATCTCACTAATATTATAAACGTGAAAGTTTAGATGGATGGATGGATAGATAGATGGATGGATGTTTGTTCCTTTATCACGCCAGAACGGCAAAACGGATCTGGATGAAATTTGGCACTGAGATAGATTATAGTCTAGAATAGTACATAGGCTACTTTTTATCCCGAAATTCCTACGGGAACGGGAACTACGCGGGTGAAACCGCAAGGCGCTGCTAGTATGTAATATTTCTGTCAATAAATAATATCTATCTATCTAAATAGTAATCTAGTACCCATGTAACATCAGCTTAGCTTACTTTGGGGCTGACAATGGTGCGTGGGTAGTCCAGCAATATTTATTCTTAACATAAGCAAGACATTCGTAAGAAGCGTCTCGAGGCTTTGATTCAGACAAAGGGATTGTTCAAAATCGCAGGAGTTCTCGTAAATGTGCCCGTTAGAGCCGATATATTTTTCACTGTCCATAGATAGTGAAAAAGAAATCTTAAATAAAGACGTTCGTGCAGGGGGAGAGGCTCGAGGCCCTGATGCAGACGGAGGGCTCGCTCGAAGTCACAGGAGTTCTGATAAACCTGCCCGTTGGAGCCGCAGACCAGCCTCGTCTCACACTTCAGAGACCTACAACTTGCATTCTTGGGAGAAAATACTGAAAGGTAGCAAGTAATATTTTTAGATTTCCAGTCCAAATTTACAAAAAAAAAACCTAAAAAGTGTGGGTAAATATTTTTCACTATCTATGGATAGTGAAAAATGTTTCACTGTATATTGATAGAGTATAATTTACAAAATATAGTTAAAATAAAGAAAACTAAAAATTGTGGATAGATATTTTTCACTATCTATGGATAGTGAAAAATTTCTCACTGTATGTATATTAAAATATTTTTCACTATCTATGGGTAGTGAAAAATATTTATCCACAATTTTTAGTTTTCTTTATTGTAACTATATTTTGTAAATAATATCTGGAAATAATAACATCTAAAAAATATAACTTGTTTCCTTTCAGTGTTTTCTCCTAAGAATGCAAGTTGTATGTCTCTGAAGTGTGAGACGAGGCTGGTCTGCGGCTCCGACGGGCAGGTTTATCAGAACTCCTGCGATTTCAAGCGAGCCCTCCGTCTGCATCAGGACCTCGAGCCTCTCCCCCTGCACGAATGTCTTGACGTTTATGTTGTTGTTATACCAGAACACTTCTCGGCTTTGAACAGCATGAGAATGAAATCTACTCCGATATCTGGTCGAAGATTTATATTACCTTTTGTAAAGGCAGTGGGAATGCTATTTTCATTAGGAATATAATTGCCTACAGAAATAATAATGGGAGTAGTGGATAATAATGTAGTGGTTAAATTGATCAAGCACGTTACGAATAATAATGTGGTGGTCGTAAATCACGTTACGAATAATTATTACTTGGGCAACAACAACCAGACAAGCAGGATCTTCTTTTTCTTCGTTTCAAATTAAAATTATAAGACTTACACATATGTCAATGAATTATTTAATGAATGGTTGTATATTCAACACTTAGATTTACCAATTTGTATTTTACGTAAATTACGAATAATTTACGTAAAATACATCAACAACTAATTATTACTTACAACTTTACTACTATTATTAAACAATTATTACTTGGGCATCAACAACAACCAGACGGAGGTTCCTCTTTTTCTTCGTTTCAAATTAAAATTGTAAAACTTGTAAAGATGTTAATGAATTATTTAATGAGTGGCATCCACTCAGAACTCAAATTTTCACAGATGATGTATTTCTGTTGCCGCTATAACAACAAATACTAAAAGAAAGAATGAAATAAATATTAAAGGCGGCTCCCATACAACAAATGTGTTTTTTGCCATTTTTACAGATAATGGTACGGAACCCTTCGTGCGCGAGTCCGATTCGCACTTGGCCGGCTTTGTTTGATTTGCCTACCTTTCATATATACTATACAATATGATAAAGAGGAAAGATTTGTTTGTTTGACGGGAATAGGTTCCGAAACTACTGGACAATTCGGTAACAATTAGTATCATACAGCCTTCCCCCGCGTCCGATCATACCCCGATATACCCTATACCTACAAATACACGACTCACGATTAGCCAATGTTATTGCTAACACAGCATGTTGGTTACGGCAGTTCGTTTTATCGCCTGAACTGAAATGATAGCAACAATAAATTTTATTGCTTTCTTACTTCGTACCTGGTTATTGGCTTTAGAGAGAGACGGTAAAATTGATACTAGCAGGATCGCTTCATAAAGAGGTCATACATTGCCAGTATTTTGCTAAGAAACAAGCCATAAAGTTTACAACCAACTTTTGAGCGAAGCGAGCCGCGAATTTGAATCATAAAATCCTACCCATTATAAACAACCCTGATTGCGTCATCTACGCGTCGCCGTAATCACTATTTTTGTCAGTAATTCCGTTTTTAATATTGTATGTATGTTAGTTTTAAGGTATATATTACTATGGACTGTATCTAAAGATACAGAGCTCACACTCAGAGGACTCTTGGGCACGTTACAAAAACTCAAATTACTTATGTAAAACTGAGAAATAGTAAAAAAACCTTACTGCAGTTTTATTCTTACAAAGAAAAAGTTTTATGAACACTTGCAGTATAACAGTGAAGCCTGTGAGTTGTGTAAAAACAGTGGAAAAGTGTAATAAATACAGCTATATTTCACGCCGCGTCAAAAAAACTTGATGTATGTTTACTACGATTTAGAATCCTAGATATTTTATGTCAACAAAGACATTTATGAATGAAAACTTGGCAAAAAAAGATAACAATAACAGAAAACAACAAGGTAACAGTGACGTTATCACAACGGATAATCTCACATGTGCAGCGAAAATTTTTAAAATTTGAATGTGAAAACGAACGAGAGATCAATTAAATGATGAATGAAAGCATTCAAAACGAAAAACTGTGTCGAGCTTCTGTGCTTTGCTTCGGTGATACCAATGTCGTTATAGTAGTTTATGCAACTGTGCATAATGGAGGGCATTACAACACAAGTGTGGGTTTAAGAAACGAGCCGAAGGCGAGTTTCTTAATAGCATCACACGAGTGTTGTAATGCCTAATTATGTACAGTTGCATACACTACTTTATCTACCCAAATATCATAAGGGCTCTATGATGGGTTCAGGAACCATAGGGAAATGACCAGCATTGTTACCAGTGTAATGCAATAAAAAATAAATTGAACACATACAGAAGCAAATTATTTATTATAGTAATGGTAGTTAACATTGACAGTTGTTCTGAGTCACTATCACTCATTTTCGACAGAAATAAAGAACTTATTCAACTTATCAGAAAATTTGTCTACTCGTAACTGGAAATAAAAAGCTAACGAACAAATGACAGCTCGAAATGGCGGCGTTTCGAATATCTGTATTTTTTTTTATATCATAGACAAACGAACAAAGTCACTATTCTTGTGTCACTCGAGATCAAAATGTCGTGCGATTTATAGTTAGAATGTAGATACTAGTATAGCACACTCACTTGAATTTGACACCTATTCCAAATTTAAACTCTATAACCTACGGTTTTCAGTAGGTTATGAGTTCATTACAGTTCCGTTTATTTCTGTTGGTTGGTAATGCTGGTCATTGCCTATGGTTTTTGAACGCATTAGAGAGGGTTTATGATATTTGGGTAGATAAAATATTTTCCACCAATATTCATTGGGTTTTGTTACCTACCACTGTGTATACAAAAAATATCCAGGTTTTTGAATCGGGGTAAAGTGGTGCTACGCTTGCTTTTTCAAATTCTGCAGAAATGTCGGACAATTTTGTATTTTTGTTGGCTTACTTGGTTTTGCTCGCGGAGTTACCCACTTCAATTCTTTATTTATTGTGAGAAGTGACAGGAAAATAGAAAAACAAATTAAATCTGTTATTTGAAATAGTTTTACTTATACTTGATGAACTGAAGCATCAATCTGCACTTAAGTAGGTACCTACTAAATTAATCTAAAGGGTTACCTAGTAGGTAGTAGGTATAACGTAATTTTATTAAATCTATTGAAAGAAAATTGTTTTCTATAGGTACTAATATTATAAAAAGGAAAGATTTGTTTGTTTGAATTGAATAGGCTCCGAAACAACTGGACCGATTTGAAAAATTCTTTCACCATTAGAATCCGACGTCATCTCTGAAGAACAAAGGAATGTGAGAATGTACCCGTGCGGAGCCGGTGCCGACCGCTAGTATTGTCTAAAAGTGATTGTTGTCATTCAGTTCTTTTCAGTTTAAAGTCAAATAGAAAGCGAAGATAAAATAAACCACTAGCTTGTTAGTTTTCGTTGACCAACATAAACTTATTTGCTTAGTGTCGTGTTTTGGGATAGGTAAACCTATGTTTAGTTGGTTCCGTAGGGTAATATCGAGAGGATTCTTCATCGATCAGTTAAGTTTGTCAAAAAGTGGACTGACCTACTTTGAAAATTTATTATTTTATTAGATCGCCGTCATCACATTTTGTGTTCATTAATTTTACAGCACTAAAAGCCTAGCTTGAGAAATGATAAACACAAACTTTAAAATATTTCTGGATTTTGGTACCAACTTAATAAATGTTTATCAATACCTAACATTTTGTATTAAATTTACCTATCTACCCTACTAGCGTAATTATTATTAATTCTGTTTCTAGCCAAGAAAATTGAATTAAAACGAAAAGTATCATTGACTTCTCGTTTTAATTCAATTTTCAAGATTTTCTACTATATACAAGACTTCACAATCCACTCACACCCAACCCCGGAACGACCAAATTAAAAGTTTCGAAACTACTCCAAACTTTTCCCGCGCGTCTGCAGTGACGTGTATTCCGGGACGCGACCGACAACACTGCTGCGTATAACACTATACTAACTATGTACCAACTGTGGCAACATTGCAGCATCCTGCGAAACGGTGAAATAGCCTTTATACTCCAAACGGAGAAACATCAACCTTGTAACCAAGGAGGTAAGGATTTTGGAGACGCAGGAAGGAGGTTACGCACTTTAGAAGTTTGGACTTTATGCAGTAACAAAATAAGGGTGTTAGTTTTGTCGAGGGAAAAGTCAATTTTGCAGGATAATAGATTATATTCCGGATTTTGGTGGCTTTAATAGTTGGTTTAGTTAGGTAGATACTTACCTTGGGGAGTCGACTCATAAATTTTCTACAGTGAATTAAACTGAAGCAAAAAGCAAACTTAGAAGTCAGGCATATCCTTTGGTTGAGGGATCGTAAGAAACACTCTATTGTTTCTTCCTTTGACAAAACTCACCTACCTAACCTAGAAACAGAAACCTAAAATAAAATATATTTTTATTGCAGGTTACTAGTTAGATAGGTACATTCGTATTTGATGTAAGTATTCAATTCATTCATTCATTCGACGACCTCTGTGACGCGGCGGGCGAAGGTCCGCTTGCGATGCAAGAGATTGCGTTGCGGGTTCGAATTTCGCGTGGGTTAGTGTTTGTTTGATCTGCAAATATATGTTCCGGGTGTTCTGGGTATTTTTTATATAATAAAAATATATCTATTTATGTGATTCATCGTATTAAATTAATAAGTTATCTAGTAACCATAACACAAAGTCTGCTTATCTTGGAGGTAGATGATGCTGTGTGGATTGTCCACCATTATTTATTATTATTTATTTAGTACGGTCATACAAACAAGCACTACACTGTAAAGTAAGTATGTTAAAGTAAGTAACTACCTACCCATTTCCAATAAAACCGTAATCACATTATTATTATATAAGTAACGTGTATAGTGCGTTGGGGAAAATATGCGGGTGAAGAAGTAATTGTGAATAAAAAAAATCTGTTCTTACCAGATGCTTAGGTACGTCCTAAATTAAATTTTAATGCAACAGCCTCGTAGATTTTCTAGTTCCAGAGTTTTCTTGATAAGTCAGTGATTGGCTTAACTTTGACTCCACACCCTTGACCTCGTGGGTGTGAATTAAAAAAAACCCTGAAACACGTGTCTGTTTATTTTAATAACTCTGAAAATTACGTTAAGTGGGACTCGTAGGGTGTTTTCTTTTCTGCTATTTGTGTTCCAGCGACACAAGGCATTGTGTGTGCATTTACCTTGTGTAGCTTATGCTAGACAGTATTAACTACATAGGTACTTATTACTTAATGTTTCTTTATTCAATAGTAATGTAATTTCTATTATTATGTTTCTTATTCGACATAATGATGTCTGTTTATAATTATCACAACGGTAATCAAACCCACATACCTGTCATGTCAGACGCTGCAACTACCGCTGGTACTAACGCCATCTTTTTAAATTACGAGAAGTTGTGTTTAGGTTCTGTTGTTGAAGTTACAGCTGCTAGACACTAGGTGACGCTGTTGACGCACAGTTTGTTCCCCTTTACAACATTCTATTGGCCGACACTTTAGACCAACATGCTATTTTCACGTATTCACATGTTTTTTTGTAGTCAATTAAACTTGTCAATGTCAGTCAGTCAGTCAACTTTTCAATACAAAAATGATATAGCAATGGGAAAGAAAATGGAAAACCAAAAGTTTTAGAGATTAAAAGGTCTGTTTGTGATAACCAGTGATTAGAAATGGCTTTTCCGAAAATAGATGGTTATATTGTGACTGAGAAACTCGGCTCCGGGAGCTACTCTACCGTATACAAAGCCTACACAAAGGTAAATACAATGTAAACAAAAGATAATTTTCCAAATTTTTACGACCTTTACATCATTTAGGAGAACCTAAGCTATAATACTTACTATCTTGCGAATAGCGATGTTGACAGCAGCATCTTCTACAAATCTACTATGCAAACATTGCAAGATATCATTCTCATTCAGAAAAAATTTTAAGTCTAGGAGTCTAGCGAGATTTTCATAAATTTTGTATGTAGGCATACAAATTATTCCCTTCCTAGGTACCTGCATTTTATATACAATCATATCTCTAAAAGTAATTTCATAGGGAATATATTGCTAGTGTAACCAGCCCAACTCTGTCCAGAAGCCCAGAATCTCATAATCTCGCTGAAGTCTTCGCAGGCTTTGTGAAGTGATCTAGGCTGGTTGAAGATTTTGTATCCCTAAAAATCCTAGTGAGAAAAAAACTACTTGTTTACATATTTTGATTACCATATTCTTTTTTTGCAGTCTTGCTTATTTTGGTATCCCATTCTACTATCAAAGACCTCCCCATTCCTCTTGCAGATCCACTTAATTACCATTTTACTCTTAATTAACTTAGCTACTAGCTACTATTAGCAATAAGAAGGAAATTCATAAATAAAAGTCAAGTGCGAGTTGGACTCGCGCATCAAGGGTTCCTTCAAACTTGTAAGTAATCAAAAAAAATTTTTCTGAATAAACAACAGATTTACGGCGTTTATATTTTTTCCTTTACTTGTGCTTTAAGACTTTGCTTGTTGTCAAACAGGAAGTACCCTATAGGTTTTGTGTTGATTCCCTTGGAATAATAAAAAAAATTGGGTAACTGTAACTTTTGATTGCATTGACTTAGAAGTTTGATTTATGTCGCGACTCCAAGAGGTTATGAACCTGAGTATATGATGTGAATTTCAACTCCATACCTCCACGCATTTCTGAGAAAAGAGTGTTGACAGACTGAGAGATGGACAAAAAATGAGATCCTCTAAGGGTTCCTTTTTTCCTTTTGAGGTACGGAACCCTAAAAAAGGCAATTTTCGCAACTATAAAAAAAAATATTCTATCAAAGGAAAGGAAAATAAACTACTTAAGCCAAACAATGAGAAATTTAGTACCTAATTTACAAAGATACCTATCAGAACAATACAGCAAATACAAGAGAGAGTGAAAGCAACAAACTACATTACTTGTAGGAAAAAGTGTGGCCTTGATGTAGAAACCAGTCCAGGAACAAGTAACAAGTTGTAGAAGAATGAGAGACCGTTCCTCCATTTGTTTCTTCTGTTTTTAAAGTGAAAGCTTAATAATAATAATATAATAAAGCCTTTATTTACTGATTTTACAATGAGAGGTTTTCGTTTTGCATTTTTAAAAAGAAAAAAATTAGTTCCATGTATCTCGATAGATGGCGGGGCTTCAACTGGTTCCTACTTAGAGGAACCAGGCACTATGGTATGTTAATGTCACATGAAAGAAAACGTCAAAATGATAATCGGTCGATCGCCTAAAGGAACAAGGCACTAGAGGTAGTGCATATACCCATCTCATTCACACCAGAGAGAGATAAAAATATGCTTGTAGCCTGAGAAGAAATCAGATAGAATGAATGTTTCTCTGTCCCAACTATCGTGCCAGTTTTTTCATTGTTTATGTCTAAACAATGAAAAAAATGGCAAGCAAACTTGATTTTTCAAATGCTGCAAATAAACAAAGAAATGTCACTATGAAAGTGACAAGACAGTGGAGCAAACCCTTGAATTTTTATGGATTATTAGTTCTTGCCCTCGGCTTTGCTTGAGCAGGAAATTTTCTTGAAGAAAGCTTTATTTATTTTACTAAATCCATTCATCTCACAAGGCTCAATCTCACACGCTAGTTAAGCGTCCAGAGCTTTACACGCTGCGGTGCTGGTGGTCTTTTCTGCGAGTCATAATAATACTAGGCTCACGCACCACCCTTCACTATGCTTTGTTTTCCCTTCATTTGACATAGACATACCCTAATCCCCAGTTGACACACTGCCATCTATCGAGATATTTAGAACTAGCTTTACCCCCCTCATTATCTAAGTGTGTTTCATTTTGTGCACATCAGTCCGGTAAATCAGCGTGTCCTAGTGACACATAGGCCTCCTCTAACTCCCTCCATTGTTGTCGGTCCCTTGCTGTTCTTGTCCACAGAAACAACCACAAGTTAGTTATTATTCTTTGATTGTCATTCTCCTTGTTTTTGTAATTTAAAGAAGTGTTCTGTTTTTTTTTTAAAGGATTTTCCCTTGTTATCTGTGTACCTAGCCAACTGGCATGAACATGTTGTTCAAAAATTGTAAAATTTTAATAAAAAAAAAAAAAAAAAAGTGAAAGCTTATGTAACCTCAAATCACATTGACCTATTCATTTATTTAACTCAGAAATAAAACATTTATTACATTTTTTCATATTAATTCCAGGTAGGAGCTCGTATGACTGTAGCAATAAAATGTGTGGACAAGTCTCGGATAAAGAACTCTGGCTCCGCAGTCGACAACCTGATTACAGAGATACGGTTACTGAAGACACTCACACATCCTCATATTGTGCACATGCATAACTTCACCTGGGATGATCGGTATGTTAAAGAATCTGAAAAAATAATTATTGCCTCATCATAGGAACCATTCCAAAAAGCAAGGAGTTTCCTTGCTAGAAACGTGTTCTGTGTGTTTCACGCAATATTAATTGCCTTAATTAGAAATCAAAACTGGTAAATAATTAATATTTTTAAGCTTACGCGATCTGAACACATAATTATTAATACGATTTAACGGGTATTTATCGCGTTTATTTACCTATTTTTCCCAACGTTTCGACAGGTTTACACACTGCCGTGGTCACGGGATGACTAAAATAGGTAAATAAACGCGATAAATACCCGTTAAATAGTATTAATAATTAGTAAATAATTATTTAAGTTCCTAAGTATAGATTCAAAAATAATTTCAGTTTCTAAAATAATTTAGGTTTCTATGTGAAAAGGGGTACAGTTCTTAGAGAAGTTTAGTTCGTAGCATGATTACGTCGTACTCGTCGCCGCCGCAATAATAACGTGTACAATTTTATTTTAACATGGTAGTTAAGAGGGCGCAATGCGCGCCATTTGTGAAAAGAATAGGCATGGGATTTCGCCTTCATAAGAGCATGCGTTTTTGGAACGGCGCAAGTGCAAAAATAGAATGAACGAATGAATGAACACTTTATTGCACTTAAAACATAACTTAAATGAAGTTTTTGCTTATCTACGAGAAAACTACACAGCTTATGAAAAAACTATCTGAAGGAACCAAAGAATTCGTTATAACCAACGAATCGAAACATTAATTATTTCAATACACAGCAGGGTTCCTACGATCTCGATCAAATTATGTGCAAAACAGTGCAATTTCATGTTTTTTTATCGTGTTTTCACGTTGATGGAGCCAAAGAAAAAATGTAGAATTTTATGTAATTCGAGTTTTTAACCACGGGAATCCCGTGAGTTCTCAGATCAAGTCCTAGTTTTGACAAGCAAACACGCTAGGTTCGCCTCGCCCGTGTCTGCGCACGCGCTTTTCAAGTATCCTATATCCGTCCCCAGGATCCTGTTTACCTTTCTGCCAAATTTCATTAAGATCTGTTCCGCATGTTCAACAGTGGATGAAGTAAGATGTAAACTTTGGTTGAATAAATAAATAATGCTGGACAATTCACACAGCATTATCTAGCCCCAAGCTAAGCAGAGCTTGTGTTATGGGTACTAGATATACATAGAAAACGACCAGAACACCCAGAACAAAATATCTGCAGATCGTACAAACATTTGCCCCGAGGCGGGAATCGAACCCACAACCTCCTGCGTCGCAGGCGGACCTTCGCCCACTGCGCCGAGGTCATCAAAAATAAATTATTTGTTATTTTCATTTCAGAAATATCTACATAATAATGGAGTATTGCTGTGGCGGCGACCTTTCAAAGTACATCAGAAGATATGGCAGAGTGCCTGAAACTCAGGTACCTATAACCACCGTCATTCTTCTTGTCCTCTGGCGAGCACGTGCAGAACGCAATCAAAGACAAATTGGTGGGAAGGTCGCCCTTCGGTACAGTCGCCGCGATTATTCGCTGTGATTTTTTATTTCAAAGATTGAAAGAGCGAGACAACTATACGAAGTTTTACCTTTCTCTTTCGCTTGCTGCGTTTTCGACATATAAATTATATCCGTGAGCGTACCTGTGCAAACTTCACACTCACGCCCGTCACCGGACAAGAAGTTTTATGCCCACTATACCTACAATTAAAGGCAGGACAATGAAAATATAAAAAAATATAACAAATTTATTTATATATATTTATATAATAAGTAAGAGATTGTAATACAATAAAAAAATCACAAAATAGTGACATCATAGAAAAGTTTGGTGTTGGGCAGAGAATTTCAGATTTTCAGTAAAAAGCCTATAACTCGGAAACCATTGGCGATAGACCCATGCTTTTGTAGTTTTTCTGGGTCGCCATAAACCCACCTGTCTTCCGTTTTCGTCTTGACGTTGAGTTTCGGGACACCTCTGTAAACAGCCTCTATTATATTAGATTCCCGGTGCGGTTTTTCACCTGTCTTCCGTTTTCGTCTTGACGTTGAGTTTCGGGACACCCTGTATACAGCCTCTTTTATATTTGATTCCAGGTGCGGTATTTCCTACAGCAGTTAGCTTCAGCACTCAAATTCTTAAGAGAAAAAGGTATGAAATCTGTAATATTATACATAGAAAATAAAATTAATAAATAATAAATAAATAATGCTAGACAATTCACACAGCATTATCTAGCCCCAAGCTAAGCAGAGCTTGTGTTATAGGTACTAGATAACTGATATACATAATACAATACCCAGAACACCCGGAACAGTTTGCAGATCGTACAAAAATTTGTCCCAGGGCGGGAATCGAACTTGCAATCTCCTGCATCACAAGTGGACATTCACCCGCCGCGCCACATCGGTCATTAATTCTGTAGCTAAAACAACAAGTAGTGTACATTGTGTCCCTAGTCAAAAAAAGTTTTACCTACTAAAAAATTTATTAGTATCAAAAAATTTACAAAAATGTTTTACCTTTAGTCAGCTATATAGTACTACCTTTATTAAGGGGGTACCATACGACGCCATTTTGTGACAAGGATAGATATAGGATTTCGCGTTCATAGAGGACATTATTTGAAAAAAAGCGCAACATATAAAATGTTCTTTATACTTAGTTCAATTACCATGCTTATTCCCAAGATCTTAAGAGGCCTGCGGATGATGATTTGTCCATACAAACGTACTACCAAAATGATTTGTAATTCGAGCATATTTCCACTATATCATGTTGTTTTTTGTATTCGAATAGTATTTATCTAGGTCCCTGTTTGGTTTTTTTCTTAATAATACACACCTATAATGAAATGTAAGCAAAAATATGCAAAATCAAATTTTACATATGTTTACGTCTAAAATGACATGTTTTCGTCCTATTTGTTTTGTATTAAAAACAACAATATCGTACGTTTTGTTTGTTAAGGAACATAGCTTATATTGTCTATTTAACTTCTGTATTTATTGAGAAATCAAAGTTTTAGTAAAAATTTAGAGGTAACTGCTATTTTTTTCTATCGAGAAAATTTTATGGAATCGTGTTTTTGAAACATATGATTGATGAACTTTACCATATACAGGGTTATTGGTTAATTAGTGACAATACGTGAACTGCAGGTTCAGCCCATCATCACAAACACGTTCGTGAAGACGCCAGGTCTTAATTCTTAATTTTGGTATCGGTAATAGGTACCCCCCGCAATTCAATAATCGTTCGTTAGAGAGGTTTTATTTGAAACTCAACTTAAAAATAGCTCTGTCCTGAATTAACAGAAGATATGAGAGTGAAAGATCGGTCTTAAGTAACTCGTTGGGTTCCAGACAAAGATGTATTTTCATTTAGTATCAGAGGTGCCTCATATTTTTTTTAAGAATTTAGACTTGGCGCTTAACGAACGTGTTTGTGATGATGGGCAGGACCTGCAGTTCACGTATTGTCACTAACTTAACACAAGCTGCTTACTGGGGCTGGATGATCCTGTGTGGATTGTCCAGCATTATTTATTTATTTATTTAAATTCCAGGTGTAGTGCACATGGATCTCAAGCCGCACAATCTCCTACTACATAAAGACTCAGCTGGAAAGTACATACTGAAAGTGGCCGATTTCGGGTGAGTGGCGTCAGTGAATGTCTATCACCAGGCAATAAAAATTTACAACAAATTGCCCAATGAACTTAAAGCTATACCATTTCGTTTATTTAAAATTAAATTAAAAGTATTTTCCAGATGAGATATTTCTGTTGCCGGTATAACAAAAAATACTAAAAAACAGAATAAAATATATATCTAAGGGGGGAGCCCCCTTAGATAAATAAATCCTAAAAAACAGAAAAAAAATATTTAATAGAGCTCCCATAAATATTTTAGGGGGGCTCCCATACAACAAACGTGATTTTTTTGCTCGATATTGATAACGGCAACAGGTAGACGCTTGAAATATTCACAAAATATTTAGCTATATATTCACTTTAAATATAAATCATTAAATTAAAATAAAACAAAAATTTAATGTCCCTCCCATACAACAGACATGATATTTTTGCCGTTTTTATAGATAATGGTACGGAACCCTTCGTGCGCGAATCCGACTCGCACTTGAGCGGTTTTATATTATATCTCAGCATTAAGATATGTCGTGGCGGTAGACATAATCATCTAATTGATTGTAATTAGATTATTCAAGTTGCTGACAAATATAAACTTATAATTAAAAAAATATATAATTCCCAATAAAAAGACGAAGACAAATAATAGTTTTATATAAACAATATTATTATGATTAAAATATATCAATTCCAAAAAATTAATTATATCAATATAAAATATACACGATCAATCCGGTTAAAACAGTGTTTTATTATGAGTTCTCGCGAAAATAACCTTAGAATATACTATATCAATTCCACTGAGTGTTTCCGTTTTTCAGCTTCGCCCAGCACCTGACGGCGGAATGCAACGGGTCCGTGCGAGGCTCCCCTCTCTACATGGCTCCAGAGATGATAGCGGGGGACTATGGACCTAGCGTGGATCTCTGGAGTGTGGGTAATATTAATTACTACATAAATTATATTTAATTTAATAAAAAAATATAATAAAGTATAATAAAAAATTATCTACCTATGTAATATATAAGTTCACTGTGTACCCAAGGGACATTTATTTAAAGAAAATTACAATAAAAACAGAATACAATAATAATCACAACTAATATTTACACTTAAATCTATTTTCTAAAAATCTAAGCCGTCACCGGAAGGCAAAGTGCCCAGAATGCTGGAAGTGTACTGTATTATGTATATCAGTTATCTAGTACCCATAACACAAGCTCTGCTTAGCTTGGGGCTAGATAATGCTGTGTGAATTGTCCAGAATTATTTATTTATTAATTATCATAAGAGACCGACCGAGGTCCGAGTGGTACAGAGGCTCACCGGGTTTAAAAAAAAAATCTGAGCGTCTGGTCTATGCGACGCGTGACCCGAGAGCTGGTGAGTATCCGGTACGGCCCTCATTTTCACCAAGAAACAAAACTTGTCTAAAACACGACTGTTTTTTGTAGTGAGAACGCTGTTAAAGTATCAGACAAGTTTGAAACAGTTCGCCGACATAAGGTGTAAACGCAAATGTGTTTTATACTTGTCTCATTCTTGTTGGCTACACAGTGTGAACGAAATAATGTTTAAGACAAGTATTTGACAAGTTTTGTATGCAACTAGTTGTAAAAATGTTTCTTGGCGAAAAAAGGGGGTAAACAAATTATTTATTTTAATTTTTAGTCATTCAATGAATTATTATTTGTTATTTAATGAATGACTAATTTTTATACTTCGTAGTTAGTTAATGTTATGTGCAGTATTTGATGTTTTAAATTTGACTGCGGGTTATTTAATGAATGACTAATTTTTATACTGCGTAGTTAATGTTAAGTGCAGTATTTGATGTTTTAAATTTGACTAATAAACTTTTAGACCTTTGAAATATAATATAAATAAAATAAATCGAATAATTTTATTTTTTCTGTACAGGTGTGATAATGTACGAGTGCCTGTTTGGTCGCGCTCCATACTCTTCAAACACGTTCAAGGAATTAGTCGATAAAATACAGCGCCAGGCGCCTATTCAGGTGAGTGCACGGATACGCGCATATACTAAGGTTCCTTGTTATAGTGCTTACCCGCACTTTGGGTATCTCTCTCTCGGTGGAGCCACCGGCGCTATAGTCCGTAAGTGGTCCCAAAGATTTTCGGTTGAACCGACTAAGGGTTTCGTGGCCTAGTTGGTTAGAGCACACCCGTACTGAGGGTGGGGCGCGGGTTCGAGTCTCGCCGAAACCGATAATTTTTGGGAACTTATTTCATTTCTTAGATAAGCCCATGTACGTCCACTGCTGGACATATAGGCGTCCCCAAAAGACCACAAAGAGCGGTCCTAAGCCGCCTCCGTCCATCGACTTCCGGCGACGGTTACGATGTCGTCGGTCCATCGAGTGGGAGGTCTTGTAACATAAGGTCGTCTCAGTCGATAAAGACCTCCTCAATCTCAACCTCAACAGCCTCTAATAGTCCACAGCTGGACGCAGGCCTCCCCCTGATAATCAGGAGGTTTATATTACTTTCCGTATTTCAGTATTTTATTTATTTCATTCGTACAGTCATCAGGTCTTAGTAGTTAGGTGGGTGTTCATAAAATGTTCACAGTATGTACCCATTTAGGGTGTTGCAATGGAAGACAGGCCAGGTTTCATGCCTTTCTACTTATGATGTACTTACTTATTATTAATGCATTCAATATGTATTACAAAAATTACGAGTCGCTAAAATTATCATTAAAGAAATCGTCAAGTTCGTAAAAACATTTTTTTATGAGTATCGCTTTTAGTTTGGATTCAAACATGTCATTTTTTTCTATACATTTTATGTTTTCTGGTAAAATGGCATCCAAAGTTTCTTTTTTACTTCTTTCTTGAGAAATAATGATAAAACAGACTAAGTTTTTATATTTATAATTCGGTGAAACAACCGAGAATATCATTGATTTTGTCAGTATTCAAAGATGACTATAGAAAAAAAAGTTATATTACTCTGTAGATTCCTCCCAACTCGAGCGTGTCCCCTGGCTGCGTGGACCTGCTAACCCGCCTGCTGCAGCACGCGCCCGCGAACAGGATCTCGTACGAAGAGTTCTTCCTGCACCATTACCTGGACCTGGAACATATGCCGACAAGAGACAACTATGAGAAGGTAGGTGATGGGCGTTTTACCTATTGGTAGGATGTTACTATAAAATAAAACCGGCCAAGTGCGAGTTGGAATCGCGCACGAAGGGTTCCGTACCATTATCTATAAAATCGGCAAAAAAAATCATGTCTGTTGCATGGGAGCCCCTTAATTAATTGTTTTATTTTAATTTAATTATTTATTTTTAAAGTGAATATATTACTAAATATTCTGTGAATATTTCAAGTGTCTACCTGTTACTGTTGTTAATATCGAGCAAAAACGAGCAAAAAAATCACGTTTGTTGTATGGGAGCCTCCTTAAATATTTATTTTATTCTGTTTTTAGTATTTGTTGTTATAGCGGCAACAGAAATACATCATCTGTGAAAATTTCAACTGTCTAACTATCACAGTTCATGAGATACAGCCTGGTGACAGACGGACAGCGGAGTCTTAGTAATAGGGTCCCGTTTCTTACCCTTTGGGTACGGAACCCTAAAAATTATAAAGATAAGAAGTTGTAGCGATTAGAAGTGGTAGCTGTTAGAACTGAACTACAAAGCTGACCTCTCAGTAACTCGACCTGCAATATATGCCGTCGAGAGATAACTATAAAAAGGTAATTGTGGGAAAAGGCAGGTGATGAGTGTTTGTTTTCATTGCTAGCTGTTAATGAGAGGGTTCTTTTAAGTAGTGGGACTAGATTTCGGTGGACCGCGATAGTAGCCAGCTTTAAAATTAAAGACCTGCTATATACGCTGAATCTCGAAGCTATGCTGTATCTCTCGATAACTATGAGAAAGTAGATACTAAAACCGGTCTGACTATGTCTGAATATGTCTAACTATCACGGTTCATGAGATACAGCCTGATGACAGACGGACAGCGGAGTCTTAGTAACGTTTTACCCTTCGGGTACGGAATCCCAAAAAAAATGTGAGATAGCAGGTGAAAACATCTAGTGATACCTGCTGGTAGGTTAAGAATTATAGTGTTTTTTTTTCAGGCAGCGGGTATAGTTTTCTTTTGTTAATAAAAATAATTTTAATATTTCTAATATTAGTTTTATTTATAAATGACTGAATATTATCATAATATCAGCCCACACACGGCCACTGCTGGACATAGGCCTCCCCCATACGACGCCATAAATAGGGGCCCCGAGATTCGATTGAGAAATCTGTGTAACTTTTATGTTTTTTGCATAAACTTAATTTGTATTGCATTATATCTTGAAATTAAATGTTGTATGTTCTTTCCAGGCGGTGGCGTTAATAAAGCGTGCCATAGAGTTGGACAGTGCGGGCTCTCTGCAAGCGGGGCTCGACGCCTACACACAGAGTCTCAGGTAAGTTAATAAAGCGTGCAATAGAGTTGGACAGTGCGGGCTCTCTGCAAGCGGCGCTCGACGCGTACACACAGAGTCTCAGGTAAGTTAATAAAGCGTGCCATAGAGTTGGACAGTGCGGGCTCTCTGCAAGCGGGGCTCGACGCCTACACACAGAGTCTCAGGTAAGTTAATAAAGCGTGCAATAGAGTTGGACAGTGCGGGCTCTCTGCAAGCGGCGCTCGACGCGTACACACAGAGTCTCAGGTAAGTTAATAAAGCGTGCCATAGAGTTGGACAGTGCGGGCTCTCTGCAAGCGGCGCTCGACGCGTACACACAGAGTCTCAGGTAAGTTAATAAAGCGTGCAATAGAGTTGGACAGTGCGGGCTCTCTGCAAGCGGCGCTCGACGCGTACACACAGAGTCTCAGGTAAGTTAATAAAGCGTGCAATAGAGTTGGACAGTGCGGGCTCTCTGCAAGCGGCGCTCGACGCGTACACACAGAGTCTCAGGTAAGTTAATAAAGCGTGCCATAGAGTTGGACAGTGCGGGCTCTCTGCAAGCGGCGCTCGACGCGTACACACAGAGTCTCAGGTAAGTTAATAAAGCGTGCCATAGAGTTGGACAGTGCGGGCTCTCTGCAAGCAGCGCTCGACGCGTACACACAGAGTCTCAGGTAAGTTAATAAAGCGTGCAATAGAGTTGGACAGTGCGGGCTCTCTGCAAGCGGCGCTCGACGCGTACACACAGAGTCTCAGGTAAGTTAATAAAGCGTGCAATAGAGTTGGACAGTGCGGGCTCTCTGCAAGCGGCGCTCGACGCGTACACACAGAGTCTCAGGTAAGTTAATAAAGCGTGCAATAGAGTTGGACAGTGCGGGCTCTCTGCAAGCGGCGCTCGACGCGTACACACAGAGTCTCAGGTAAGTTAATAAAGCGTGCAATAGAGTTGGACAGTGCGGGCTCTCTGCAAGCGGCGCTCGACGCGTACACACAGAGTCTCAGGTAAGTTAATAAAGCGTGCAATAGAGTTGGACAGTGCGGGCTCTCTGCAAGCGGCGCTCGACGCGTACGTGAGTACGGGGAGTGTCCTAGGACCTCTGCTATTTATTATTTATATAAACGACCTACTAATAAGTAAGCTAGTAAGTAGCTCTACCTACGCACTCTATAAATTATCCTCCATTGTTAATACACAAACACTACTTACAGCTTACTATGGAACAGTAGAGTCTATCTTAAGGTTTGGTATTATTTTCTGGGCTAACTCTACCAATAAAGACTTCATGTTTAGGAGACAAAAAAGATGTATTAGATCGATGTTTAACCTGCACGTTACCGACAGTTGCAGACCTCTGTTCATTGAGCACAAAATTCTAACGCTTCCGTCATTGTATATATTTGAGATGGCACTATTTGTTCGTAAACATCCCCATCTTTTCCCACACAAATCTGATTTTGTAGTGCGAAATAGACGGGATGGCAGTAAACTACAAATGCCTCAATGTAAAACAGCGTTCGTACAAAAAAGTGTAGTCTATATGTCACGTAAAATATATAACAAAATACCAAAATCAATAAAAGATCTCAGCGACAACATATTTAGGACTAAATTAAAACAATTATTAATTAACAAATGCTATTATAATATTAACGATTTCATGAGAGATAAACTTTGACAACAACTTATCAACTATTGCACATGTTAGTATTATGTATTACTATTTCGATTATTTGACATTGTTTAAAATTACAGTAAGGGCTAGGCATAGATAAAATATCATAGGTATAAGTTACTGTAACATTTGCATGCTAGTATTAGTAGGACATTATTGAAACTAAAAAAAAAAAATCTGTATCATCTGTTTATCCTACATAATGTTCAAGCAAATAAATTATCTTTATCTTTATCGTACACACAGAGTCTCAGGTAAGTTAATAAAGCGTGCAATAGAGTTGGACAGTGCGGGCTCTCTGCAAGCGGCGCTCGACGCGTACACACAGAGTCTCAGGTAAGTTAATAAAGCGTGCAATAGAGTTGGACAGTGCGGGCTCTCTGCAAGCGGCGCTCGACGCGTACACACAGAGTCTCAGGTAAGTTAATAAAGCGTGCAATAGAGTTGGACAGTGCGGGCTCTCTGCAAGCGGCGCTCGACGCGTACACACAGAGTCTCAGGTAAGTTAATAAAGCGTGCCATAGAGTTGGACAGTGCGGGCTCTCTGCAAGCGGCGCTCGACGCGTACACACAGAGTCTCAGGTAAGTTAATAAAGCGTGCCATAGAGTTGGACAGTGCGGGCTCTCTGCAAGCGGCGCTCGACGCGTACACACAGAGTCTCAGGTAAGTTAATAAAGCGTGCCATAGAGTTGGACAGTGCGGGCTCTCTGCAAGCGGCGCTCGACGCGTACACACAGAGTCTCAGGTAAGTTAATAAAGCGTGCCATAGAGTTGGACAGTGCGGGCTCTCTGCAAGCGGCGCTCGACGCGTACACACAGAGTCTCAGGTAAGTTAATAAAGCGTGCAATAGAGTTGGACAGTGCGGGCTCTCTGCAAGCGGCGCTCGACGCGTACACACAGAGTCTCAGGTAAGTTAATAAAGCGTGCCATAGAGTTGGACAGTGCGGGCTCTCTGCAAGCGGCGCTCGACGCGTACACACAGAGTCTCAGGTAAGTTAATAAAGCGTGCCATAGAGTTGGACAGTGCGGGCTCTCTGCAAGCGGCGCTCGACACGTACACACAGAGTCTCAGGTAAGTTAATAAAGCGTGCCATAGAGTTGGACAGTGCGGGCTCTCTGCAAGCGGCGCTGCATGTTATTTTAACACCTTCGCTTCTTATATCATTGTTTTGTTTATATTAACACCGTTGTCGATGTTAGTCATTAGCATTTTTGTCTTTGTTTGTACACATGTTTTCTGTATTCCGCGACACGTGACGAAACGACTTTTCGGAAGGCTAGCAACGATGGTTATAACATAGAGTAGCAAAAAGTTTAACGCAAATCTGACTAACTCATGTGAGGCAGGTACCGTTTTGTGACTTTAGCAAACTATTTTTAGGGTTCCGTATCCAAAGGGTAAAACGGGACCCTATTACTAAGACTTCGCTGTCCGTCTGTCACCAGGCTGTATCTCATGAACCGTGATAGTTAGACAGTTGAAATTTTCACAGATGATGTATTTCTGTTGCCGCTTTAACAACAAATACTAAAAAACAGAATAAAATAAATATTTAAGGGGGCTCCCATACAACAAACGTGATTTTTTTTGCCGTTTTTATAGATAATGGTACGGAACCCTTCGTGCGCGAGTCCGACTCTCACTTGGCCGGTTTTATTCTTAACGTTTTGCTTTATAGTGCGTTTCTACTCAATTCTAATATTTATTTCTATCTACTGTAGGTTCCTAGTTCCGTGCGCTCACGCCGAGAGGGATCCTGTTAGGCGAGCTGCGCTGACAGACAAACTCACTAGGTATTATATATACATAACGTACTTAAAGTGTGTACTTAAAGTGACGACCTCTGTGGCGCGGTGGGCGTAGGTCCACCTGCGACGCAGGAGGTTGCGGGTTCGATTCCCGCCTTGGGACATATCTGCGGGTATTTGTTCCGGGTGTTCTAGTCGTTTTCTTTGTATAATCTCACTAATATTATAAACGTGACAGTTTAGATGGATGGATAGATGGATGGATGTTTGTTCCTTTATCACGCCAGAACGGCTGAACGGATCTGGTTGAAATTTAGCTCAGAGATAGATTATAGTCTGGAATAGAACATAGGCTACTTTTTATCCCGAAATTCCTACGGGAACGGGAACTACGCGGGTGAAACCGCGAGGCGCTGCTAGTAAAAAATATAAATAAATATCAGCTACAGTAGTCAAATAGCCTATTGGAGCATAACTCACTGAATTGTTTCTTTTATACTTTAAGATATATGGAGAGAGCGGAGGAAATCAAACAATATCTAAAAGAAGGTACTTCTCGACAGCAATGCAAGCCGAGTGCAACGCCTAGTCAAAATGGTGAGTTCAATCACTCAGAAATAACATAACTAAAAAATCCTCGAAGCAGAAAAATTCAAACTACTTTAATTTTTAGGGTTCCGTACCCAAAGGTAAAGGGACCCTTTTACTAAGACTCCACTGTCCGTCCGTCTGTCTGTCTCTCCGTCTGTCACCAGGCTGTATCTCGTGAACAGTGATAGTTAGACAGTTGAAATTTTCACAGATGATGTATTTCTGCCGTTATATCAACGAATACTAAAAAAACAGAATAAAATTAATATTTAAGGCGGCTCCTATACAACAAACGTGAATTTTTGCTCGATATTGATAACGGCAACAGGTAGACGCTTGAAATATTCACAAAATATTTAGCTATATTCACTTTAAAAATAAACAAATAAGAAATTAATAAATCCCAAAAATTTACGATCCCGACGGGATTCGAACCCGCACCTTCCCCTTCAGCGCAGGGGTGCTCTTTTTCCAACTAAGCTACGTGATCTTATCTAGTCGGCCCGAAAATCTTTGGGAGTTCTTTCGGCACTTACGCCGTCAGCGCCACCTACAGAGGAAACAATGAAGTTATCCAATTCTGCTCAAAGACCAAATTTACATTTAGTTCTTTGACGAGAGGTTTTGCCGTTGCTTGATTCTAAGGTTTTTATTTATTATACTCTGGGTAATTTCTAAGAAATTAATAAATCCCAAAAATTTACGATCCCGACGGGATTCGAACCCGCACCTTCCCCTTCAGCGCAGGGGTGCTCTTTTTCCAACTAAGCTACGTGATCTTATCTAGTCGGCCCGAAAATCTTTGGGAGTTCTTTCGGCACTTACGCCGTCAGCGCCACCTACAGAGGAAACAATGAAGTTATCCAATTCTGCTCAAAGACCAAATTTACATTTAGTTCTTTGACGAGAGGTTTTGCCGTTGCTTGATTCTAAGGTTTTTATTTATTATACTCTGGGTAATTTCTAAGAAATTAATAAATCCCAAAAATTTACGATCCCGACGGGATTCGAACCCGCACCTTCCCCTTCAGCGCAGGGGTGCTCTTTTTCCAACTAAGCTACGTGATCTTATCTAGTCGGCCCGAAAATCTTTGGGAGTTCTTTCGGCACTTACGCCGTCAGCGCCACCTACAGAGGAAACAATGAAGTTATCCAATTCTGCTCAAAGACCAAATTTACATTTAGTTCTTTGACGAGAGGTTTTGCCGTTGCTTGATTCTAAGGTTTTTATTTATTATACTCTGGGTAATTTCTAAGAAATTAATAAATCCCAAAAATTTACGATCCCGACGGGATTCGAACCCGCACCTTCCCCTTCAGCGCAGGGGTGCTCTTTTTCCAACTAAGCTACGTGATCTTATCTAGTCGGCCCGAAAATCTTTGGGAGTTCTTTCGGCACTTACGCCGTCAGCGCCACCTACAGAGGAAACAATGAAGTTATCCAATTCTGCTCAAAGACCAAATTTACATTTAGTTCTTTGACGAGAGGTTTTGCCGTTGCTTGATTCTAAGGTTTTTATTTATTATACTCTGGGTAATTTCTAAGAAATTAATAAATCCCAAAAATTTACGATCCCGACGGGATTCGAACCCGCACCTTCCCCTTCAGCGCAGGGGTGCTCTTTTTCCAACTAAGCTACGTGATCTTATCTAGTCGGCCCGAAAATCTTTGGGAGTTCTTTCGGCACTTACGCCGTCAGCGCCACCTACAGAGGAAACAATGAAGTTATCCAATTCTGCTCAAAGACCAAATTTACATTTAGTTCTTTGACGAGAGGTTTTGCCGTTGCTTGATTCTAAGGTTTTTATTTATTATACTCTGGGTAATTTCTAAGAAATTAATAAATCCCAAAAATTTACGATCCCGACGGGATTCGAACCCGCACCTTCCCCTTCAGCGCAGGGGTGCTCTTTTTCCAACTAAGCTACGTGATCTTATCTAGTCGGCCCGAAAATCTTTGGGAGTTCTTTCGGCACTTACGCCGTCAGCGCCACCTACAGAGGAAACAATGAAGTTATCCAATTCTGCTCAAAGACCAAATTTACATTTAGTTCTTTGACGAGAGGTTTTGCCGTTGCTTGATTCTAAGGTTTTTATTTATTATACTCTGGGTAATTTCTAAGAAATTAATAAATCCCAAAAATTTACGATCCCGACGGGATTCGAACCCGCACCTTCCCCTTCAGCGCAGGGGTGCTCTTTTTCCAACTAAGCTACGTGATCTTATCTAGTCGGCCCGAAAATCTTTGGGAGTTCTTTCGGCACTTACGCCGTCAGCGCCACCTACAGAGGAAACAATGAAGTTATCCAATTCTGCTCAAAGACCAAATTTACATTTAGTTCTTTGACGAGAGGTTTTGCCGTTGCTTGATTCTAAGGTTTTTATTTATTATACTCTGGGTAATTTCTAAGAAATTAATAAATCCCAAAAATTTACGATCCCGACGGGATTCGAACCCGCACCTTCCCCTTCAGCGCAGGGGTGCTCTTTTTCCAACTAAGCTACGTGATCTTATCTAGTCGGCCCGAAAATCTTTGGGAGTTCTTTCGGCACTTACGCCGTCAGCGCCACCTACAGAGGAAACAATGAAGTTATCCAATTCTGCTCAAAGACCAAATTTACATTTAGTTCTTTGACGAGAGGTTTTGCCGTTGCTTGATTCTAAGGTTTTTATTTATTATACTCTGGGTAATTTCTAAGAAATTAATAAATCCCAAAAATTTACGATCCCGACGGGATTCGAACCCGCACCAATTTTTGGGATTTATTAATTTCTTAGAAATTACCCAGAGTATAATAAATAAAAACCTTAGAATCAAGCAACGGCAAAACCTCTCGTCAAAGAACTAAATGTAAATTTGGTCTTTGAGCAGAATTGGATAACTTCATTGTTTCCTCTGTAGGTGGCGCTGACGGCGTAAGTGCCGAAAGAACTCCCAAAGATTTTCGGGCCGACTAGATAAGATCACGTAGCTTAGTTGGAAAAAGAGCACCCCTGCGCTGAAGGGGAAGGTGCGGGTTCGAATCCCGTCGGGATCGTAAATTTTTGGGATTTATTAATTTCTTAGAAATTACCCAGAGTATAATAAATAAAAACCTTAGAATCAAGCAACGGCAAAACCTCTCGTCAAAGAACTAAATGTAAATTTGGTCTTTGAGCAGAATTGGATAACTTCATTGTTTCCTCTGTAGGTGGCGCTGACGGCGTAAGTGCCGAAAGAACTCCCAAAGATTTTCGGGCCGACTAGATAAGATCACGTAGCTTAGTTGGAAAAAGAGCACCCCTGCGCTGAAGGGGAAGGTGCGGGTTCGAATCCCGTCGGGATCGTAAATTTTTGGGATTTATTAATTTCTTAGAAATTACCCAGAGTATAATAAATAAAAACCTTAGAATCAAGCAACGGCAAAACCTCTCGTCAAAGAACTAAATGTAAATTTGGTCTTTGAGCAGAATTGGATAACTTCATTGTTTCCTCTGTAGGTGGCGCTGACGGCGTAAGTGCCGAAAGAACTCCCAAAGATTTTCGGGCCGACTAGATAAGATCACGTAGCTTAGTTGGAAAAAGAGCACCCCTGCGCTGAAGGGGAAGGTGCGGGTTCGAATCCCGTCGGGATCGTAAATTTTTGGGATTTATTAATTTCTTAGAAATTACCCAGAGTATAATAAATAAAAACCTTAGAATAAACAAATAAATTTAAATACTAATATTTAAGAGGGGCTCCCATACAACAGTTTTTATAGATAATGGCACGGAACCCTTTGTGCACGAGTCCGACTCCCACTTGGCAGGTTTTATTTTTTATCATATTAAGGTAACGTACATATGTTTTTAGTCAAACCTTATAAATATATAAAAATAAATAATAAAAATATCGGACAATTCACACAGCATCATCTAGCCCCGGGCGAAGCAGAGCTTGTGACTAAGGATACTAGATAACTTATACATGTCTAAGTGCTTATTTTGTAAGCCTAAAAAAATAAAGTTATTGAATTTTTAATTTTCATGGTTATTCCAGCCCAGTCCACCTCAGCTAACAACCCAACACCGACGCCACGGCCGGAGCCGGCTGACCGACCGGCGCCCACGCCCACGCGTGGGAAGGAAGACGTCGGCTATGAGGAGTTTGTGGAGAATGAGCAGAATAATCAGGTATAGTATTTACTTAACGTTTGATTTATATCACAGTTCCAAGAGGATCTGAGTATTTAATGTTAATTTCGACTCAATCCCTCCACGCGTTCCTGAGAAAAAAGGGCTGACAGACGGACAGACGGACCTTTTTTTCTTTTGAGGTATGGAACCCTAAAAAAAGTGTAAAATTTGTCGGAATTCGATGAAATTATATTTGCATATAAATAATAGTTAATTTAAATAAAATATTAAAAAGTAAATAACAATCAAATAATAGAATTAAATTAAAACATTTATTTATTTGATATATATTACGTAATGGTAAGTATTATTTATTTCAGATAATAGTCAAATTTAAAACATCAAATACTGCACTTAACATTAACTACGCAGTATAAAAATTAGTCATTCATTAAATAACCCGCCCCTGACCATTCCCGGTGCAAAGGCGCCCATAACACTTGCAGCATTGCCTCGCTGAATAGCGATGGCAATCCTTTGCACCAAGAATGACCCGGAGCGGGAGACTCCTGTCACTTCATTCAGTCTACGGCCTAATTCTCCCACTAACTAATTAAAACTAGTATTTACAATTGAAACAATTTTGCTAACTGCAGACTGTTGTAAACAATCTACAGGTAGCTCAACTGATCCATATCAATACCAGTCGGAAGCGTGCCCAAGACGCTAGCTAATTATACAAAATTAATTATACAAATATCTTTCAGGATACTCCAGCCACGCAAGCGAGCGAGCATTCGCACGAACATCCGCCGGCGCCGACGAACGTCCGTTCACGGCTGAAGCGACTGTTCGGTCGGCAGGATTCGCTGCCGTTTCTTGAGCCTAGAGACTCTAGTATTGTAAGTATTTTCAAGCCATAAAAAACATCATCATCATCAGCCTATATTAGTCCACTGCTGGACATAGGCTTCCCCTAATGAGCTAATAAAAAAATAAGTAAAAGACAATTACAATTAAAGAATTAAAACGAATTAGAACTCGTATTTACAATTGAAACAATAGGCGGGTTCGATTCCCGCCTTAGGACAGATATTTGTACGATCTGCAGGTATTTGTCCCGGGGTGTTCTGGTCGTTTTCTATGTATAGTAAAAAATATATCTATCTATGTAATGTATTGTATTATGTATATCAGTTATCTAGTACCCATAACACAAGCTCTGCTTAGCTTGGGGCTAGATAATGCTGTGTGAATTGTCCAGCATTATTTATATTTATTTATTTATAAAAAATTGAGCTTTAGTCCGATCGCGATGCACATGGAATTTCGTACATTGACCTGTTACTACCTATCTCTGTCACTCCCGCGTAATTATAATCCGTCACGCTCGCACATCGCACAGATGCAATGACCGCGATTGTAAAGTGTGCCAGTCGCCAGATACTCATCAGCTGTTTTGTCAAGAGTACAAACTGTACGAAGCCAGGGGCGAACAGTAATCATTGTCAATAATTTTTCTTTCAGACAAGCGAACCCTCAGAAGACAAGAACCAAAAAGCGATCTCTGAAAAGGACGACACCTGTCGGATAACATAAAAACTAAATTAGGTACTAAAGGCATTCACACACTATCCGTTTTGGAGATACCGTTTTTAGGGTTCCGTACCCAAAGGGTAAAACAATAGGGTCCCCCCTATTACTAAGACTTCGCTGTCCGTCTGTCACCAGGCTGTATCTCATGAACCGTGATAGTTAGACAGTTGAAATTTTCTCAGATGATGTATTTCGGTTGCCGCTATAACAACAAAACTAAAAAAAAGAATAAAATAAATATTAAAGGGGGCTCCCATACAACAAACGTAATATTTTTTGCCAGTGTTATAGATAATGGTACGGAACCCTTCGTGCGCGAGTCTGATTCGCACATGGCTGGTTTTATTTTTTGAAAACGTTTCATTATTACTGATAGTGTTCATGTGGATATGTGTGCGATTACCTTTATGAGAGACCCTCGCTTCTATTTCGTAAAAGACAAAATATTGTTGTTATTTTTGTTTGAATTTATTATATAATTATATAGGGTGTTTTCAAATTAGTGCTGAAAGAGGTTATTTACCTCCTCATCACCATCATCATCAGCCTATAGTAGCCCACTGTTGGACATAGGCCTCCCCTAATGAGCGCCATAGCGCCCTGTCTTCAGCTTGTCGCATCCAGCATTTGCCTGAAGTCTGTCGCTCGGCGTAGTTTTCCAAAACGAAAGAACTATGCTTGTAGTTTCTCTGAAGGATAGGATTCGTAAGGAATACATCCGACAAAGAACCAAAGTTATCGACATAGCTCAGAAAATTAGCAAGCTGAAATGGCTGTGGGCTGGCCATATCGCGAGAAGAACCGATAACCGCTGGGGTAAACATATTCTTGAGTGGAGACCGCGAATCGGCAAATGTAGTGTAGGACTCCCTCCGACCAGGTGGGATGACGATTTGCGAAAGACTGCTGGCAGGTGCTAGATGCGGCAAGCTGAAGACAGGGCGCTATGGCGCTCATTAAGGGGAGGCCTGTGTCCAGCAGTGGTCTAATATAGGTTTATGGTTATGAATGGTGATGAAGAGAGCAAGCCACAAACGATTTTTCAGTATTGTGCAGTAATTTGAAAACACCCTATATAATTATTATCTATAAGATATTTTTTTATTATAGTAACTGTTCTACAGGATGTGCCTTGCTTGTTTAATTTTGATGTCTAAATGCATAATATTTGTTATAATAAATACGTAAGCATTTTATTATATTTTTAAGTGTTTCCCGGTTGTTTTTTATTCCGTTTCAAACAAAGACAAACGAAGATTAAATTCTGAGTTGTAGGTTAAAAATGTGGAATAACATTAAAAGGGTGACCTATGACGCCATTTTGTGTCCTATACACAAAATGGCGGTATAGGATTTCGCGTTCATAGGAGCGGGATAGAGCAGAGCGGCGGCGTTAGCCTAAAAATCAAGTTTTTGCCTAATATCTATTAATTAGGACATTATTTGAAAAAAAGCGCTTTTCACTGTTGCATAATACATTATTTTATTTATTTATTCTTTATTGCACGAATAAAAAAAATTTATAACAAAACATTAAACTAGAAAAAATATGGCAAAGGCGAGCTTAACCCTAAAAAGAGTTCTCTTCCAGCAAACCTTATTGGGAGAGAGAGACAATGTTATAAAGTGGGTGCATAAATAGAGACGACAAAATATTAAATTTTAATCTACTTATTAAATAAACTACTACATACATTAAAATACATAAAATACTATATTTTACCTATGTTATATACCAATACATTATGTGGTCAAAATAGGTGCAAATTGCCTCCCCCATTACTTTAAATAAATTAGACCGGATCCTCTGTCCAATTTCCAATAATGTCATCCATGGAGTATCCAGCTAAGCGTTTGGGAAACTTCGCCGTGTCTTATCGTCATCCGCAATGCTTAAAAACGAAAGCTTTAAATCAGTACGTCCTACCCGTCATGACCTACGGAGCTGAGACGTGGACACTCACGGTAGGGCTGGTCCATAAGTTAAAGTCGCCCGGCGAGCTATGGAAAGAGCTATGCTCGTCGAAAACTCGACTGCAAACGTAGTGTAGGACACCCTCCGGGCAGGTGGGATGACGATTTGCGAAAGACTGCAGGCAGGTGTTGGATGTGACAAGCTGAAGACAGGGCGCTAATGGCGCTCATTAAGGGAGTACACCGAGTTTGACTAGTATAATATATAGGTATTAAAACGTGGACGGAGTAAATCAACCTTTTTAGGGGTCAATAGCATAGAGTTAATATAGGGTTACGTTGATCAGTCGTCACTTTCGCTATTTCGTCTCCCTCTCTATCACGTCACTATCTGCTTTAGTTATTGCTCTGAGTCACTATCCTATGGCGTCACTTTCTGCATCTAGTCAGTCACCTTAACTGGTCTCATGCCTTATTTCGTCTCTTTCCCTACTCGTCCGACGAAAAGTACTATATTATCTCTATGGGTCAATGTGGTAGCTCAGAGCAATAACTAATGTGGTAGTAACCATTGACAATAGATGAAATTAATCTTGGTGAAGCGCTATTATGGCGCTCACGGCCATAGATGAATACTAATAAACGGGGAACTCACGGCGCTCATTAAGGGTGGTGGACATCGATCAAAAATGTCCGGCTTTGCCGGGGCCGCGAACTCCTTATTTTTGATCGAAGGTGGTGGAGCTAAAATAGATAATCATCTATTTTCGTTCGGGCGGCGTCCATGGCTAGGCGCAACTATGACACAAGCAGACAAAATCACCTTCAAACTTCTTTCAATATCCAAGTTATTGTATACTCTTTGCAATATCTTTCAAAACACAGAGTAAATTCAAAACAACCTAAGAACTAAAGTTTTTACGAAATTCTCGTTAAATTGAAGTAAATTTACAGTTGAAGTTGTATCATACCTACTATGCGAAAATATCTTAAAAGTTTATAAGTAAGTACCTACCTGCTTACTCATGTGACTTAGCGACTCAAAGTGGGTCTTCGACCGACACAAGAGTTTTCAAGGCATCTTGTTTCTGAATGTAGGAAGGTAATGACCAAAAAAAAATTGAGTTAAAAAGAAATTAGTGATTTAATTGAGAATGGTAAAAACATTTTCGAGAAGGAGGCCAAGAGGAGGATCCAGCTAGGTTGGGCAGCGTTTGGGAAACTACGTCGAGTATTCTCGTCATCCATACCGCAATGCTTGAAAACGGAAGTTTTCAATCAGTGCGTCCTACCCGTCATGACCTACGGAGCTGAGACGTGGACACTCACGGTAGGGCTTGTCCACCAGTTTAAAGTAAAGAACATTTTGTTTCTTATTTGATAATAATTACTATTTATAAAACTATTTATATAAAATTTGACTTGTCTAAGTGCTTATTTTGTAAGCCTAAAGAAATAAAGTTATTGAATTTGGAATTTTTGTGGCCGTGTGGAGTCCTGTAGTAGCCAGGATCACTGCATCTATCACAGTCTGTCTTAAGTGGGAGCAACTGGACACAAGTATGCGCAGGAGTGGATGATTTCATCATCGACAGTATGACAGACAGTATGAAATCATCCACTCCTGCGCATACTTGTGTCCAGTTGCTCCTACTTAAGACATACTCATTGACGATCAAAAGGTGTTCGGTGTCCGTAACTGGAAACTAAAAGTCGTCAGTTGAAGACAAGCAACAATAACAAATTTCCTTACAATTGTATTGCGCCGGACACAGCTACTACGGTTACCAGTGACTAGTAGTAGCAACGGGCGACTGTGTCCGATTACCGCTACAGGACACAGCAACTACGGTTCCCTACGACGGTGTACCGTGTCGGCAACAAAAAGTGTCTACGTTTGCGGTTTAGAAATATTGAATAAGAATTTTTTTATTGGTTCACTATACACAAGAAAATACAGTGATATAAGAGAATTAATCATAAAACAATGTGAGACCAAAAGGCTACCACCCAGCGTGTGCTGCAGGGGCTCGGGGAGCACTGCAGCGCTGGTCTTCCGTAGCACCTTAGCGTAGAGCGCGTCACTGGCTATGGACATACTCTTTACAATATATAGGTTGGTTATTCCTTACTTATGAAATTACATTTTATAAAAGTTAGCAAAACATAGTTATTGCAATTGAGTCTAATAATATCTCATTTTCAATGATTAAATTACACAACAAAAACATCTACAATTATAAAAATAAATATGCAAATATCTTTATTACAATAATGAATACAAAAAAAACAGCTCTTTTGAAGACACGCGCTTATAAACATCCTATTCACCCGTAGCTTCGTAGCACGTGCTACGAAGCTACGGAATATATTTTTGTGTGTAGTAAGGAGGTGCGTGCGCGTTGAAGTCTTTTGTATGCTACGGCGATCCGTAGCATCGTGGAACATGCTTCTAAGGTTTACGTTAAAGTATGTTTCTCGTGATAGGGAAGGAACTGGGAGAGGTAGGGGAAAATTAGATAGATCTCAAGAAAGAGAGCAAAATTCCCTTCTCAGGGGTGAAATCTGCAACCCTCTGCGATGTCTATTTCGAGACATATTAGGAGTTTTGTGATTTCCTTCGTAGCATTGTATGACGTGCTACGAAAGTCTACAAATTATATTTCTCGTTGTTGGGAAGGAAGTGGGAGGGGTAGGTGAGAAATATCACAAGATGTGTACATTTTTTTATTTATGGAAGTAAAGAATTTTTGATTTTAATTTTGAGTGAAAAGGTGGCTTAAAACAAAAAATCGGTCCGTTAGGTCACAATCTCAAACCGAGTTCTCATGTCGCGTTAAAATACTCATAATCTTCGGCGGCCGGATAACGTCACTTGGGTGACGGGCGTGCGGTGGACTAGCGGCCTTAATAACTGCACGTAAATATATGTACCTACCGCTATTTCGTCGCCATCGTTTTGTTATCGGTAACATTTCGTTGACGTCAGTGGTGGATAAACGGCGTAATGCGGTATTCTCTACCCAGAGGCGACAGCGCAACATTTAGCTCATTTTCTCGCGTCATCTTGCTGGATGTTCTTTCTATAAGTCAATCTCATACACAAATGATTATCACATAGAATAGAATAAATGGTCTTATTGACGGAAAATCAGCGTTGTGATAGCTATGCGCAATGGCTATCACAACATAATGCTGAGTCGGACGCCATTTTATAGCATTTAAGTTTTGTAATTACATAGATATTAAGTAGATAAGTGGTTTATATTTGTGTTAGGTAATTTAAGAAACCTGTAAATGCTATAAATAAAGCTTTTCTTATTCTATTCTTATTTTTTTTTCAGCTCCAAAGCAAAACAAAACTACTTCATTTATGATAAAATATTCCACCATCTGATGAGACGTAACGATCTATAAAAAAAAGCTTGGATTTGGATTATACAAAAATAAATGGTAAGTTTTTCAAAATTATATTACTTATACAGCCTTTGGCTTCGCACGCGAATTTTCTTGAACAAAATAACGCTACTTTTGGGTAAAAGGTAGCCTAATTTATGTTATTCCAAAACAACGCGTATGCAAAATATAGGCGTGATTCGTTTGGTAGCACCTACTTAGCGTGAAGGACAAAACATAAATATTAAGTCTATGTCGAAATATAACTAAATCATCGTCCAGTGAAGTAGGCACCACGGCTACCCATTCATCGTCCAGTGAAGTAGGCACCACGGCTACCCATGCGGTAAATTTTTCAAATGACTTTAAAACGATAAAGTTCTTACCTACACAAAATGACCAAACTGAATATAATAAATATAAATATTGCTGGACAATTCACACAGCACTATCTAGCCAAGCAAACATAAATAAATGTACAATGTAAAAATTGTTCCATACATAACCTAAAAATCACTATCCTGTGGTCGATTTTTTATCAGAATTTGAACTACGTGTCAATATGAGCTCTTTTGGATAGTTTGGAGAATTTCGGATATTCTGTGTTGAGTTGTTTAAAAATATTGTACATTGGTACAAATAAGAACATAGATGATGTTTGTTACTCGATATCTCCGCCAATTGTTTTCCGATTTTGATTCTTCTATTAGTTACTTTGTAAAAAATTATCAACCCCGAGAGGGTCTTAGAAAGAAGGATTATTTTTATTTTATTTTGTTTTATTTGGGAAACAAACAGTTCTTATAAACTAAACAGAAAAACTATTAAAGTTACACTTAAACCAGCAAAGTTTCCACCATTAAATGGAACGTGGATTGTCCCACGAAACTAAAAAAATAATTAAAATATTCAGGAATTTGAAATTAGATGTAATTTTAAAATCATCGAATCATCTTTCCTTAGACATGCATTCGTTATTTATTCTAGGCCTTATCCGGGAAAGTACCTGATAATAAAAATATATCTGCCAATCATAATAAATTGTTTTATTTCGGATTGAAGAGAAAGTATGGTTGCCACCACACCGGTGAAGTTACATCCACCAAATACAGATAGGTAAAAAAAAGACTTGTACCTAATAGTTAATAGTAACTACTATAAAAAAAATTAAACTTCAAGTCTTTTTCACTTAGCGTTCGGTAGGTATAAATATTTAATAAAAAAATACAAAAAGTATGTAGGTAATAATATAAAACGGACTCTCAGAAAAATATGATTATATTTTAGATGTTTGCTATAAAACATAACTTTTATATACTACTTTTACATTCTCATTATTTTAATAAGATAAAACGCGATAGACTTAGGAATAATTAATTCATAATATAATTTGTAAATGATTATCACTGTTAAATAAAAATAATTTTTTAGGTATATTTTTGAGGAGGTCGGCTGGTCTTGCTTGCGAAGAATCATGGATGTCCAAAATCAAATAATTTGTAATAATGAAAACGCAGGTTTTTTTCGACGATACTCTAAGATATTATATTTTGCCTTTGCCATTTTTGTTGTTCTCTTAGCAGTGTTTCTTATTTATATGTCTCAACCAGAACAAATTGTAGTTACTGAAAAAGATATTGAGTATGAATCAAAAGTATGAATCAAAAGATGAATTAAAAAGTACTCTATGTCAAAATTAAAGGCGATTATAATGTTGTACCACCATGAATATTTATTTTATTTACTTATCATTGGCAAAGGTTAGCATAGAAAGTTATGAAATTGGTAAGTATAAATTTCGCGAAATATTCTTAACCTTTGCGCGAATGTAAAACAACATTTGTACTAGGGCGCGAAGGATTGAAATTTTACAAACAGGTGCATTTTAATGACCTATGCCAGTTCGCAAATGTAATTTTATTTAGTACCGGGATACAAATAAGACAGCTCTCGAAATAAACTGTGTCACGCAATAACTTATGAATATCTCATAAAAACATTAAGGAGAAAACTGTGGCAAGTTCGTTCAAGAAGATCTCTCATATCGGCGATGCCATTAACCGACCTTACCTTAGTATGTTTTCACACTAATGTTTTTGGTAGGATGAAACACCTATTTAATATAAAAAAACTTTTTAGGTATATTATCGAAAAGGACATAGACATAGACGCAAACCTTTAAATACATGAATGGAGGAAACTATGGACGAATCAGATTCACGCTTCTCACATTCGGCGGCGTCGGCGTTGTCGGCGGCGTCGGCGATCGTGAAAATGGACATAAACAGCTCACCATCGGCGGGCTTGATATTACTTGGCTCACCGTCGGCGCTCGTGAAAACAAATTCACGCGGCTCATCAAAGGTTACCGTGAAACACCGCTCACCGTTGGCGTTCGGGAAAAAGAAATCACTCGTCTTACTGGACGCGGAAGCAGATGAAACCATCTTACCAGACGTGGAAACAGAAGCACAGGACGCGCCCGAAAACCCATGTCGCAACCGAAACTTAATTCTAATTTATGTGACCGTAATTGTAATTTCCATGGCTGTCTTGGGAGGATTAATTTATGTTTGGGTAATTACGGTTTGATGTCAGGAATGTAGGTAGGTGTAAGTATTTGTGACCTAAATAAAGTTGAATTGTACCAGAAATTATGGTTTCGCTTATGCTTTAAGTTATTTTAATTTCCCTTGTATAATAAATAAAAATAAATGTTCAGATAACGTGAAGCTTCTGAGTGGCACTAGTTGGCAGCATCGAACTAACTTCCGTGTGAACAATCTAGTTCATAAGCCCTGAATTGCATATTCGCGAATGTGAAGCATCATGGAGGTTTTCAATATCTTTCCACTCATCTAAAAATAACATCTAGTGTACTAAAACAGTGTACCCTACATTTCATTAGCGTCAATTTGTATTTGCGATAGCACGAATGATTGGACCACGCACGCGTTTTTCTTTAACTTATGTAATAAAGGTAACACATAAGATATTCATTCAAGCAAAATGTTAATAAAGCTCCGTTCGGAAGTTAAATAAATAAAATAAATGAATAAATAATGCTGGACAATTCACACAGCATTATCTAACCCCAAACTAAGCAGAGCTTGTGTTATGGGTACTAGATAACTGATATACATAATATAATACAATACATATACATACATTTATTATACATAGAAAACGACCAGAACACCTTGAAAAAATGTCTGCAGATCGTAGACACATTTGTCCCGAGGCGGGAAGCGAACCCGCAACCTTCTGCGTCGCAGGCAGACCTTCGCCCACCGCGCCACATCGGTCGTCAAGTTATGTGCGTACATACATTTCGGTGAATCATTTTTATTTATATTGATAGATAAAAAGATTTATAATATTCCGAATCCTCTATATTTTCAATACAAATTGAAAAAAAAACCTAATAGTTGCACAAAATAAGAAAATAAATAAAGATGAAAAATAAAGAATAACGTAAAAATGGCACATCACATCACAGTCCTCCACCACTTCGACATTCGACTGACGAACAGTATAATTTTTTTAGGGTGCCTCCCAAAGTGCTCCAGACCCATGCAGCGATCTATTCCAGCCCCCCAGCACTTCCCTTTGCTCAGGCTGTGCTACCCTCGTATGCGATACATTACATTTAGCTTGCTTGTACACATTTTGCTGCTTTCATCTTCTCTATTTATTAGTAATTGTAGTTTTAGTTATTGCAATAACTATTTTTGTGCTAGAACTGGTGTGTTAGATGTGTGTTTTGGATTAAATCATCTATCGTACTTGGTTATTTTGTTAGTTGAATTTACGTAGGCAATTGTCAAAAAATTATACCTATACGATTGTTTTTGACTCGTTTTTAGAAAATGTTTTGTTACTAGTTGAATTTTCATAGGCCATTGACAAAAATCTATATGCTTTGACTTTGAAGTTTTTAGAATATGATAGTGATCAGACTTTTTTTCAAAAAATTAATTAATCCCCATAGTACTGGCAAAGAATTTCACTAAGTTTTCACTAGCTTCTTGCTAAAATAATTCAAAAGTAATATCATCATTCCCTGTGCTTTTGCAATGCCACGAATGTTTCGTTCGTCCCGCACATGCGTAAAAACATTTGTACGTATCACGAATGTTCGCACGCATGTGGTTGAAATGAAATTTAGAAATATAACTTTTTAGGGTGGTTCTAATGCGAGGCCGGAACGACCAGCTTGCACCGCATGTGGTTATCCTCCGAAACCACTCGTATCCTGTGAGCCAACCCATCCACATCCCGCGGTCTATCCGCCGTCCCCCCCTCACACGAGTTGTGGCGGAGCTACCAGAACTTCTTCCGGAGGAACCAAACCATCTCGTTCTCTCTTCAAATCAACTAATGCTACAGGAGGCAAGCGAAATAGTTGGTTAAGGCTCAAACGTTCTAGCGTAACGCCCAAACCTACTGGAGAGGTCACGCCCGAACCTTTTCATAAACGAATTAGTTGGTTAAAGCTCAAACAGCCTAGCGTAACGCCCAAACATACTGGAGAGCTCACGTCCGAACCTTTTCACAAACGAATTAGTTGGTTAAGGCTCAAACGACCTAGCGTAACGCCCAAACCTTATAACGAGGTCAAACTCAATTTGTATAAACCGGATAACCATCGCTACGTTACCTCACGGTATCTCGGTATTCAGCCTAATGATAACCG